>VZRZ01007427.1:1029782-1048242 GCA_013398175.1 Climacteris rufus | reverse complement strand
ACTTAAAAAAAAAAAAAAAAAAAAAAAAAAAAAAAAAAAAAAAAAGCATCATCCAGCCCTCAGGACCCTCTTTGCAATTCTGCTTAGAAGTAAAGCCTTCCCTGCCCAGGTATTTCTTCCTGCCATCCCTTCTCTCATGCTGTAAGCATTAAAATTAGCTGTAAGTTAGAAAACCCACAGGATTCCACCTCTCAGCTCCTTCTGAGGCTGTGGTCCACGCCTTTCTGTCCTGCACAGAGACAGCAAGTTTCAGTTCCTCACCTCTTGCTCCCCTCCAGCAGCCTGGATTTTTCCTGGTGCTGAGCTGGGCCAGCCTCACTTTATGCTCTGCTCGTTCCCCCACTCTCAGTGCCCCACTGAGGGCAGGTGGGTGACAGGATTCACCCCTCAGCCTCAGGCAGAAAGTGCCTGAGCTGTGTTATTCAGAGCCCTGATGGAAATTACAGGCTGTCTGCCTCTGAAAAGTGCCCTGGCTGAAGAACAACCCCCTGTTCTGCCTCGGGAGTTGCTCACAGGGCTTCCCTGTGTCATGGGGAGGTGCTGTGGGCTCTGGAGGTGCCCTCCTGTCACCCCTGGGGCTGTGACAGGAGAGAAGGATGACAAGATGCTGGGACTGGAGCCTGAGCCAAATGTGTGAAGTTTCTTGCCCTCCTTGATAGCCATTTCTCCTGGAAAAAAGGGAATGTTTTATAAAGAGCATCATGAAAGCAAAGTATATCATGATTTCAGTATGAGCAGACAGCAGGCGAGATAGGAGCATCCCCCTGGATTTTCCTGCCGGAGGTTATTTACCTCAGGAAGCTGCTGAATAAAAGATACAAAAATACAGCAGAAAGTAGTATTATTTGCTCATTTTAAAGCATGATGTGAGGCAGAAAAACATTATAAGGAGGTATCTTTGAGTCTTGCTAGCCTGGATTTGTCAGGGCAGAGTTTTCACAGAGCGCTCTCCGGGTGACCCAGTTTCCAAGGCACAGACACACACATGTTCACACACACACCCAGCCACAATCCACAACTTTAATAGCTCTGTGACATACAAAGGAGATTTTGATGCAAAGTGGAGCTGACAGAGAAGTGGAAGAAGTATCTGGTTTTTTTTTTTTCTTTTTTTTTCCCCCATCCAGTGCCAAACCAGGATTACAGTCAAGGTGGCTTCAACCTTCAGCAAGGACTGATGTTACTGTGGGTTCTGCTTTTAATGACATTTAGCAAGGAGCAGCAGCTTGGGGAGGGGGAACAAGGGTTTTCTTTTCAGGAGGAATTTACTTGGGCTGTCAGGATTAAAGGCATGAAGTGAATGCATATGGGGCTGCAAAGGGGGGGCTTAATGGCTTTGCTGCTGGTAAGGACAGCACAGCTCTGAGACAGGGTTTGCCAGCCCTGTCAGGCATCTGATAAAACATCTGTGGATGTGGAAGGTGCATTGAAGGGATGTGATGGCAGAGTGGTCATGCTGGGGTGACTCTGTCATTGGTGTTTTCCTGGCTGTGGGGATGGTGTGGATGACATGAAGATGTTCTGTAGCAATAATTTCTGTTTCAGAATACTTCCCCCCAAGGGTGAGGTGGTTGCTCCAGTCCAGCTGATGGATGTCACTTCTGGCACCATGACTCCATCAGGCTCTTCCATAGATCCTGCAGGGAGCAGGTACGGGCCTGGGTGGGCTTGACCTAGGGCAGGGAGAAGCTGGATGGATGCTCCAGGCTGGGCACCCAGCTATCCAGCTCAGGGCTGGCCTGGAATGGGTCCAGGCATCCCAAAAACCTCCTAAATCATGCCAAGTTGTTGGGTTGGGTGCACCCAGGTTGATACCATGTCCAAGACATAGAGACTGGTTGCTTTATTATTGTAGGAAAAGGCTAAAAATGAAACAGCCTTATGGAATCTGGTGCTTAGCAAGGAGCTGTACATTGGAGAGAAAGGAACAGCAGACAAAACATCCAGAGGAGATGAACTGGGCCAAATTTTACTGTGCCAAAATACATCTCTACTTGAGCTATCCCAGGATTTGTTCACGGTGGGGAGAGTCCTCGGAGTGGTATTTTGGCCTAGATCTCTATTTAGAGAACACTCTTTAGCTGTAATTAAGCTGCTGATGCCTCATGTACCCCCAGGAGGTTGTAAGTGGTGGGATCCAAACATCAGAGGAGCAGTGGGGAGGGCAGCACTGCCACAGAGCCACTGCAGCCCTGCTGGTGTGAGCTGGCACAGGGCAGCGGACACAGCTCAGCAGAGATGGTGCTGGGTAAAGAGGAAAACACAAGGAGAAGGTGCTGTGGTCTGTGCTGTGTGGTGGTGCTGCAATTCCCACGGGTGTTTCAGTCACCTGGGCTTGAGCAGATGGTGGGTTGTGTTTGCTGAACTGTGCTGGGAGAGCTTGGCAGAAATCCCCTGGTGTGTGGAGGCCTCCAGCCTGCTCCACCAGAGAGATCCAGATGTGGAGGCTCTGGCAGGGACCTTCTTCTCCTGGGGACTGACAGCTTGGAATGAAGGGACCTGGCAGAAGGTGCTCAAGTTCAGCAGGAGGGTCTGGTGTGAGGGAAAATGAGCCAAGCACGTCCTGCACCTTGAGCAGGTTGGTGGCAACTTGCTGTAGGAGAAACTTGGTGGGTTTGACTCATTTATGGGAAAACCATTTAGTTTATGACATGGGGAATTTTTAACAGGGCAGGATGGGGCTGTGGTGGGGAAGAGCCAGTCCTCAGTGGTGAGTGCAGAGTCACACACAGTGGGATGTGTGTGTTGGGGAAATGCAGCCTGGAGCTCCAATTTCTCTGGCCAGCCCCTGCTTGGATTGGAAGCCCTCTCTCCCCACCCCTCGAGCTGGAGGGGACAGCACCCACCAGCCAGCCCAAGGAGCCTCTCCCCCATGGGATGAACTCTTTGGGGGCTCAGAGCAGAAGCCCCAGGCCCCAGACAGGCTGCCCTTGGTGTGATGGAGCAGTGACAGCTGCGTGTTTTGTGGCTGCTCTTTGCATCCCTTATCCAAACACGGCACAGGGAAATGACAGCAATATGTGTCCCCCTGACACCCAGAGAATGCAGTGATATTGCTGTGAAAATGAGGCTGCTGCTGCACGGCTCAACCCTGAACCTTCCCTCTGCGAAGGAGCTATGATTAGAATCTCATCTCGCTCTCTGCTGCACAGCACCTGCAGAAGAAAATCCCACCCAGCAGCACGGAACTATTTTTAAAGGCCTTTTTCTGACAGGCTGGGAGAAGGGGCTGGGGAGAATCCTGCTGGTGCCGTGGAATTCTGTCAAACCCCTGTGCAGGAGAGGATGGAGCTGGACTTGGGGAACATGGCTCAGAGAGAAAGAAGTGGAAGAATCTTTTTGCCAAATCTGAAGCCCGTGCCAGCTCTTCTCCTTGGAAAGATGAATTTCAGCATCTTCTGGGTTAGTTGAGGTTTTTTTTCCTTAGGTTTGCAGTACCTGAGTCAGTGAGACACTTCCAGCTGTCGAAAACTTGCTGTGAGACACTCGTGTGCTTTGAAGAGAGTGGCACAGGGGCCATGGCATGGAAAGTGTGGGCAGGAATGAGTCCCAGGGCTGCTCTGATCTCACCCAGGGCTGTGTAGGGGGTTTGCCTGCAGCTTCTGGGCACTGCAAGTGAGAGGTGGAGGAAGCAAACAGGCAGAGAAGACCAAGGGGCTGAAAGACTCAAGTCCTTGGGTGGTGGGACATGATGAGCTGTGAATTCTGGGTTGCCAGTGCCAAAAGGGTTCATTCAGCTGCATTTTGGAGGTGAATAAATGTACCAAGAAGCCCCAGAGGTGTCTGGGAATGGAGAGTTAAGTGTGAGCTGGTGGAAGCAAAGCCCCACTTTCCTCTTGATATGCTGCTCATGGATGGGGTTTGACGCTGTTCAAACATAATTTGCTCTCCCTCTCTGAATGGAACCAGGGAAGTGTATTACATTTATCTTAATAAAACAAGGGGCTTTGCAAGCAGTGGAACAGAAGATGCCTGGTATTCCACGGTTGTCTCCTGTGTGGATTCTCTGGCTGAGCTCTATCACACCCTGGGAGTGGGATGGAAAATGGAAGGGCAATGGGCAAAAGTGCTCATTTGAGAATATCCTCCTTCATAAAGCTTGTTAGGACTTAATTCCTCTGAGATGCCTCTTCTTCCATCAAATCTGATTGCAGGCCAGCAGGTTTGGAAAGCTACTGTGCAGTGCCTGTGAGGCAAAAAGCCCAATCTGGTAAACCTTGGGAATTATGTTAAAAAATAAACAGAACTGACCTGAAACCCCCACAAATTATTTGTCATTACATCCCACAGAGTGTGACCCACATATCTGTGCTTTTCATGCTGACATTTATCACCAGGGCTCTGGAGCTGGGATGGAGATTGGCACCAATCTGAGGAAAAGTCTCACTTAGGATGCACTATGGACCATACGGGCTGCAGGTGGAGCATGCAGCATTAAATAGATGTACCCAGACAAAAAACCACTTCTCATTTTGTATAATACAAGCCCACAGAGATTTGAAAAATGTTCCGTTTCTGTATAGAAAGACTATTTTTAAAATTGAACAGTAAGTTAGTCCTCTATTGACTTTCAATTTCCATCCTCTCACATTTCCATAGCAACTCTGGCCATTTATGCATTTATCTTCATATTTAACTTTCCTCTCTCATATAGTTTCAAGTGGACTCAAGTGCTGCAAAAGGGTTAAACCAGTTTTTCAAACATCTCCCTGTTTTTAAGCAATTACTTGAAAAAATATATATATTTTTATATATATATATATATATATACACACATACTCACTAGGGTAAATTGACAAGTTTGTGGTTTAATGAAAAGTGTCACTTGAATATTTGCCCTGAAAAACCCTTCAGGGCAAGAACAGGAACGAGTCACAGCCTCTCTCCTCTCACCTTTCCTGGTGCTGTGACTGTGTTCACAATCCTGCTCTGGAATCTAAACTTGCAGCTCTGAGAGCTGTGGCAGCCACAGGCTGGGCATTGGCTGAGCTCAGGCTTTGGCAATTTGGGCTGGTTTTCCTTTTTATCTTATTTTTTATTCAAGTATTTGCCTATGTATTTGGGAACAGTCAGGAGGCAGCAGCACTTCACAGATTTCTGTGCTTGGAGCAGAGGTGTGAGTTCACCATGGGCATCTACAGTGCATGGATAGAGTTCCCCCCTGGGGATCTGGAGGGGTTTTGGTGGGAATGTACTGATATCTTCTGGGGCTTTGCTGTCCAGGAGAGCACTCAGGCAAGTGGAAGCCATGGGCACCATGATCTCCATCCAGGACACTGGAGAGCTGCCTCACACAGGCATTGCTGGCTCAGCTCCTTGCAGAGCACATTGGTCCTGAAATCTTGGTGCTGCCTGCATGAGGCACTGGGAAGAAAGAAAGCTTTGAGATCAGTAATCCTCTTCTAAGTCCACACTTGGCATTCCCTCCCTGTATTTTCACAGTGGTTTTAGCTGCAAACTCCTGTGGGATTTTCATCCTGGGACTCTCCTGGCTCTCAGTTTACTTTGTTATCCTGTTTCTCCTTTAATGTCTTCCCGCCCATCCTTGATTATTTTTACAGGGGAAAGGTTTCCCCCTGTCCCAACAAAACAATGTTTGGGTTAAGTGCAGCATGGAAGGATGTGGGACATTTCCCTGGAGTGCTGGTGACACATTCCAGGGGAGCAGAAGGCTCTGTCACCCTGGCTCTGTTCATCTTGGGCACTGACAACCTGCACAAGGTCCTGCCCAACTGGCCAAGGTGCTGAAGTGCCAAAGGCATTTGTAAATTTTTATTTTAATGGGCCTGAGAGTCTAAATCTCATTGACTTTCAAATCGACCGTGCAGATCAATGCACAATGCCCTGACAAGGCAGGATGGTTTCCTCAGAACGTCCTCCTGTGCTCCAGCCATCCACTCTCACACTGCTCCAGCAGCTTGGGATTCAGCTCTGATCTCCTCCTACTGGGGAATTTCTGATGAGTCCTACAGCCAGACCTTCAGGTTGTTTTGTGCAAGGATATAAGTAAGCAACTGGTGGAACTGTTGAAGTTATTTAAGTGCCTAATTCCCGTTGAAACCTGCTTAGATGCACCTGAAAATCCTATTAGAGCACTTCCCTGCACCTTTAAGCACCTAAACACCTTTGAAAATGCATTCTTTGATCACTTAGGGATGGAAGGCAGAATGTTTCCAGGGATTTGTGCTCCTAACTCACTTGCTGCTCCCAAGAGAAATCTCTGCTTTTTGTGCTGATGTCCCATGTCACCTTCCCCTTTCATTCCATCACTTGTGTTGTTCCTTGGTGAAGGACTCTAAATAATTCCTCCCCCTGCCTTACTGTTGACACCTTCCTGAGTATTTGCAGGCCATTATTAAATCACCTCTTTACTCATCCTTTATCTGAGCTGTACATAATTAGTTCCTTTAATCTTTCTTCATAGGTCAATCCTTCTAAACCCTTAATCATCTTTATCTCCTTTTGCTGGAGCCCCTCCAATTTGCTGACAATTTTTTTTCTTCATTTTGTTTTGCATCAAGAAACAGCAAAACCCGCAGGTTCCAAGAGCTCTCCAGGCTCACTGATGGCAGTGTGGTGCTGTGGGTTTCTCTGTGGGGTTGCTCCTGTTTGCTTTTGGCCCAGCCTGGTGAATAAAACTGGTGTTGGAAGGGAGAAAACCATCCCTGCCCCATCCCTGGGAGTGTCCAAGGCCAGGTTGGATGGGGCTTGGAGCAACCTGGGTTAGTGGAAGGTGTCCCTGCCCATGGGAATGGAATGAAAATAGCATGGCCTGTTTTGTTTTGCTTGTGAAAATACTGTTCCTGTGCTTTAAATTTTTCAAAAGCTTTAAATTTAGATTATATTTGTCCTTAGTCTTTCCCTCCAAAGATCTGTGAACCCTTCTCAGCTGATATCACACTCATCTTCACAAATTCCTTGGCTGGTACCAACAGGACGAGAAACTGCAGCGCCAGGGATGGACAGCAGAGCCCTGCCCCCCAGCCTGGTAGCAGTCCTAGCCCCTGTGCTGCCTGAAATCTCAGGACAATGGCCCCAAAAAAAGCAAAATTCCTGGGGGAACAGTGGGATCTGTGACCACTTGGAGTCTGTTTAGGCAGTGCTTTGCTTGGTTGCCTTACCCAAAGGAACACTTGCCATTCCTCAGAGGGAAGCACAGCTTCTTCCTCCTAAGTAGGCACAGCAGGGTGCTCCCTGTCACACACTTTGCTGAAAAGCAAAGGCCACCTTCATCTCCTTTCCTTTTATTAATCATAATTGGCCTCTGGATTGAACTGATTGCAAAACACACCAAAGGCATGAGAGGGTGGTAGAAATTCTCAGCTCGAACTTTTCTTGTGGCACTCCTAAAATATGGGAAGCCTAAGACTGTCCCATAGGACTGGGAGCTGTGATTGACCACGACCAGCCCTGGGGGACAGTCCCCAAGTTTCTGTGTGCCTTGGTGCCAGGGAGCACTGACAGAGCCACCACACCACAATTGTGATGATAAAACCTGAACCTTGAGGGCTCTGTCATTCTGCAGAGTTCTCTTTCCCTTTTTCCACCCTTCCAAGCAAAACCTTGCAAATGGGATGTGATAACCATCCTGATTCCTTGGAGGATGGCTGGAGGTCCGACCTGGTCTGGCACATCCCAAGCAAGGTGAGATCTGGCTGGGTCTGTGGAAAGAAGCTGGGTTTGTGCTGTGCTGTGCACAAGTGGTTTCCAGGTGTGGTGGGAAGGGTCAGGCTGTGGCTCTTGTGGAAGTGGGCAGGTGGGGTTAAACAGAAACTATCCCCTCAGTGTGCTGAGAGGTGTCCACTTGTGCAGAATGAGGATGGAAAGCTGCTTGTTTATGCAAGTGCTCCAGGAGATGGTGGGGGAGCTGCTGACAGGGAACTTTTTGCTTGTCAGGGATGTGAAATGCTCAATCAATGCAGCAAGAGTCACCCTGAGCCTGAGGAGCTCAGGCTGGGGGCAATGTGACCCTAGAAAGGAGATGAGTAGTTGTCATTCCCTTCTTGTGCCCCTCCCAGAGCCCAAGCACACAGTCCAAAGTCCTCAGGGAGCCCACTCTTCACTGTTCCCTGGCACCAGTAGCAGGCAGACAAGCCCAGGGATGCTTCTAATGCCCTGCATCACTGGGATGTCCTGAGTCCATTCCCTAAAGCTGAACAAAGCTGGTAAAAAGGAGATCTTTCCAGTCTAGGAGCCTCGAGGGTCTCAGGAGGATAACATGCAGATGTGCTGCCTGGTGTGCCAGAAATCACAGAATGGTTTGGGTTGGAAGGGACCCTAAAGATCACATAGTTCCAAGCCCCTGCCATGGGCAGAGACACCTTCCACTAGACCAGGGTGCTTAACTCTGCATCCAAGCCAGCCTTGGGCAGTCCCAGGGATGTGTCCTGCACACACACACATGGATACATCCCCATATGTGCCAGGGAAGCACACACTGATTGTCCCCAAGCACTGTGCACGCTCCTCCAGGAGCCACACGTGTCCTCTCCCTGTTCCTGGAGCACGGGGAGGTGAGGACTGCCTGTGCCATATCCTTGCAATGGCTTTTATGGAGCTCCATACCTCCACCTCCTGCTGCTTGGAATTGCCACAACCATTTCCAGCCCCCTCTGAGCCCTGATGTATCCAGATGGGACTATCAGGCTCCCTAGGAGTGCAGCTGTAAATATGTGCAGAAACGGCACCCGGGCACTGCAGGAGCAGCGCTGCCACCAGCCCTGGGCTCCTGCTCAGCTCTGCAGGCACGGGAGGTGCTGTGACCCCCTGAGGGCTCCAAAATCAGCAGTGCTTTTCAGCAGCTCTGTTGTCAAAGCTTGCACTCCACACAATCACAGATTGGTTTGGGTTGGAAGGGGCCTTAAAGCTCATCTTGTTCCACCCCTGCCACGGGCAGGGACATTTTCCACTATCCCAGGCTGCTCCAAGCCCTGTCCAACCTGGCTTTGGACACTTCCAGGGATGGATGGGGCAGCCACAGCTTCTCTGGGCACCCTGTGCCAGGGCCTCACCACCCTCACATGGAAGAATTTATTCCTAATCTCTAATCTACAGTTGCTCTCTGTCAGTTTGAAGCCCCTTTGTCCTGTCACTCTTGTGAGTGATCACTCCCCACTTGTCCTGCTCTTATAAATATCAAGAAAACCAACAAAGCCAGTGCAGTCAGGGCATGGCTGGAGTGGGATGGAGCCATCCTGTCTCTGCCTCTGCTCTCTCAAATGGCTGTGGTCACCTTACTGGATTGGTTTGGGGTTACATGCCTGTGAGTCCTTAGAATT
Source organism: Climacteris rufus (assembly GCA_013398175.1). NCBI lineage: Eukaryota > Metazoa > Chordata > Aves > Passeriformes > Climacteridae > Climacteris > Climacteris rufus. The sequence goes on along the minus strand of VZRZ01007427.1, from coordinate 1,038,964 downwards.
TGGGAATGTTTTCTGCAATGTCGAGAGCCCCCAACCCACCACTTCGACCAGCATTTTAGTGGGACCTTTGCCATAATTGGAAGAATAAGCTTATCAGTGTCTTATATTTTACCAATAAAAGTAGCATCACCATGCCCTTCCCAATATTCTTTTTCCGCATCAGAGGAGAAGCACAGTTGTGCTGCTTCTTCCACCCAAAACGGGTTCTGGTGGCACTGGCAGTGCTGGATTTCTGGAGGCAGCTCACTGAAAGTGAATGCACTGTTTGTCCAGCACAGCAGCCCTGCCACAAACTGGTTCCCTGTGTCCCTGGGCAAGGGCAGGCTGGTTTCCCTTCTCCCCTGCTCCCCTCACGGCTGCAATGACAGCCTGGTGCAAAGGCCTTCTCAGAAAGGGGGAAATCCCAGGCTCTTCTCAACTGGGTTGCAAAACTTCCCCTGAGTTCCAATCCCAATAACTGTGCTCTCAGCATTTTAGGAACTCAGCAGGCAGAGCCAGCAGCAGATGCCTCACTCTGGGAGCCATTTCTTGGGAAGCATTCAAACTATTTAGTTAAGTTTTACTCGGGGTGCTGTTCCACAGGGATCCTCTGACACTCCTCCCTCCCTTTCTTGCATCACAGCTCAGAGCAGGGTGACTGTGACCTTCTTCTGACAGGCAGAGGAGGGATTCTCCTGGCCTGGGAGTGCAGCATTTCTGTAGCAAGCACTGCCCAGCTAAATACCTGTGTCCATCCCTCCAGGGGAGGGCTCTTAGGGACACAGGAGCCAGCATGTGGCTTAGGAAAGGCTGTTGTCTCTACCAGGGCCTGCAAGACACCAGGGCACTTGTAACAAGATCCTCTTCATTAAGAGGGTATTTTTTTAATAGCAGTGAATAGAGGAGATTACTCACAATCACAGTTCTCACTTTATTTTTTTGCAGCCTGGGAAACAAATTTATTTTAATGCAAAACTTGCCACAATTTGTAATTACTCAGAGGATGGATTTTGCCAGTAGAAAGACCTCTCCTCTCCTCTCCTCTCCTCTCCTCTCCTCTCCTCTCCTCTCCTCTCCTCTCCTCTCCTCTCCTCTCCTCTCCTCTCCTCTCCTCTCCTCTCCTCTCCACTCCTCTTCTCTCCTTTTCCTGTTCTTTTCTTTTCCTGTTCTTTTCTTTTTTTTCTTTTTCTTTCAGCCTCAAACATGTTCCCATACCTCCTGGAGCTGCATTTCATTACATATCAAATGGATGGATAGCATGATTGACAAAAATGTAAAACGGCTTTTAGTATTATAAAAGGTTAAAATCTCTGGAAAAGCCTAACTGGCCCCATCCTGGACCGGGAAACAACAAAGGACAAAGGGAAGGATCAGTGTGCACTGATTCCCCTACCCACAAAAACCTGAGATCCAAATGGGGCCTCCTCACAAGCCAAACTCCTCAAAATAGTCTTTTTCCACATAAACTTCCACACAACAGCACAGAGCTCCCGGTTCTGTCACCGTGGTGTGGGCAGCAGAGCTGTCAGTAACAACAGCAGCAGCTCTGGCTTTAGAGCAGCCAAAGTCACCCCTGAGCCCCTCAAATCCCTGATCCCTTCAGCGAGGGGCAGCAGAGCCGACCCTGGGATCTGCCCCCTCCCTGGGACAGCTCCCCCGGGTAAACACTGCCAAATAACCGGCTGAGCAGCACGAACGGAAACCTGGGAGATGTGATAAGCGAGGCTTTGTCCCCTCCTTCTGGGGATTGATGTGCAAATAGCGGCTGAGATTTGCAGCCCGCGGAGCTGAGCTGCTTTCCCTCAGCCTCTCTCAGCATCCCGAGCAGCGGAGCTGCGGGGTCTCTGCCGGAGCATCTGCACCAAGCCCGCTGAAGTGCCCCGTGTTTAATAAACCGCGTTTGAGACGGGCTTTAGAAGCCACCCGCCCCTTTCAAAAAGCGACTTTGAAAACTCAGACTCCCTTGGCGCGGTAGGGCTGAAGCCAGACAATTTCACGCCTTGGAGAAAATGATTTATAATATATTTACGACAGAAAAATAAAAGATAAAGACTATTCTCTTGTCTATCTTTTTTTTTCCTTCTTCTTTTTTCTTTTCCCCTTTTCTTTATTTACCAAAAATACCTCCAGGGCTAATGGAATTTTCTGTGGCCGTTGGGAGCAGAGGAAGATAGCAGTCTGAAATATGAAAGCTTTTCTCTTGGTTTTTAACAACTTTGGATCACTCTAGTTAACTCTCAGTCTCAGTTCAAAGCAGAGCTAGAAACTGAAAGGCTGGCTCTGTTTTTCTGTGAGAAAAACCACATTACTATAAATGATTTCTTATCCTGGAAAGAAACGTAGAGGCTTAAAATTCCTTGTCCTGGATGAAAAGTCAAAATCACTGAGACTTTTGTGAGCTGTGACAAAGAGAAAAAAAAAGTCTGCAATACTTCATTTTGATAATATCAAAGTGTTTAATGCATGACCTGTTTTTCATTTTTAAAATATATTTTTATTGTAATCAGCTTAAGTTTCAAAACAAAATTACTTTGAATAAAAAGTTAGAGCAAGTTGTCTTAGTTTCAATTTTCTTTTTCCCATCAGAAGAAATTCACAAAACTGGGTCTCTTTCTTCCAAGCATTTCCACTGAGACGAATCTGCCTTTTCCAAACTGTAAGAGATGTCTTAACAAAGATATTCCTGCCTGGCTCTCTCTGTTCCAGAAATAGTGAGTTCCTTGTGACACTCGTGCCTGATGATGGCAGTGCAGGGGACAGAAGTTCTGGGGCAAATAGGGTTCCAAAAGTGGAATGGAAATCTCAAGAAGCCAGATCCAAGGGTGACAAGGATTTCAGCCTTTCCCAAACTTCCAGAACTTATCAATCCCAAAACAAAGGGATGGGTGGTGCTTATCTTGTAAAAGCTGTGGGATTCCCACTTGCCTCAAGTGCAAGCAGGAAATTTGTCATTAATGACCTTTGATGTGTTACTTTGGTGTTCCTTTTCAGGATATAAAAGTCCAAACTCAGCAATATGAGGCAAACAAATAAAATTTCTTTTAACTTATGAAAACCTCTGTGATTTTTATTTGGGCTGTCTGGATTTTGGCCTTGCCCCACAATGCCTGTTTGTTTGGCTTAGGCAGCAGCTCCAAAGATGGGAGAGCAGGAAGGAGCAGTTTTGCTAAATCTTGGTGCTTCTCTGATGAACTAACCTGCTCCTGTGCTTTACCCACATTTCCAGCAGAGGGTAATAGGGATGGAAAGGCACAATCAGTGTTAGGTTGTAAATGCAGCGTTGGGAGGATCATGAAACATTTCCTACCCCCCAGCTGACTGTATCACCACTTTATTTTTGAAATAAAGCACAGGGCAGCTGGGCTAGGAGCCACTCCAAGGCTCAGTGCTGGACAGAGAGCTGACCTGATGCCCTAATCTTTGCTCTTCTGACCATAATATGCTCCACAATCACGAGCTGCTCATTTAATCCCCCTTGGATACAGGTTCTCCAGGAGTGGAGTGAGTATTCAGCTGTAGAAGAGAACTTGAGGAACTATCCTTGGGATTAACCTGCCCAGCCAAATGGTGACCAAAGAAGAATGAAGTTTGTCACTCCTAAACCAAGTGGATGTATAGCTTGAACTGATAGGAGGAACAGACTGATTTCTATATTATTCGCTTCTTCCAATTTTCAGATATCCCAGGATTTCAGGTGGATCAGCTTTAGCTTTTCATGAAAGCTTGAGCCACTTGAGCCCTGGCAAAGTGGACAGGTAGGGTAAAAGACACTTTCTCCGGGGTCTGTTTCATCCAGATGTGTCATCCTGACCATGAAAGATGTTTTGGACACAGCATCTGCAAGAGGGAGATTTATCCAGAGTCAATACACTTGTTTTTAGCTCTAGTTGAATTTGTGGATAATCTAGGTGAAGTGATTAAAAAAAAAAAAAAAAAGGGATGAAAGAACCCCAAAAGGTTTGACAGGGAATTAGTTTCCACTTAAGGGAAGAGCAGTGCTAGGAATAGGATGGAGGGTGGTCTCTGGGGAGGTAAGAAAATAGAAAGGAGAGGAAAAAGGCAGATTCTTAAGGGGATGAGGCCTTGGCCTCAGCTATGGAAACAGGTAATTTCCCAGTATAGACAGATAATAAGGATGAGGATCCAGGGAATGTGGCATCTGGTGAGATTCAGCCTGGCAAGCTGACACCAGAGAAGAGATCACAAAAGCTTTCTCTCTCCTCCTCGCCTTCGCCTTCACCAAAGTTTAAGGTTTACCTGCTAATTCCCTTATCAGGAGTTTGTGCTGAGAACTCTTATCTGGATTTTACAGGCAGCTCCTGGCACCAGACCAAAAATTGGAGGAAAGCATTTAATTCTCCTCCAGTTGTTCAATGAAAGCAACATTTTAAGCCAACAATATTATTGTCATTAATGGGATGGGACTGTTAATGATGGGAATGTGTGTGTTTGGCTTTCAAATGAGCCTTGCCATCTATCCGTGCTCCTGACCTGGAGCAGCTTAGTGGGGCTAAATGGCTTTTTAAAGCTGATGAGGATGAACCTTAATTGAGGCGTTAAACCCATGTTGAGTTGATCTCCCTGTCCCCACAGCCCTGCCACTGCTGGGGGCTGCCCTGGGCTCACTGGGCAGGCCAGAGGAGCATCCCCAAGACAAGGCCAGAGCTCCAGAGTGTCTGGGTTTGGAGGAGTTTTTTCTGTCATTCCCCATTTTTCTCTTTCAAATGTAATTAAAAGTCATTCTTTTAACTTTATTTATTTATCAACTTGATACATTTGAAATTGCAGGCGCCTTCATCTCAGCATTCATTTCCTTGCCCTTTAATGTGAACCTGACTCAATTCCCCATCGCCTTCAAAGCTCTTTATTAGTTCTGCAGCACTTTCCCCCACACCCTCCCTTTCTCTAATTTCTCTTTGCTCTTCAGCTGCCATGCAGACAAACAGCCCAGGGCTCTGGGCCAGACTTGGCTGGAGATGTGGCCTGGGCTGTAAAGGTGGTGACATCTCCCCAAGTCCCTCGGGATGCAGCTGAGGGAAAAGGCAGCCCCAAAACCACTGTGCCCGGGTTGTGTTGCTGATGAAATCACCCCTACACTGCCTGCTGGAGGTGCCCACCTTTCCCTTCCTTCCCATGGTTTGGGGGGCTGTGTCCCACAGGTTTTGGGGGCAGGTGGGTCCCTGTTCCCCTCCTGTCAGCTGTAGGGTGCCGGCCTTCAAAAGCAGTTGGGTTTGTGGCCTTCTGTTCCTCTTTGCCAGTGACCCCTCAGTGCCTGAACCCATGAGGCTTCTTGCCACCAAGAGCAGGAGATTGCAGGGAGGTTCAGCTGAGGAGCCAACTACAGAGAATGATTCAAAACAAAGCCCAAGAAGTCCTGGATCTCCAACTTCCTTCACGTGAATATACCGTGTTGATTTTCCCTTCCGGCTGAGGAAACTGAGGCTTAGAGCAAGGAGATGATCCGCTCTGTGGGATTCTAACCCAGGCTTGTTGTCTAGTAAATATCTCTGCCTCCCCCAGCAGGAGATGAGGTCCAGCTACAGAGCACTGAGGCATTATTCCTGCAGGGTTCCAAGCTCTGGCCCTGCTTGGCTCTTCCCAGGCACAGACTCGAAGCTGCCTGTAGGGAAAATAAACAACCTGCTTTGGATTTGTCTTGCTGGGAGTTGAGTTGCTTCTTTGCCTTGTCACTGAGAGGTGGTGATTAAAGAGATGAACGGTGGAGCTTGGGGCACAGTGAGGGGACACAGACACTTTGTAAGCTGTCACCTCACTCTGCCAGGGTGAGTCTGGTGCAGAGGAGAGCTGTGATAAGGCAGTGGCGTGATGGGACATCAGTGCCTAAGGCACTGTGAAAGAGTCCATGAACCTCTTCTTGTTGATGAAAATGCGTCCTTTTCCTTTGTTCCATTTTATTTATTTTATTTATTTTATGTATTTTATTTTATTACTTTACTTCATTTTTGGTTTATTTTATTATTTTTTCCTCCCCACCAAGCCTCTTTTCATCCCCTTATCTTCACTGCTAGTTAGTAGATTAATGCATGTCTCGGGAAGATAAATGCACTTTCAGATCTTCAAAAGGCAAGGCAGCCTCTGAAACCAGTGTTTACAACCTCCTTGGCTGGTGACAAGGCAGGCAGAGTGACAAGACCTTCAGTTTAGCCTCCAAGGTCAAACTGAAATGCAGGTCCTGGTCCCTGGGAGCACAATGGGTACCAGTGCTCCCAGTAGCAGGACTGGACCAGTCAGCCATGTGGTGTTTGTGTCCTGCCAGGGCAAACTCCCTCCCCCCTCCTACTCTCTTCAGGCATTGAATGAGAGTTTTGGGATGGAGGAGGAAAGAGAGAGGGAAGACAGAGTCAGGGGAGGGAGCAAGCCAACCCTCCCCAGGATTCAGCACTGTACAGCTATCACAACGTTTACATGGCCCTAAATCCTGGGTCAGGACACACCAGTTGGAGATGTCCAGCTCCAAAGGGCAGTGCACTGTTGTTCTCCACAGATGGCCAGATTACACCAGTGCTTGCTCTCCTTAAAGGGCTGGAGTTCAATACTGGGCTGTCTAGGTCATCCCTGAACATCCCATTACACATTAGGATAATCACCCACAGGCCCATGATCCTGACTCTGGCCTGACTTTTCCAGGCATGCTTCAACTCTGTGGCTGAGTCACATTCAAAGCTCTGAATTTTATAGATTACCTGACTCCCAAGGTAGCTTTGAAATATCCATCTTTGTGCTCCAGCTCTATGCCTCACCATCAGGAGGTAGAGTTTGTCATCCTTGGCTGTGGTTTTACTGATGCCACAGGGAGCAGGAGCAGGGCTGGGGATGGCAGGTCCTGCAGGGTAGAGGAGCAGGGCTTGTGTGTACAGAGCTTAAGTGGTGGGTCCAAGGTGGGAGAAAATGTAATTGTGTTCGAGTTGTTCTCAGCATTTCCAAGCTCATGCCTGAGATTTAGGGGCCGAGTGAAGTCATTAAACCCTAATCAAAGGCAGCTAATCAGGAGTCAGTGGGAGATGTTCCAATTAATCGTGGCTGGAGCCAGTGGAGCGGAGCTGGGGAAGGGAGATGGCCTTAAGGAATGAACAGCAGTGTCCTGTCTTCTGCCACTGAGACACCCCAGGGGGGCTGTGCCAGCTCACACGGTGGGTCTTGGGGTCTCAAAAAGTATTTAGAGGATCTCAGAAGACACCTCGCTATTGGGGGTTTCCCATAATTTCCAAAATTCGTTTGGAACCAGCTGAGGAGTTGTGGATGTTCTGCCACCCCATGCTCAAGGGGTCTTACAAGGCTTCTCTGCCTGTTGGAGGGTGAGTTCTCACTCAGAGCTGTTAGCAGAGATTCATTCCCCCACATCTCTTTACAGCTGAGACTCTCCAAGTGCTTTACAGATTTCATAGGTAAATATCAGCATCTTGACTTTACAGGAAACTGAGTGACACGCAAGAAGTGCTCTGATATCCCAGACTTTGCTCAAGCTTTGTCTTATCAAGCAGCCCAGTGAAGATTTCACTGCAGTTAAAACAGAGGTTTATGAGCTGGATGCAAAGTCAGTCTCAGCTGTGTCAGGATGCCCTGCAAGGGAGGACACTCTCAGCTGACACTTTCCTCTTCTGCTAACTCATGTTCACGGCTGAGATGAGAACCAGGCTCTGCTGTGGGTGACTTCCCAGAACCCCAAGGCACCACTCTTCTGATGGGACCGTTCATGGGAGCAGCGTTTGCATTGCATGTTCTCCTCAATTCAGCCAGGCTCATGCTTTGCCATGATATCCTTCTAGACCTACAGTATTTCTCCTGAGCATCCCTGAAGTCAGCCAACAGTTGTGTCCCATGAAAGCAGACGGTGTGTGGTGTGCAGAATTGGGGCATTGAAGGTGCCTGTACCGCTGGACACCCCCTGCCATTGAGTCACTGGAGCATAATTCTACTGTGTATTACTTTCTATTTGATGGTAAAACCCTCAAGGACACGATCAACTCCTCTCACCATTAAAGGCATCTGGAGAAGAGCAGAGGAATTCTGCTGCTTTTGGAAATTCCCTTGCTTCCTGCTCCAGAGAAACGTCTTTCTTCATAAATCTCATTGAATCTATAAAATCCCTTCCTGTTCTTTAGCCTGTGCTCTGCTCCCCCCACCATGCCTGTTCCACCACTGCATTCAGGCTGCTCTATAAAAAGAATAAAGTGCATTGTGCCGGATCGAGCTTGGCTGTAAATCCCTGCCAGCCTGGAGTCTACACAAATTGAATTCCATCATGGCTCTTCTTCGGAGGGTTTGCTGCTGCCTTTTAAATTTGCCAGGGATGAGATGCAATTTAGTTTAAGTAACTAAAGTGGAAAGGTGCACAACATTGTTGAAGGGCTTTAGCTGAGACGTTCAGGTCTGTAGGAGAAAGGACACTTCTCTTCCAAAGAACAGTTGCTCAGAAATGCAGATGAATGCAATCAGCAAGCCTGAGCTCACATTTGCAGGTATGATCCAAGGATTTAAACCCCAAAAGACAGGTTTTCTGGAGAACCACCTCCTCACTGGACAGCAGAGTGACAGCAAAGTCTGATAGAACCCCCAGCATCTTCAACCTGCTCTCGATGTGTTGTAGGGCAAGTATGCTCACGAAAGTCTTCCATCTGGCTTGAGATAAAGATGTCAAGTCCAGATCATGATCTAAACCAATTGCTGCTTTATTGCATAGCCCCACGTTGGCCTAATTGAGGAGGATGCTGGATCAGGGGTGAGGAATATCTGAGAGTCTCTGGTACTGCGTGACCAGAGCGCTTTCCTGTGGAGCTGCTACATGAGAGAGCTCCTGACTGAGCCTGGATCCTGCCCCGTGTTTTCTATCTGTGGTTTGGGACCATCAAATGTCCCCACAGACACCAGTTTCCCTGTGCCCCCAGGGCCAAGACCAATGCAGGGCTCTTAAAATAGGCACACCCAGCAGCATGAGAGGGGAGGTTAAGCATTACCAGGGCAGCAAAGTTCTCCCAGGCCTTTTCTTTCTGACTTGGACACATCTTCCCTTCCCCAAATGTTGCTTTCCAGCAGCCAGAGGATGATTTGCCATCCCTGCAACATGCATAGAAATCTTCTGGGTTGAAGTTGTCCAGGTGTTGCCACAAGGATGGCAGCCCCTGTGACATTGGGTGTCACTCCCTTCCCTTCCCTTCCCTTCCCTTCCCTTCCCTTCCTTTCCC
>VZRZ01007427.1:958542-1029561 GCA_013398175.1 Climacteris rufus | reverse complement strand
CTTCCCTTCCCTTCCCTTCCCTTCCCCACAAGGTTTTGTTTCCTGATCCTCCACCTGTGCCTGCACTGCTTTCCTGCTCCCATCCCTGGCTGTGCTGAGCTATTGATTTCTGCCCTGCTCGCTCTGTGGGTTTGGGGAAGGGGGAGGGATGTCTCCAGGGAAGGTCAGGGTAAACGGGCAGTTTGTCTCGGCCTTGGCTTCTGCATCCCTTACTCGACGTCTCCATCGCATCCTTGTCCCTGTCACAATTTTTCAGCCAAATGCCATTTTTGCCCTCCTCACACGTCCCAGGAGAGCTGTTATTTACAACTGGTGGAACAAAACTGAGCGACACCAGCTGGTTCCCAGCCTGCAGGAGGACATCCATCACGGGGGGCTTGAGAAAAGCCTTTTGTTTAATTATGGGATCACTCCTGTGCTCTCCCGTCCCTTACCCCTCCCAGCCTCCCCTTGCATCACAGCAGTGACGGGTCCAGGAGGTATTTCATTCTCTGCTGGCAACTTGAACAATTTCTAGATGTTCTCAGTTCACCTTCCTGCTGCTGCAAACCCTTCTTCATTGCTCAGAACACTTAACTCCCTGGGAAGGGAGGGCAAAGGGCCCTCCACTGCACAGGCAGTTTGGGAACAATAAATATCATCCTACAAGTATTTTTGCAGAAGGACACGTGGTGGCTCTGATTTCTCTCTTCTTTGCCTCATATATAGCCCAGATTTTCTTTTCATAAAAAGCAAAACAAAAATCCAAAAGGTTTCACTGAAGGAGCTTTAGAGCCATTTTCATCAAATCCTTTCCTATTTACTCTGTTTCAGATGTGGCAGATGCCTTAAATGTTTTGGGGTTTTTTATTTTTTCACAGATTCCACTGTCTGGAAATGCATCTTGAAGTAGACTGAAGTTCATCCTCTGTGGCTCAGACCCTGAAAAGTCACCTACCAGTGACAATATGCAGGTAAAACATCTTTGGGGCAATTCCCTGCACAGGGATGAATTCAACACCTCCCTCTCCCTGACAGAACTTGTTTATTAGGGTCTGAGAGTTATGAGGAGGAGGAGCAGATTTTTCTTGTCTGGACCTCTCAGAGCCAGAGAAATGGATGGTGCTGGATGGAACATTTGGTTTCTCTGAGGCGCTGGCATCTCCTGGGTGGTGATATGAGGCAACAGGAATGGAAATGCACTTCCCTAGGAGAGGGAAAAGCCTGTGAGCTCAGACTCAACAATAACTCACCTGGCTGGCTGTCTGGCCCTGTGCCCCAGGATCCCTTCCCAGCTCTGCTTTGCATTTTGCAGATTGTTTCAAGAAATGCCCAGTTTTCATGGGCCTGTCGGGGGCTGATGGATGACTGGGGACGCCCAGCGAGGATATCTGTCTCCACCAAGGCTCTGTGAGCCAGCTACCCCATGTCTAGCTGCTGCTTTTCTGCCTTAAAAGCCTCAATATTCTCCACTCAGCTCACCTTCCTGCTCTTTGCTGGTCTCCAGATCCATTAGTCTGTCTGGGTTGGTACCCATTAAACTGCTGAACATGGGCTACTCTGAGCAATCTTATCAGAGCTGCAGCTATTAAAGGCAGAAATAGTAAGAAAGTGAGTCACCAGTGCAGGCAGTCTGGCACTTGGATTTAGAGAGAAGTTTTGTCAGGGCTTGTCCTTGTTTGTGGAGAGCCACAGAAGCTGCTGTGGACAATATTTGATTGCTGTGACAGTGGTGATTAATAAATAATTTGCTAATGCAAAACAGCAGTGTCCTGGATCCAAAAGTCTGAGTTTTCTACGGTTTTTGGTACTGGTGGCCTCTGTGCCACCTCCCAAATGCGGACAGGCACCGATGAGGGGAATATTGCTGCATTAGACCCCAAAGTGAGGAAACTGAGGCACAGGGATTCAAACCATTTGGTGCCAGGTCGCTCACGCAGTGCCTAGGACAGGTAAATTTCCAGGTGTGCCAGGAGGCTCATCCCTGACTGAGACACCTTTTAATCTGCCACGTGTGTTTTTTTCCTTATGCAAGGATTTCCAGAGTGTTTACCCCAAACCCCCAAACCCTTTGGATGACATGTTTTTTAGTGCCCTGGCTGGGCTGTGTTACAGTGGGAGGAGGTTTGGGGTTGGTTTGGGATGCAGATGTTGGCTGGCTCTGGACCTGTCCTACTTTGCCCCATCAACACAGCTCTTGTGAAGTGCAAATGAGGCTGCAGGCAGGGGTGAGGACAGGACTCGGTTCCATGTGCCTTCAAAAAGCCTTGCTGAGCCAGCCTTGATTAGAAGCATCCTTGTTCAGCTCAGCACAAGCAGAGCCCAGCGAGGTTTCCCAGGCTGAGGGCAATAATTTGATAGTTATGAGGTCTGATGGAAGGCAGGGCAGAATCTGCCTTTTATTCGGAATTTTCACCCTTGTTCAGAAGTTTACCCTTAAGACACAGCTGGGTGGCTTCAGCCCTGAACCTTCTGGTTGTTCTGTGTCACCCTTACTCCTGTTTGGATGTAGATTTATCTTAGATGAGATCCCACCTTTTCTTGGATATATTTCTGTGCTTATTTGTTTGGACACATCTCTTAAATTCCTTGGAATGGGGCTTTTCTGAAAGGAATGTCTTTTCCTTCACACTGTGTGAAAGAGAGAATCTTAGTTGATGTCTCTCTGAAAACAAGAAAAGCAGTTTTACAAATCCCAACTCTACCTCTGGGTAAAGTTTAAGAGTTTGCCTGGATTGCCATCCTAGAAAGCAGCTCTTCTACCCCTGGGAGACAATTGCTGTGTCAGTTTAATTTGCTCTCAGTTCAGCAAAGCTGTGGAAAACTGGCCAAGAGTTTTATTGGCATATCTGAGTCGTAAAAAAATAAAATAATTAAAAAAGCTATTCACCCTCTGCAGTGATACAGCTCATGCTGGCCAAACATTTACGTGTCCACTTGGCCTTTATATGGGAAAGCTTTAAAACTGCAATAATGGAGTGTTGAAATGAAGATGTTGGACCATAGGTGTACCCCTGGCTTCTAGAGCTCCCAGGTGAGAATTTGTTCACTGATGACATCCCATCCATCAGCGATGCCGAGGTTTTGTCACAGTTCCCAGGAGAAAATTGTCACATAAATCAGAAAAGGTGGGGCCCATCCAGATGTCTGTATTTATCGTAAAACTAGAGCTGCACGCTGAGAAATGCTGGGGTTTGTGCCCTCATGTCAATTTAAAGAGGAAATAAGGCAGTCAATTCTCATTTTGGATGGGAAGAAGTGACTGGAGATCCTGCTCTCCCTCTCACCTCCCCCCTTTGGCATGTACATATAATTTAGTTATTTCACACTTGGCCTTTGGGAATTATTGGTACAAATCCCTCTGCACTGGGTGGAAATACATAATCATTGAAGCCTGAAGATGGGTTTTTCTGCCCTCCCAGATGGTGCGGGAGGGACCCCGCTGGCTGGCTGGCTTCTCGCACAGCACAAGCCACATCCCTGGGACACTCTGCCTGGGAAGGATGCTCATTGCTGTGATTGTTTGTTTTCTTGTTCGTAAACCCCATGTTCTTTTGGTATTCAGTGTTTTCCTTAAATCCCTGCAAAGAGGCTGCTTTCAGCTAATGGACTGCTAAAAGCCCTCACCTCCAGCCAGAAAAGCAGTTCTGAAAGATATGCTGAGGGCCGCGGGATCAGATGTGCCCAGAGAACCTGGGACTGGATTTTCAGGTGCTTAAAAAACACCATTAAAGCGAGTTCTGAGACGTGACCAGTCTGAATCCAGCATGAAAATTAGCTGTGAGTTTAGAAATCTTAACGAACGCTGGAAACCTGCCTAAAAGGGCCACTGTGTGGTGAGTGGTCCTGGACTTTTAATTGGTGTTCATGCGAGACCTTTTCACTCTTTGGGGAATTTGCTTTGAATGCGTATGAGATGTGGAAATTCGGAACTTTTCTGTGGAACAGAAGTTGTCACATTTTCAGATTCAGAGCAGCCAAGAGTTTCTCATCCAGCCCATTTGTAATCCCTTCATTTAGATGGAATGAAACGTTTCGTTCTGATAAGGTCAAAGCATGAAAATATGAATATATTAAAATACCTGTCAAAATGAAGGTAATCAAAATGAGAACTGGAGCAAACACTGTTGAAATAATTCACTCGGTTTTTTTTCCCCCACTATAAATTTCAGTGCTGTGGACATATCCTTATGAAATGTTTTCATGGGAAAACTCTATTTTGCTGGTAGATAGCTACCCTGACCAACATAATAAGATTTTGATCAACTCTTGGAAAAATACAGGGTTTGGGAGAGTGATGCCTGAGATTCCCTAGTGCTGTCATCAATCACATCCCTGCCTGCAGGCTCACTGGTGGAGGAAGCTCTGGCACTGCTGGTGTTGCTGGTGTGACCTCTGTCACTCAGAGGTCCCTGGTGACCCTTAAGCTTGGGGTTTGTGAGAGTGGCTGCACAGTGGCTCTTTGAGATCATCAGATCCCAGACTGGTTTGGGTTGGAAGGGATTTTGGGCAGGGATCTTGGGCAGGGACACCTTCCACTATCCCAAGTTGCTCCAAGCCCCGTCCAACCTGGCCTTGGACACTTCCAGGTGTCAGGAAAATCTAGGACACCAGAGGTTTATATCCAAAGAGGAGACAGAGGAGTCCTATAACTTTATTGGAATAAAGGGAGAGGCCACGGGCATTTCCCATGGGGTCTCTCACATCGCTGGAGGACGCAGCCCCCTTTTCATCCTCATTTCCCGGCCGCATTTCCCTCTCTCTCTCCCCATGGCTGAGGTACTTGAGAGGTGCAGACTGCCCGAGCCGCCTACCCCATATTCCCCCCTTGAACTTGTCACTGTCCCCCAAAGTTCAGAAGCTCAGGCTTGTGTGGACCCATTTGTGTTTCAGGAGTCAAACAGTCTGGGTTCTGTGACAAACCTCGGGCTGGAAGTGGGCACAGACATTGAGACTCCTTGCAAAGCCGTTAGCGCCCATCCCCTCACCCATCGAATTGTAAAGACATCAGCACCCACTTTTCCTATCATAGGGATGGGGCAGCCACAGTTTCTCTGGCCAACCTCTGTCAGGGCCTCATCCCCCTAAACTGTAAAATACTTTCTTCTATCTAATCCAAGTGGACCCACTTTTACTTCAAAAACATCACTCCTTGTTCTATTGCAACAGATTCTGCTAAAAAGTTTGTCCCCAACTTTCTTACAATCCCCGTTTTTATACTGGAAGATGCAAGGTCTCCCTGGAGCCTTCTCCAGATTGAATAATCCCAATGGATTTAACCTATAATTTTGCTCTGGCATCTCCATGAAGATCTTCTGGCCTCATCAGACACCATCTCCAAAGCTGTGTGTGCTGTCCTGTGGGGAATGTTGTTCAAGAAAAGGGAATGCCATTGCAAATGCACACGTGAAAATTGATGCATATATACTATAAAATAGAGTATTTTAACTGTGGGCCTCTCGTCCTCATGCCATGGCAGTCAATCCTTCTCTGTCCTCCTCTTCTCCTCTCTTCATGTTATCCCTCTGGGTTTGAATCCAATGTCTATGCATTTCCTAGCAAAATATAAACACTGTGTCCCCTTCCAGGGGTGCTCCCTGGCTGCCGTTTCCTGGCCACCAGCAGCATTTTCCAGCATGGAGAGGGATCTATAAAACATGACTCGTAAGGGGAAAGAGCTGGCATTTGACTCATGAAGGGAAAGAGATGGTGGATAGGTGGAAAAAGATGGATGCCCCCCTCCCCGAAATATAAAGAAATATGTGCAGAAAATGAAAGAGATTTAAAGCAGCTATCAATCGGTCGCTGTTCCAGCTTTAAGAGCTGTTGAAACAACATAATAAAAGGCAATAAACAAGAGATTTATGACCCACCTGCTCGAAATAGCTCTCTGCATCCCTGGTGTGGGGTGAGCACAGCGTGCCAGGCTGGGGGGGATCGGTACCCAAAGAACACACATGCCCCTGGTTCAGGGCCCACGGCTCTTCCCTTCATTTTCCTCTCCCTCTCCATCCCCTCTTCTGTCCCTCTGAACCCTCATATTTTATGGGCTTGGCATTTGGTGTATTAAAGACTCGGTTTTGTTCAGTTTGAGCAGCAAGCCCAAGACGATTTGTTGCGATCGATGGCAGCAGGCTGGAATTTTAAGGGCCAGGTATTTTACCACGGGGCTGGACCCTCGAGCTAAATCTTGAAGGCAGGGAAGGTGAAAACACACAGTACTGCCTAGGGCAGCGTCGAGAAAGGCTTGTAAACTGCTAGCACATATTTAAATTCCAGGAAAATCACCAGGGGGGGAATAAATCTACAAAATCAAAACCGAACTGAGAAGAAAGTGAGTGGCTAAACATGGAGATTTCTAATGCCTTCTTCAAGGGTGAAACCATCCTTTTAAAGAAAACACAACTTTCTCTCCTGCCCCAACCCACAGAGGGCTGAAAATGCAGACTTTAGCACAAAACTGTGGTGAGGCAGCGTGTGTCTGGCAGGATCTGCCTTGTGTGGTTTATGGACCATGGACACAACTCTGGAAGTCTGAGAAGACAAAATAGCTGGAAGATTGGATGAAGAATGGACATTTACCCTCAAAACATGCTTGCAGGAGAAAGTGTCCCATATTTCCCAGTCCTGGGTGTGAGAGTGGGTTGCTCTGGGTGTTGCTCTGCTTCTTCCCAAGCCCTGCCACAAAGCCTTCCCTTGTAAATCGTTTTTCCTTCGTTCCTCCTCAGACAGAGTTTTCCCCTCCTGCCTGTCACTCTGGCTTTCCGGCCCGGAGTTCCAGGCTTTTGTTTTGCCCAGCACAGTCACCCTGAGTGGTGACATGAGGAGCTCTGGCATATCTGATGCTGTTTGTTCTCCAGGAGAAAGGTGGGGAGGAAAGTGAGGGGGCTGAGAGGGGTAAATCCATCCACTTTGTGGAAGGAGGGAGGCACAATGGCACAGTGCCGTAATCCAGCGGAGCCAGAGCGCACCGGGGAGACAGATCTGGGACGGGGAGAGGAGGGGCTGCCGTAATCCTGTGTCCCTCTGAAATCCCCAGGATGGAAAAAAGCCCTTGTTAGCAAATAAGGATGGGGGAGTGGTAGCAATAAGCCAAATAAATGCCCTTAAATTCAGCTGTAATGAAAACCTGGGAACCAGCACTGGAGTCCTTTCATAAACACTGGGTAGCAAGATTGTTCTAATTATAAAAGCCCAATCAGGGGGACCAGCAGGCATGAAACTATGGATTAATTCAGCTGCTTGAATGCCAATGTGTGGCAGAGAGGCAGAAAGAGCCTCCTCCCTCCCTCCCCTGCCCTGGAAGGGATGGGAGGCTCTTTATTTAGCCTTGCTCTGGAAAGGCCTCCTGCTAACAAAAGGGGAAAGGGACACAAAAACCAAGAAAACAAATGGTTTTGGTCCCAGGGCTTTCCCCCATGTGCTCAGAAAGCTCTTCTTGGTAGTTCACGCTGAGGAGATGTGCAGGAGCTTGTGTGCCCTCTGTTTTCTCCCATGGCTGTGTGTGCCTGTCTGTCCATCTCAGAAGGGTGATGGACTGTGCTCATCCATTCCCCTTCCTTTTGCCCCCTTCTCCCTCAAAACAATTCCTGTCTCTATAAATTCAGTGAAAAGAAGTAAAGAAAAAAAACCTAAGTTTTTGAGAGCTGCAGGTTTGAAAACTATCAGGAAAGGATTTGGACTTCTCAAAAGGAAAAAACAGCAATTTACCTTCATTTCAAATTCAAGGGTTGTCTCCCTAGGCCTTGTCTCTGCTGGAAAATATCTAAGATTGATTAAATCATAACCCATGGTTTCTCTCAAACAGTTGTAGTTTTAGGGTTGGCTTTTCAAAGCTTCTCTTGGAGACTCCAAAGGTTGTATAATTCCTACTTCACAAGAACCATGGAGAAATGGGATGGTGTAAGTGGTTAGAAAATGCAAGAAAATCCCCCTTTCCCCCCCTAATCACAAGACTATCAAAAGATCATCAGAGTTGGCAACGATCTTCTAAAAGATGTTTTAGAAAATTTAGTGGGAAGTCATTCCAGACCTGTGGATGCTTGGAGAAAACCCTGTTGATGGCTGGGGAAAGAGAGTTCCTCCTTGCTCTCCTGGAGGTGATTCCCACCCCAGGTCAATATTTTCTACTTCCAGTGTTTCCTCCTCTGCTTCCACCTCTGGGGATTCCCCTCTTTTCAATTTTTCACTACACATACAATAAATAAAGAAGATATAAAGATATACAAGAAGATATAAAGATAAAGAAGAAATAAAAGCAAACTGTCCCAGCCATTTCTCCTGGTCCAGGTGCAGCAGCCCAGTTTTGAGGCAAGAAGCATGGAATTAATGGGAATGGTGTAGATTTACAAACAAGCACTCAGGGAGGAGACTGTGCCTATTTATCTCCTAATACAGTGGTTTTAAAAAAGCCTTTCTTTAATTGCATTTGGAATCTATTCTAACGATTTGCCCAGGAGAGTATTAAGATGTCAAGGCTTTTTCATTAGTAATATATCCCCAAACAAAATCTTTGTTAAGATAGGTTAAGGCAGTAAATAGACCATTAATTTACAGAACATAATTAGTACCTTGCAGTTATTCATGGAAACAGTTGGATTTCTTTTGTTGTTATTCAATGGCAAGATTTAAAACAAATACAGCATCAGCAGGTCAAAAAACACAGAGGCAAAAAGCATCAGAGGTATTGATTAAAGTTTCAACAATAACCTTAACTCTGCACCAGTACCCAAAACAACATCATTTACCACAACCAAATACATTCTCCCAGTGGTAAATAATGAACACAGAAAACAGCAGCTAGTTTTGAAGAAATATCAATACAGAGCTGTAAAATAACTCCTTTTAAGGGCTAGAGACTATAGCCCACATCTAAAACTGGAAACAATATTGAGGTGTTTCTTTTCCCATGAGATTGTTGATAATATTAGTTTGTCCAATGAAAATATTTATTTGTTATTATTTGTTTAATTGACAGTCTTATCTTTGCAACTCTGGCATCATTGTGATTAGAGGAACCTGAAATAATGTATTTTGTAGGGTCAATGTCCTGTACTTTATAATCTCAGAATTTAAAAATTATTGAAAAAATTTTTGAAATAATTCTTAATTGTAGATTATTAAAATGAATAAATTTTCTGTTGACTTCAAACTGACTGAAAAAGTAATTATATTAAGATTTTTATATCTTCATATTAAAAAATTTGATTTTACATGGTCCAGAAATCAAATCTGAGCAAATTTTAATGTTCTATGTGTAATACTGGAACTTGCAAAGCAGAATGGAATTTTCAGGGGTCAGAAGCTGTACTCACAGGACAGTAAAGCCATAAATCATGGGCACTGCTCAACAGGTAAAATATGAAAGTGTATTAGACAGCAGTTAGTGCTGCAAATATAAATAATAGTGAATTATCAAAATGAAAAAAAGAAACAGCAGAAAGGTTATTACGAGCTGGACAAAGAAATTCAAAGTTCAGCTGCATCATGAGATGAATGAGCTATTGTTTCTCAGACTGGACCTCTCGGTAGCAGCTGAAATGAAAACAGAACTAAGAAAGTCTCACTGAAAGTAAATAAATAAATTTTAATTTCTTTAATTAACTTCCATCACTTGTTTATTAATGCTAATAACGTTGAGGTGCTGTGCAGGTAGGTAGGTAGAAAGTGTTTCCTTCATGGGGATTTTGCCAATTGTTTCTCTTTTAAATATAAAACGATTACTTTTTTTTTTAATTTAAAAATATATTTTAAATTATTTAATTTAAAAATTAAACTTAAAAAAATGTCTGCCAGAACAATTTCTAGAAAAAGGTCTTGGGAAACGAAATATTCAAGGAAATAGAATAATTTCCCCATTATTTGCTGGAATTGCTCTTCAAATGTCATTTAGAAGGAGCCCAGACTTAATCTTCTCTCCTTTTGGTTTGCAACTGCCCATTTTTGAGCAAGAGACCGAAATGTGACTCCAGGGTTGGGAAAACTGAGGCACGGAGTGGTTTGGGGTGGGGAGGCAGCAGAGTCCCAGCTGGACATGGCCAGCCCAGCTCCCCGATGGCACCAGGGATGACATTTCCCAGGGACACCTTTTACTGAGGAGGGGCTGGGAGGGATGGGCTGGAGAACCCCTGGCAGCGTTGGGAAGTGGAAATTCCAGGATGCAAATCCCAGCATTGCCTTGGTTACCTCCAACCCAGACAGGCTGACAGCAGGACAGGCTCCTGCTGGGACAGGGCCATGGCTTGACCCTGCAGATGGTAAAGGCTCCGTGAAGGCTCCGTCTTGCAAAGCTCTGCTGCAGGGTGGAGAATTTTAATAAGGACAGGAAAAAATAGCAGGAGACAGGGAGAAAGGGATACATCGCAAAGAACCTGACCTTATTTCCTCAGAGTGTGTGACTAAATCACACAGCTAAAAATAGGTAAGTGATTTGCTTTGATGCTGGAGGATTTTGCTGATACCACTTTTGTTACACGTATAAGTATAGAGTTTTAATATAATATTTCCCTTACTGCAGTGTCTTCTATTAAGACAGTGCTGGAGTCTCGAGAGCTGCTGTCTCTGCCTGCTCTTTTAAGCTGTGAGCTACAAGCAGAAACTTCTTGGCTCTGAAACTAATACACTGCTGGCCTTTGGGAAAGTGCAGAAATTTCTGCTAGGGGGGATATTTAGTGTCAAGCCTTGTCCACTTCTGCTTCTCTGAGACAGCCACTCCAAACCCAGTGGGAACTTCCCTGCTTGTTTGTTATGAGTGACTTCTGTGGAAAGTTTTGGTCCCAGTCTCCCCTATCTTTATAATGGGGAGGATAAAATCTACCTCTGCAGAATCTCCAGCAAATTGGCCAGGTGGGAATGGCCATGAGGTGCCAGGGTTGGGCACTGTGAGCTCACACCGGTGACTGGTGGAGAACCCAGAGGTCAATCCTGGGGCCAGTGTTGTTTCACATCTTCATTAAAGAGCAGGAGGATGGCACAGAGAGCTCCTTTGAGGATGCAGGAGATATGAAACTGTGAAGAGCATTTGATGGACTGGATAGTTGTGGCAGTATTCCAAGGGACCTGGAGAAATGGGCCAGCAGCAATCCCATAAATATGGGAGGAATAAACCTTTACCTGGGTAGCAATGACCCCAGGCAGCAGCACATGCAGAGAAGGACATGAAGATCCATGAGCCACCACCGAGCCCCTGTGGCAAAGCCAGCCAGCCTGGGGACATGGGGCACAGAGTGGCCACTGGGCAGAGGGAGGGGTCCTGTGATCCCCCCAGCTTTCCCCATACCTGAAACCTCTTTTTCCTTTTCTGACAGTGTCAGCTCTGCTCCGCATCTGAGGCTTGAAGGGTACAAATGGAGAGAATTATTCAACACTACACAATTATTCCATTGCATAAAACTCTCATATTTGTTACTGAGGAGCCTGTGCTGAATGTAAACCTCCAGACAGAACAGTCAGGGAGCAGCAGAGAAGAGATGGGGCTTTACAAGCATGCATAGCAGAGTACCTCACCAGTGTCCATCATTTTCCTTTTTACTTTTCTCGGTGTTTTCCCTCATTTCCCTCCACTTTTCCTCTTCTTTGGTAAACTCTGCTTGCACACAGAGGTACCAGACCCTCCACCTTCTGGATGAGGCTGAGCTGTAAATGGGGAAATTGAGGAAATGAACATGCTCTGAGGATTTGGTTTCCCATGCTCCAGGCATGTCTCTGCTCCTCCTGGCTATCTGGGAAAAGCCCAAGAGTATTCTGCTGCTGTCCCACACCTCCTGCTGACTCCTTGCCTCTGGGAAAGAGCAACGTGTGCTCGGATGAGCCGCGCTCCTTGCAGAGGGCTCTGTAAATAAAGGCTCCAGCTGGGGGATGCCAAGAGCTGGCACGGCAGGGACTGCC
This sequence comes from Climacteris rufus, assembly GCA_013398175.1. Classification (NCBI taxonomy): domain Eukaryota; kingdom Metazoa; phylum Chordata; class Aves; order Passeriformes; family Climacteridae; genus Climacteris; species Climacteris rufus. Next base: position 1,017,696 of record VZRZ01007427.1, on the reverse strand, counting down.
ACTCTGTCAACATAACCCTGCCCCTGACAGGCCCTGCTTTGTTGAAACAATTCCTGGCGATGGACTGAGTTTATCTCTAAGTGCCTGGATTTACACCGGGGATGCAAACAGCCCGGTAAATCTGCCACCGAGGCACAGGAGTGGTGTTTATCTGAGTGTCCCTGTGCAGCGCTGGGGATTCTCTGTGCACTGCTCAGCCTGGACGTGACTCTCTGCCCGTGCAGCTCTTTGGCTCATGGGGACTCTTAGCAGCCATAAAATGTGCACTTAACTCCCCTTCCTACTCCAAATGTCTCACCAGGCTCCCAGGCCAGGCGAGCGCTGCAGCTGGGAGGAGATGAGCGTGCTGTGTTCAGCCTGCAGCTGCAAGCCGGCTACCCGAGGAAACCCGGGGTTTAAAAACCAGAGCTCTTCCCCTCTCTGAGGCCAGCCCGTGCCCAATGGCCACCGTGTGCCCTCAGAAAAGCCACCTGTTGCATCTTCTCCCCGGCCATCACCTCCTTGTTCCCGTTTTGGGGGGACACAACATTTCGTGGCAGTCCCGGTGCTGAGCAGATACAAAAGCACTAAATTAATTTTCATAGACCCTTTCAGTCAAGAAGCTCAAAGCCTTTTAGAGACTTTAATTGAGCTTTGGAGTTAATGAAGCCTCACTAACGTGCCTACTGGATAAAGAAGTGTTTATTATCCTGTTTTGCAGAGGTTGTGCAGGAAGCTGGGTAGGTTGCTGTGTGGGTTGGGTTAAGGTTGTTTTCCCCTTCAAAACTAATCATGAAGCGTAGAATGGCTTGACTTATCAAAAGAAATACTTCCAGCAAGTTGTTCTGGATACAGAGGGATTTTTTTTCTTCTTGTTTCCTTAGGAAATTACAAGAAAACTTTGGGACTGAAATCACTTCTCATGCAAACAGTCAACTCTTCTAACTCCCTTGACAGCAGTAGCATCCCAAGGGCAGAGGGCCTCTGTGTTCAGAGGTTTCAGCCTCTCAGAGCTGTCAATACTGCACCAAACAGAAGAACTAAATAACTTCCAGACACTTGCAGTGAACCAATGTTGCCCAAACAGCTCACACATCCCAGGCTTGTCCTTCTCCAGCACTGCCAGGGTGCCCAGGATTTCTGTGTGTGTGTGAAGACCTGACCCTGCAAAGTGTGTCCCACTGAGGTGGTGACCACCCCTCCTTCCTCACCCTTCTGCATGTCATTCCTTGGTGATCAGGACTGTGCTGTAGCTGCCCACCATGAACCCTGGCCTGATGCAAACTCTGTGTTTTGGTGGTGCCTGCCCACCCTGGCCTGAGTGAGAGGTGCCCTGGAGCAGCAAGTCCTCCCTGAGCAGCAGTGCTGCTCAGACATGCTGACCCCAAACCATTTCAAGCAGCGCCTTTCAGAGGAGCCCTTGTTCTGTGTGGCAGTGAATACTCAGAAAACTTGTTTAAATCTTGCCCTCTGTGTGTTTTTAACTGTGGCTGCTGCAGCTCTGACCCTGCACACAAGGCTGAGCAGCTCCCTGTGCCCTGCCTGGCTCCTGCCTCCAGCCCTACTCTGCCTGGAACTTTGCCTAAAAAGCAATTCCCTCTGCCCTCCTGCAGCCCTGCTGCCCACATCTGCTGTGCATGGGGGAAAGGGGACTCAGAGTGCCTGGCATTTCTCAGGTGGGACCCCTAGGTCGTGTCCTATGTTAATCAACAAAATGGAAAAAGTGGGCAAGACACATATCCTGCTTCTCTGGTTTTCCCTTGCCAGGCTCCTGGTGTCTCATGTGGGCACGAGCAGAGGACAGCACTGGGATGCCATGGGCTGGGCCAAGCTCAGGGCTTTGCAATGAAGTTTGAGAAGTGTGTGAGCCACCTGGCCTGGAAAATACACAGAAATCACAGGGAGAGACCCCTGCATTAATAACCCCTTATTTTTCATGCAAAGTAAAATATCTGCATGGGCGCCAGTCCTCTGGTTGTCCCTGCAGGGCTCCCCAGCCCCACAGACAGTGCAGGGATGACCCCACAAAGAGCAGGGAGCAGTGGGTTGGCAGAGAAAGGGAGAGAGAGCTGCAAAAGGGGAGTTTTCCCACATTTCAGTAGAGGCCCGACATCGTTTCCTTTCAGGACACATTGAGTCAGGATCAGCCCTCCCTCATATCTCCATCTGCTCTTCCTGCGGTGGATTTCCTTGAGGATTTAAAGGAAAACCTTTAGATCCATGAAAAAAGGTAATGCACATATATAGGTGTGCACATCTATATATACATATATCTATAAATAAAATCAAGGTCCGTGATGCGTTCCCGCTGTCCCAGGAGCAGGCTGGCAGCACCCCGCCCCTGCAGTTTCCCAATTCCCCCCGGCGCTGCCTGCCAGCGGGCTCGGGGAGGGGCTCGGGGGGCTCCTGGCGGGACTTTGGTGGCTTTGGGAGCAGCGTTTTGGCGAGCCCCGTGCGCGGCAGGTGGCGTCGCAGCTCCACGGGAGACGGGCAGCCATGGGTGGGCGGCGCGGGGCTGCGGGGATGCGGCTCAGGGATGCGGGGATGAGGCTCGGGGATGCGGGGATGCGGGCATGAGGCTCGNGGGCAGCCATGGGTGGGCGGCGCGGGGCTGCGGGGATGCGGCTCAGGGATGCGGGGATGAGGCTCGGGGATGCGGGGATGCGGGCATGAGGCTCGGGGATGCGGGGATGAGGCTCAGGGATGCGGGCATGAGGCTCAGGGATGCAGGGATGAGGCTCGGGGATGCAGGGATGGAGCTCAGGGATGCGGGGATGCGGCTCGGGGATGCGGGGATGGCGCTCGGGGATGCGGGGACGCGGCTCAGGGATGCGGGGATGCGGGGATGGCGCTCAGGGATGCGGGGATGCGGGGATGGCGCTCAGGGATGCGGGGATGCGGGGATGGCGCTCAGGGATGCGGGGATGCGGGGATGGCGCTCAGGGATGCGGGGATGCGGGGATGGCGCTCAGGGATGCGGGGATGCGGGGATGGCGCTCAGGGATGCGGGGATGCGGGGATGGCGCTCAGGGATGCGGGGATGCGGGGATGGCGCTCAGGGATGCGGGGATGCGGGGATGGCGCTCAGGGATGCGGGGATGCGGGGATGGCGCTCAGGGATGCGGGGATGCGGGGATGGCGCTCAGGGATGCGGGGATGCGGGGATGGCGCTCAGGGATGCGGGGATGAGGCTCGGCGATGCAGGGATGAGGCTCGGGAATGTGCAGAGCCGCTCGCCGGGGCAGGGAAAGGGGGAACGGGCTCGGTTTCTGCCAGCACCGGGGTTTTCTTGTTACCCCGAGTTTACCCCCGCAGCAGTGCTGGGGTTTGTTGGCCTCTGCCCCCTTTGCAGACCTTGTGGTAGTTTGGGTGGTGGTTGGTTGATCCCAGCAAAGATTTCTGAGGTTATTTCGGGTAACTCAGAATCACAGAAGGGTTTGGGTTGAGAGGGACATTCAAGATGACCTAAATCCAACCCCCCACCACGGGCAGGGACATCTTCCACTGGACCAGGTTGCCTCAGCCTTGTGCTGAGCACTTCCAGGGCTGGGGCAGCCACAGCTTCTCTGGGTGACCTCTGCCGGGGCATCCTCACCCTCATCACAAAGAATTTCTCCCTGATAGCCAATCTAACCCTGTCCTCTGAGAGTTTCAATCCATTCCCCTATTGTCGTATCCCTAAATGCCCTTGGCACTCTGTCTGTATCCAGGAAAATCATCACTCCTCCCTTGAGCAAGCATCCCACTTCTAAAATATAAAAACGTTCTAAAACTTGTGTTGAGTTCTCTGACAGAGTCACCCATTTCCCACAGACACACAGACCCCACTTCAGCTGTCTGTGTTTCTATCCTGACTGTGCAGGATTTGCAGGCAGAGGGCCTGGAGCATCCAAGCCATGCTGTGCCTTCATCCTTTTTTAAAAATTTTTTCTGCCTCTTTTAAACACTGCTCAATTTTCAAGTTCAGAAAAGCTGTGGGGACATTGCCAGAACCACTGCAGAAGGAATTGCACTAAATCTAAATATAGAAATGAAATTTTGGATGAAATACAGGCTTGGGTGCATTTTGGCAGGAGTCTCAGTGTTTTGCTCACAGTGCTGGCTCTGTGTGCAGTAGAATATTCCCAGGAATAGAAGTGGATGGCACTTGGGGCTGGTGTTTTGAAATGTGTAGGGAAAGTTTGCATCAGCATGAGAGGAGTTAGCAAGTAGAATAGAGCTGAACACAGATTTAATGTTCTATGAAATTCCCAGGGCTTAATTAATTTCTAAGTCGAATAAAACTTCTCCCCCCTCTTTTCTTTTAATAAAAGAATAACCTGGAGAGAAATATTTTTATTTAGAATAAATAGCATCAGTGTTAAAGAGTAGTTGATAGATGACTCTGACACTTCCATCTTGACTTGTGATAATGTGGTAAGAGTCCAAAAAAAAAGCCAAAATAAAAGGCAAAGTAGAACTATACCAAAACAATAAAATATTGGTGAAATTGTCTTACAAATTGTCCAAGCCACTTTGTATTCATGGAATAGCATCCACTGCTTGAAAAAAACCTTTGGTGGAGCAACTTTTGACCCAGCTCTGTTTAGATTTTCATTTGTGCAAGAGCAGTGGGCGTATGTAATTTTCAGGTCCAGGTGAATTGCAATTTATAATATTGCTTATAAATGAAGGTATACTTATATATAAATATTTGCATATAAATACACGTGTTTATGGATTAATTCCTAATTTAATTTTTTTTCAGCTGCTGAATGATGATTTAACAGCTGTAATGTCTGTGGTGTACCCTGCAGTTATTCCATGGGTTCATTGCCTCCAGCCCTTCCCCTGGAAGAGAGCGAGATTGGATGGAGGGGAGAAGTGGGAGGCAGAGGGGGGTGCAAGGGGTGGCTGAGGATTTGCTGAGGAGTTTGGAAAGCTCAGCCCTGGCTGCCTCCCTCAGGGACACGGGGGTCTCCTGGTAGATGCAGCGATGCCTTTAGACAAATAAATTGGCCTGAGATGGGCAGACAAGGCTGGAAAGGGCCTCCTTTCCAGCAGGGCTTTGAAGGAGCTTTGGGGCACTGATGCTGCTGGTAAAAGATATGAAGGACCTTGATAATTAACCAAATGAAGGCCTGTCCCCTCATACCTGCAAACTGAATTTTATTGAGGATGTTTCTTGTGCCTGAGGACAGCAATACCCACTCCCTGCAGGGTGGGAGCACCCAGGGGAAGGCAGCTGCCTGTGGTGGGCTCCTCTCTTGCTTCCAGCTCTGTCACATCTCATTCTCTCCTTCCCATGACACCCCAAAAACAGAGAGGCACCCACTGTACCTCAACTTTCACCATCAGGGTGTGCTGAGGGAGCAATTTCCATGGAGACTGTGAGTGCACACGTGTGAAAAGGAGAATTTATCTCTGCTGCACACATGTGCCAGTGTGGGGCTGCTTGTGCAGCTCTTTTGGGGTTTGGCTGAGCACATCCATGTCACCTGGAATGGGAGGATGATGTAGGTTTGGTCCATTTTTAATCGTACTGGGTTTGTGTTTATTTCTTGATTTACTTGTTTTAAGCCCCAGCTCCTGGCCAGGGGTGAGGAGCTGTAGATGAGCTGCCAAGGAGAGCTTCAAGACGGGCTTGTGATTCCAGGGATTATCCCCACAAACACCTTCAGATATGTGAGCAGGAGAGCTCTCCTTTTCACTGAAAACTCTGCTTTTCACCTTACAGTGCCACTGATTCCCAGGGAGGCTCTTCCCTTGGGAACCTCAGTGCCACCACCTGCATCCACCCCACCAACTGCATGGGGACTTCCCTGAGACGGAAACTTCCTTCTCTGTCCTCATTTCTCTGCTCTCTCCCACACTTCTCATGCTTAAAAAGACTGTGACCCAGCTGAATTCACCAGGGCTTTCATACTGAGAAATCCAGTGCTGGAATTCAGCACCTTACCCATTCCTGGAGCTCCCAGCGAGGGGGGAAACCAAACTCAAGCTGACCGAAACTCAAACTGCCAAGGGTTCACTTGTGGCCAGCTGGAAATGAGGAGGCAGGATGGGGAGGGAGGAGATGAAATCTGGGCTGAGAAGAGAGTTGGGGTTTGCTGAGCTTCCATGACCCAGAGAAGCCTTCCTGTGGTGACTCAGCCTGCTGATAACTCCTTAGCTTGCATGCCTTGGTTTCACAGTGCTGTGCTTTTCCTGAGCTCCTTCACAGCCAACAGGACCCGTGAAATTTGAGGCTTCTGCTGTTTTTAGGCTTCCTGTGAATTAATTGAGCACTGGTGAAATAAGCTACTATTTTCTAAGTGTATTTTGAGCTCCTGCAGGATGAAGAACGTGGGGCCTGATTAGGAGGAGTGGCTGAGAAAGGCTCAGTGTTTTTGGGCTGTTGTGAAATGCAGGATCTGGGGTCCAGCATCTGGGGGCACTCTGTCCAATTCCATGACTTTTTAATGGAAAAGGTTTCTCATATTTTGGGCCAAGTTTCTGTTAAAGAAGAAAGAGGGTGGGAGCAAACATCTGAGAAGCTCTGGAGGGAGATATTCACCTGGTACATCAGAGAATCTGCTTTGAATCCTTGGTCTTAATTAGGAGAGAGGAAATTAATCTGAATCTTTCCCAACTCATCTTTCCCTCTGTATCACCAGCACACAGACCAGTAGCAAGGGCAGGTCTCCCTTAAGTGTTACAAGAAAATTAAAAAGGTCTCATTATATTCCACAATGGAAGCAAATAAATAATAACATTATTATTAATATCATTACTTTATTCATCTCTCACAAGAGAAATTATTCACTTGCAACTATAGCCAAGGTTTATTTTTCTGGAGCAGAACTGGGAATCTCAGGGTCATTCCAGCCTCAGCTTGTGGTGCTTTGCTGCTCCCCTGAGCCCCTCATGGTCTCTGCTCAGTGCCAGGTCCTTGGTCTCAGCCTTTGCTGGAGCTGCTCACACATTCCCTTTGCTTCTGTGGGAGGTGGAAACGGCCCCTGACTGTCCTTGACCTACTCAAGAGAGGGGTTATAAAGCATAATTAATTTCACTTTCAGAAGAGCTGCGAGTTCCCAAGAAGAAAAATGCTTGAAAAGTGCAAATCATGATTAATCATCATTATTATTCCTATAAATTCCCACTTCAGCTTGGTTGGAAAACAGGGTATTTTAGAAGGTAGAAAGGATAGAGTGGCCTGACTCTGCCCTCAGCCCATGGGGCTGCAGTCTGTGGAGTAACACCCGATTAACATCAGTGCAGGTGGGAAGAGAATCAGATCCCACAGTCTCCTCTGTACTAATGGTTAGTGCTAAATTGCTGCCAGTCTCTCTCTGAAGCCTTCAGGACACAGTTTAGTACTTGCTGTTCCTCTCTCTCTCCCTTGTGGAGGGGTTGGAAGCTTTAATTCAATCAGATTCCTAAATGGAAAATAACAGAGCAATGAAAAACCTGCCACGGATGTCTGTGAAATGGATTTTGTCTTCAGTGAGTTTTGATCTGGATCCTGAAAGAGCAAGACAAAACCCTGTGATTGACACCTTTGTTCTGCAAAAGGTGCCTTGGAGGAGCTTTCAGAGCCAGACATTTCTTTTGCTGGAGGGGGTGTGGAGAAAGTCCAAGTTTTACAGCTTTTTGTTGGTTTTTTCCCCCTTATTTGTTGTGTAAAGATAAGAGACCTACTGACGTTTTATTTTTCTGGAGACAGCAGCTCACCTCAGCAGAAAAAAAAGGATTTACAAATCACTGCTGGTCTCCCTCCTGACCACTGATTCCCTTGAATGATGTTCCTACCCCAGCAAGGCCTCTCCCCCAAGAGGTCCCAAAGCATCCAAATCCCTCTCAGCCCTTCTGAGCCTGAAAAACAATGGCAGGAAGGATCCAAGTGATCCTCCCAAGGTTTGCCAGCAATCCATCCCACCTTGGGGTGCTCCTCCAAACACCATCCTTGTGCAGATACTGGGAGACTTTTATTTTTATTCCCTGCCAGGCTGAAATCACAGGTATTTTGTAAATCAGAGGTGTCTCCTTGCAGTGATGATGGCAATTCCCTGCTGGGCCCATGGCACTGGGCTCAGGGTGCACTTTGCAAAGTGCCCTCATTTCTCACCTTCAGATGGGTTTGTTCAGCCCCATTCTTTGGCATTCTTTGGGGGATCCATGGAAATTCCATGACTTCTCTCTCCCTTGCAACCAAACACCGAATCCAAGGGGGAGAAGGGAGGGATGCTTTGTCCATACATCACCAAGAAGGGTCTGTGACAAACATCTGGATTCATCCTGTGCCAGCCAACCAGAAATTGATTTGCTTCTGAACGCCACTTCTCCCAGTTCATGTTTTCCCTAACAAGGAGCATAAAAATGCCAACCTGTCCTCGGGGGTAAATCAGCCTCTTGAGTTGAAGGCAGTAATGAGATTAGAGGCCATGCTGCTCACAAGTGCCTCATGTGCTCTCTCAGTCACTTGCACTTATTTTTTTATTATCTGGGTGGTTTTTTCCCACTGATTTATTTTTTCCCTTCCTCTCAATTGCTCCCTCCCTCAGTTCTCAATGAAACAAATGTGATCTGACACACACACACACACACACACACACACAGAGTGTCACCTCCCCTGTCCCTGTTTGTCACATCTCCCCTGGTTCTTCCCCAGGCTGCCCAGACAGACAGCACTGGCAGGGGACAGGGGATGGCTCCACCCAGGTCCTGCTCCCCAAGGAACATCTCTGACCTTCCCCTGATTAATTCTTTCTGTATGAATGGGAAATAAGATGGAGAGCTGCTTGAAATGGAATAAATGTGTAAACATGGTAGCTGGGAGGAGAGGCAGGGAGAGTCACAGAATCCCAGAACGGTTTGGGTTGGAAAGGACCTTAAAGATCGTCTCATCCCAACCCCCTACCATGGACAGGGACACCTTCCACTATCCCAGGATGCTCCAAGCTCTGTCCAACCTGGCCTTGGACACTTCCAGGGAAGGGGCAGCCACAGCTGCTCTGGGCAACCTTCTCTGGGCCTCCCCACCCTCACAGGGAAGAATTTCCTTCCACTATCCCATCTAACCCTGTTCTCTGTTCTTTTGAAGCCATTTCCCTTGTCCTGTCACTCCAGACCCATGTGAAAGAAGAGAAGAGGACATCCCACCCAGCTGGATGCAGTCTGTGGGGCTTAAGGGCTGTGAGTACTGGAAGGAGAACTTCTGGATGGAGAGATATGACCATGGTAAGGCAGGGTGGCATAAATCAGGTCCTTGGTCAGGGGAAATACCTACAAAACTAGGAGAGGAAGCCTCAGTGCTGGGGAGACATCTCCCTTGGACGCAAAGAGGCTTGGGAGCAGAGTCAGGAGTGCAGGGTGCTCAGGGCACAGTGAGAGCCCTGTCCAGCTTGGCAGGAGGGGACAGAGGTTGGGTGCTTTGGTGGTCAGAAGGGCACAGCTTTGAGGAATAAAACTCCCTACCTGCCCCAACAAAACTGCTGAGCTCCTGCCATCCAAGGAGGAGGAAGAGAGTTTGCTTCCCATCACACTTCACTTTTGGGTTTCCTTTCAAGCTCCTTTTTATTAACCTGTGCTCACCTGCTGTAGCAGTGAGCTGTGTGTGATTAATGGCCCCGGAAACATTCTGGGCTTTGAAAGGCTCCTTGTTTGGAATTTGCACCGAGTGTAGTCAGCTGGATTTTTCTTTTTTTTGCATCTTGGCAGCCACTTCACACCACAATTGCCACAGTTAGAAAGGCTGGAGGTGGAAGTGAGTGATAAGGAGCAGCATTCCTACACTGAGGAAAACTTGCCACTATCTGTACCTCAATCTTTGCAATGTTTACTTTTCCTAAACATCTGCAAAGCCACCCTGGGCAGGTCTGTGGGACTCACTCGCTGAGCAAATAGCAAACCCAGACCCTTTGGAGGGATTGTCCTTCTGGGAACACACAGATTCCAGTCCCTGAGCAGGTGACTCAGAGGGGCAGTAGAAAAATATAGCTAAAAACTTATTAAATTTTTCATGAAGTAGAAACGTGAAAACTTTCATTCTCTAAAAATTTATTTTCCTGACTTTTTAATAAAATTTTTGACCTTCCAGGATGAAGTTTCTTTTCTCCCTAGAATTCTAAAAATAACTTGACATTTTTCATGGAAGAAATTGTCTTCCATCTAGATTTCATTTGGTCTTACACCTGCAAAGCACACTCATACCACTAATTCTTTGCATTTCTACGCATGAAATTCACCCATGAAATGAGGGAATTATGAAATTAACTGTCTTGAGAACTCAGCTTGACTTGGCTCAGTCTAATAAGATGAAGGTACATGGTAGGCACCTATATAGATGTATTTTAAAACTATCTGTGTGGTGCAGCTGGGCTCAGACCTGCAGAACCTTTATGCTGCATCTCTGACTTCTCTAACTCCTCTCTAAGCAGCAGTTCTCATGAAAAAGGATGTGTATCACAAAAACTTCTTTTCCATAACCCCAAATCTCTCTCTTGGGAAAGCAGTAGGGTCCCAGCCTCAGTGTGTGAGAGCAGGATCCAGCATTCCCCCCTGGCTGTGCTCTCCAGACTCACTTCTGGTGTCTGCTCCCCAGGCACTACTGGGAGTTACAGCCCCTCACCATGAAACGTCCTTTGGGAGCTGCAATTGCTGCTGCACTGGGATTTCTGGGCCATTTTTCAGGGTCTGCCAGTGATGTGCATCCTCCTGGACCAGCCTTTGGCATGTCCTTGTGCCTTGGTGTCCTCTTGCTCCTCCCTGCCTGTGTGGGCTGCAATCCCCCCTGGGCAGATGTGATCTCTACCCAACCCCTGGATAAAGGTGGCTCTTAATTCCTGATTTTGTCCTACCAGGGCACATTTTTCCCTCTTTCCTGCATCTCCAAAAGACCCTGACCCCCCCTGGCTCCCAGTGGAGTGCCCTACTCCATCCTGCCTTCCTTAAACACAGCTGGTGCCTCTGTTCCCACACACACCATCCCCTTCCCAAACCCTTCCTAGGTCTGACAACTCTAAAGACAATTTCTATGAAGAGATGACATTAAAATGACCTTGGCAATGGGGGTCTTGGAAGTTCATTGGTGATTTTGTCTCCACCATGACCTCAGGAGCATCGTCTGCCTTTCTTCCAGCTCATAACTGTCTGTGAAACCAGAATGGTCTGCACTGGGATTTGGAGGGAGAAGGAAAAAGAAAACAGATGCTACAACTAAGCTGGGATTTCCCTGAGTAAATAAATTATAAAATTACATTAAAGTATCATTTTAGTTGCATATAAAAGCTAGAAAATGAATGTCTCCTCCATAATTGCTGCAAAGGGCCCAAAACAGCCATTTCTATTTGCAATTTTGTATTTCAATAAACTTTTTTTTATTTCTATTTGAGTGAATGTTCCTGTTCATGAATATTCTGAGGGATACAGAGCATTGTCCAAAACTAATGCTGATTTTCACTGGGGTAAAGCCACATTCCCCCTCAGTATGTGCTGATAGTCCTCCCTCCACGCCCATGGAAAAGCAGTGAGATGATAAACATCTCCAGATATAACTGCTTCAGCTCAAACACAAAATCAGCTTTCTCAAAGGTTTTAAGGAAACAAATGAGCAAGCAAACAAATTCCCTAACTCTCTCCTTAGGATACTACCCAAGTTGTACTTTTCTCCCACTTTCCTAGTGGAAACCATGTCATTTATGGCTGCAGCCTTTCCTTCGGTTTTTAAATTGAACCCAACTTGTGCAACCAACTTAACTAAATTAGGGATGGAGGAAATAACTTGCTCACCTTGTCCTCAAAGCTCAAAGACAGGAAATGAGAAGGCTACACTGCTCCTTTTTTTTTTTTTTTTCCAGGGCTGAAATAAGAACTTGTTATTTCAGATTTTTTCAGAGGGAAAGAGTTTGGTCTAGCAAGAAATCAGCTCAGTTGGGGGTGTGAAAGAGACCCAGTTTAGGTTCCTGCTGTGAATCATGCAATGGATATTACCTGGCTTCCCTTATCCTGAAAGGTTTCTGGTCTATCTGAGTTCTGAGCAGCAATTCCACTTTGAGAACATCTACTCTTGAACCTGAAACACATCTGCAGAGGAATTTCAGTTTAATACTTTTCTCAATAAATAGAATTAATTACAGGCTGACCTATTTGATGATTGGGGCTGTCCTGTGAAATGTTGGACTCAGGAACTTCGCTTTTCCTTCGGACTTGTTACACAAGGGCCATTGAATGGATTTCACATGCAAAAACTTCTCTCCTCCCATGCCAGCATCTCCTTCTTCCCAAGCAAGGCTCTTCCTCTCCCCATACCTTCTCAGAGACCCCCTTTTTGCCCCTTCTATTTTCAACTCACTACTTCTGTGCTTGTCCTGAGTTGGATCTACAGAACTCCCCATATCCCCTCAGAGCCCCAATGCAGACACAGACTTATAAAAATTCTTTTGCTGAACTGCCCTGTCCCATGGGAGGCACTTAAGCACTGAGAGGATAAATATGGGATTCAATTCCCATCAGACATCCCGGTATAAGCTTAGTGCTGCTGTGGAGCAGCTCTTGTTCACTCAAACCACTTTCCCAGGGCTTTGCTCAGCTCTCCTTGTCAATTAAGCTGACACATTGTACTTTGGAGACCAGGATTTCCAGTGAGAGCCTATCCATGAAATCTCCATAACCTGATTGCTTCAGGGAATTCGCCCAATGTTGCTGACTTTTGGTGGAGGGTTGATTTTTTTCTTTTGGTGTGTGGTCAGGACCTGTTTTTTGGGGATCTGGAGCGCAGCTGTCTCAGGACCACATGGATGGGAAAGCTCCGCGAGATGGGACTCCAAGGGGAGCTGTTCTCTGTACTTTTTATTTTTGAGGAGACAGTGCACATCTGCCTGATGGTCTCTCCTGCTCTGCTCTGAGCTGGCTGTGGCGAGGCTGAGGCTCTGTGCCTGCTGCCAGGGAGTGCAGGGGTGCAGGGGGAGCGGGGGCTGCTGGAGCGAGCTCGGTCCATATGTCCGCAGGCGTCCCGGAGACTGGTGCAATATGGAGCGGTTCAGGGTTTGATGAATGTTGTCATTAGTGTTCGTGGCACTTACGGGCTCCCATTTATCCTGAGCTACAGTGATTTATGTCCGGAGCACATATCCAGGCACAAAGTACTTTAAAAACTAGGGGAGGGCCTCTCGGAGAGGTTTAGCCTCTTCCCCTTCTCTCCTTCCCCACAAACTAATCCCAGTTAAAAATATATCACTGTGAGAGGGATCCTTCCCTCCTCCCCGTGGCTGTTGTCGCTGCCCCAGTGCACACAGCTCCTACAGTGGAAAAGACCCTTTATCCCTAAAAAATTGACTTCTAAAAGTTTCTGACATTTCTCCTTTCCCCAGCCTCTCCATCTCTCCACCCTGCCTGGAGTGCAGCTTTCAAAGCTGCCTGCTCATGCCAGGGTGGTGATGCAGGGCTGGGATTGCAAAGGGATGCACCTGGCTGGTGTGGGAATGGGCTTGGAAACCTCACTGACACAACACTGTAATGGAAAATGCAAGAGGGAAAAAGGTAGGGGGCAGGTTTGATTGTTTGGTAAAACCTCCTAGATTTCTGTCCTCCCTTGTCCCAGTCAATTTTTAGTTGGGCAAAAAAAACCCTCAAAGCCAAGGGTTGCATTATGACACCAGGAAAAGTTGCCTTCCCTACTTTTGTTATATATGAATAACTTTTTAAAGAGACAAACTGACAAATGCCAGGCATTCAACCCAAAGTTTTTATTGAACCCAAGTGAGATTTTTTTTCCCCCATCTTTCTGTTCCATTTTAAGAAAAATAGACCATTTTTGTCCTGATTTGGATGGGGAAGCTGATCTCAATCTTTTACAGAATGGGAACTCGGCTTTCTGATGAGCTCTGCCTGAGTATGGACTCCCCAGTCAGCAGTTTAATGCCATTCTATTCATTTACACCCGTGTAAATCAGGAGTAATTGTCCTGAATCAATGTCACCGTGATTGACCAGATTTTCAGAAGAGCTGAGCTCCCAGCTAAGTCCCTGCCATACGTGGCCAGATGTATTTATTTATTTCATTTTAAGAGCTCCGTGGATACCTATCCCCTCTGAAATTGGGCACTGAGCGACAATATTGAATGCTGATTGCAGCTTGTCAGAAAATGAGGGAGGGGAGGAAAAGCAATATTTGCAAAATGCTTTGAAAAAGAGTTGGGTTCTTGTTTTTTGTTTTTTTTTTTTACTTTTGCTTTTCACAGAGCTTTGTGTTTTTCTCGGTTAACTTCCATCCTCCTCCCCCTTCTAAGATTGTGTGCGCACTTCCTGCTTTCTATTCCTGATTCCTTCTCCCTGCCTCTGCCTGGGAGATGCATCTCAGCACAAAATGTGCATGAGACACCCCACGGGGTGAGGGGCTGCAGATAAAGGGCTCCCCGAAGGTGATGTGCACCCCAAAACTCTGCTGCAGTAACAGCTGTCCTCTCTGGGTGTGAGTCTTGCATGGTAGCCAAAGGTTCAAGCAAATCTTGGGGCAAATTTTAAAGATTTTGAGTTTTTTTTTCCTCAAGGGTAACTCCATGCCAGAGGTGAAGGTTGGTGGTGGACACTGGAAAGGACAGGATCAATTTGAGTGACATTTGAGCAACCTGGTCTAGTGGAAGGTGTCCCTGCCCATGGCAGAGGGTTGGACTGAATGATCTTGAAAATCCCTTCCATCCCAAACCATGGTGTGATTCTGTGGTTCTGTGTGCTTTGCCCAGATGTGCTGAGGTTGGATCCCCCTCTGCAGCTCTGCCATCACCCCTAAGTGATGCCCTTGAAGCTTTTTCCAGCCACAGTGGGAAGAGGAAGATGAGTTCACAGGGACAGCCACCAAAGGGAGATTTGGGGCACCCTGTGTGGGGCCCCTCTGGCTCTGCCTGAGCCAAGACCCACCAGTTTGTCCTCCTGCACACACTCTTAGCTCTGAGGTGGCCCTGCTGCCCGTGGTGTGGCCTTCCCGTGCTGGCTGCACGAACTCACCTCGTGTGTGCACAGAAGGGCTGGTTGCAGGCCTGAGGGTCTGCCCTGAGTGGCAAGTTTATTAATTGCTTCTTCTCCAGCCTCCCTGCTGTTTCCCTGCTCTCCCTTTGGCATTGGCTCGTGAATGGATGGCGAACATCTCGGGGATCCAGGGTGTCTGGGTGAGGACGTGCTGGGAGCTGGAGGGAGG
This sequence comes from Climacteris rufus, assembly GCA_013398175.1. Lineage (NCBI taxonomy): Eukaryota > Metazoa > Chordata > Aves > Passeriformes > Climacteridae > Climacteris > Climacteris rufus. The sequence continues at coordinate 1,002,567 of VZRZ01007427.1, read as the reverse complement.
ACAGGGAGGAGAGCGGCATCCTGGGGGAAGGAGGATGCCATGTGTGTGTCAAACCACATGTTCTCATTTGGATTCGCATTGAATATGAAAGGAAAGCAGGAACCCAATTAGTAACCTCTGAACTAGCCCCGTGTTATCTCCGGGAACACGCAGCCATCTGCCAGCTCCTCCGCAGCCCCATGGCCCCCTCCCTCTTGCCAGCTAAATGAAACAGGTGGTGGAGCTGCTTTCTGGGCTGGAGACACCACACAGGGGCCAATATTTAATAAAACAAAGCATAATCACCTCCCACCCCCCAAAACATTCCCCAGCCCGTGGTTATGTGCAGCCTTCTCTCTCCCCCTCAGTGGCCACACTTTGCTCGCTCATCCTGCAGATTGACTCAGCTTGGCTTTGCTGGCCCTGCAAGGGTGGAGAGCATTCAGAGCACTGATGAGGAGATCTTTTGACTGCTGATAGCTGGGCTGACAGGGCTCAGCTCATGCCACAGGCTGCTGTCAGTGTTTTGCTGTCTGCTGTGGTCAGAGAAAGCTGCCCCCAGCCAGAAAGAGGGAGATTTCCAGGGAGAATGCAGAAAAAACCCCTTGTAGTTCTGGCATCTGAGCTTGCTGGATCTGGGCATTGCTGCAACGAAACCCAGAGGTGAGAGACGGGCAGAGTTGGTCACAAAGATGCTGCTGACATGAACTGGCAAGGGAAGGCTGTTCCCTGGTGCTGACCTTGCCCTCGGGTGGACGATGTCCCTGGGATGTTTGCACAGATCTGGGCTTGGGTGGCCATGTGCAGGCTGTCCTCACTGCCATGACACAGCAGAAAGGGAAACAAGTGGAAACAACAGGGCTTGGGTGCCATGACCTGGGTGCTGGGAATGGATGGAGTTCCCCACCTCAGCCCCAGGCTGAGCTCAGAGTTTGCTCCCCGTTCTTAGAGGCTCAAGGCATGGACAGAGGGATTGGTGGCACCCACAGTTTGTTGCCACTGGGAGAAGGAAGGAGAAAAAAGAAAGTCATGGATCCCTCCACCAAGCTGGCTGGTGGGACAGTGAGAGGGACACTCCTCCCAAGTTGTCCCTCACCACGAATGGCCAAGATTTGGCTGTGCTACTTTTCCCCCCCAGCAGCCTGGATAATTGTGTGTTTACAGCAAAATTGACAGATGGGAGTTTCAGTGTTTCACGGAGGCAGATGGTATCAGAGGAGGGTGGGAAGAGTCTGGCAAGGAAATGCCAACCGGCTCTGCTCGTGCCAAAGCTGCAACATATGCCTGCCTTATGCAAAGCAGCCCTGTTTTCCTCCAGAAAAGTTCAGGGAGGTAGAGCTGTGAATCAATAACCTGGGTCTCCTGTCAAATGCTGCACGTGCCGATGGTCTCTGTCTTTCCCAGCTAGAGGGAGGTGTCTGTGAAGATGGGAAGGGGAAAGATGTTCTGCTTTACTCTGCTAATGACCACTACCATCCCCTCTCATTGCCTCTGAAAACCTCCGAGTCCCCTGGGACAAGTACAGGGATAATTTTCCAATTCTGTATCATGCACTGGCTCACGTGAGGGGTATCAGCTGAAGCACCAGTGTAGCCACTTCTAGGCCATGGTGGGGGCAAAATATCACGCAAAGAACAACTTGTGCAAAGCATCCTTTAAATTCAAATTGCTGGGCTCTTCTTGCCACCAAATAGGTAGTGAAGGAACTTGGAAACTTTACCAGGGCACAGACATCAGGATCAGCTTCTCAAAAACTACAAGGGGTGATTTATTAGCCATGAATGAGCAGGACTGTGTTTTAAGCCTCCTCTGAAAGCAGTTTTCTCCACTGAGGCTGCCAGCACAGAGTACAGCTTGCTATGAGAATCCAGGTTTTCAGGATCTTTCCAGGTTTTCAATATCTTCTTCAGAGCCCCTAATATTAAGTTGTCAAGAAGGAAGCTGGTAAGTGAGAAGGACTCCACATTTGTGAGAATGAATAGCAGATTTGGGAATTACCAGGCTGCTCAAACAGAAGATAAATCATAGGAGGAAGCAGATATTTCTCTACTGGGGGCAGACCACGCTCCTCAGCAGTGCTGTGTGCAGGAGGAATGATGGGGAGTAATGCAGTGCCAGGGCTCACAGCCTCACCCTGCATCATGCAGGGGAGCAGCACAAGGTCTGGGCCCCTTCAGCTGCTATCTCTGCATCTTGCTGAAGTTTTTCCACCCAGTCACCAACAGTTTTAAGTTCATTGCTGGATTCTTCAATGGGGAGTTAAAGGAAACCTGTTGCAGAACAAAAATTGAGGTGAATTAAGTGATGACTGCCAAGGAAGAGGAGTCAGCAGCCAGGGGAATCAAGGCATTGTGTACCCCATGGGGACATTCCCTTTGCAGGGCTGAAGGTCTGGGGTTTATTACCCAACTTGCAGGGTGAGCTGAGTTCCTGCATCCCAATGAGGTGGCAGAGATTTGAAAGAGAGAAAAAAAACCACCTCAACATGCCCTTTTCTCTCCCAAAGGATAAAAATGGCAGTAAATGAGTCACCTGTGCTGATGTATCCCCTGCAGCAAGGGGCTGAGAGCCCATTTCTTACAGACCTGGGCCTCCTGTAATGCCGAGTGAACAGAATTCCTGGGTCACTCCATGGCACTGACAGCTCAGCAAAGCTTTGGAGATGGGAAAGAGCAGAGAGGATGATGCTGCAGGTTTGCTATTCCTTTCTTTCCCACTTGCCCATCTTTATTAAGAGGAGTTCTCATGGGGATGCTTGTTCCCCGGCAGGTGGGTGGTTGGGATGAGTGTTCTTGGATGCTGCAAACATCCAGGTTTTTATGTATATTTAGCTTATATATACATATGTATAAAAAAGCAAACTCTTCACCAGTACTTCTCAAAAAGTGGTACCAAGACACAGCAGAAAAACACAACCTCCAGTACAAAACTCGCAGTTACAGCAGCAGTTTTTGGAACATAACACCCAGCACTGCATGAAGTGGTAAGAAGGTGAAATAAGGTGATCCCTTGAGAACAGCCAAGAGTGCCTGTCCTTTTCTGACACGAGGATGGCAGGGCTTGCAAAGCAGTGACAGGCTGACACCCCTTTTCCAAGCCTCAAGTTGTAGTTATGGGATTTTGACAAAGTGAGAGCATCAAGAGGCTCTGCAGAGAAAAGCAAAGTTCATCCCATTCCTGCAGAGTTCCCCTTGGTGTAGGATGGGGTGGAGGGGGGATCCATCACCACAGAGATCCCAGGGGAACAGGGAGTGAGGTATCAAATGTTCCATCATGGCTTTCCATAGACAACCCCACACCAAGGGGTGAGGTCTCTCCAAGGGACAGGGACCCTTCAGCTTTACACTGCCCGTGTTCCTGCTGTACAGTGAATTCCCTGAGGTGTTTCAGTTGCCCTCAGGGACTAATCACAGCTTCTGAGGCTCCAGGCTGTCTCACAGTGCAGGGGAGCAGCATTTTCTCTGCCCAGAATGAGCAATGAAGAGCAAGGGAAGAGCAGGATGGGGATGGAGGAGAGGAGGACATTCTAGATCGTGCTTGACTTCTAAAGCCAGAGCCATCCTCGATGGAGCTGCTGCAGTCAGTGCTCAGAAACACTGATGGTTGTTTCTCCATGGTGAGGAGATGGAGACCCCCAGCCCAGGCCTCCCTGGATGCTTCTGGCATTTGCTCGCTGTGGTCTTGTGCTGGGCCAGCTGGGAAGGGTGGCCAGAATCAGTGATTCTTGTTCACACTCCTGCTCAGGACAGCACCAGTCCTGGCTTGGCTGGGGATGCTACGGGCATCCCACACTGGAGCAGCACAGGGGGAGGCACAGAAGTCCCCAGTGCTGTGGGGACCAGGACACGTCCTGAGTGCCTCTGCTCAGCTCCTGGCTCCTGGTTCTGCACAGCCCCAGCCATGGATCTGTCAGGCTGATCTGCTGCTGTCCCTTCTGCTGTCTGGCCTTTCATCTCTGGTTTTTCTCCCCCCTCCCTTTATTCTCCTCCTACCATCCTTATTTAGTCCTGCCCTATTACCTGCTTTTATCTGTAAAAGCATCTAATCTCTGACAGCACCTGGTGTTTGGCTGGATGTGGACAGAACACACCAGCTCTAGTTTTCATATTTTTAATTTTTTTGTGTGTGTGAGACTTTCAACTGCCTTTTGGCTCTTGGTATCCCTCTTGCCCCCTTTTTAACTTTGCAGGGAAGCTTCCTCAGCTCCTGTCTCACAGGAAGGGGGCTGTGGGGGGGTTAAAGGACCAGGACTATGAACCCGTCACTCTCCCTGTCTGTCTGTCTGAATAAGTGTCACCCCCTGAGCGTGGACAAGGTAACCAAGGGGCTCAGAGCCTGGCTAAGCACTTCTGAAGAAGGAGGTGGGGAGGAACAGGGAGTGAATCTTTCCCTGTGCTGCCTCAAACCAGGATGCCAGTCCCTGCATCCCTGTGACCTTGGAGAAGGCGCTGGCATTTCTCCCTCAGGCTGTCAGTGCTTTGGGAACAGGAACATTCTCTTGTTACGTGGCACATATAAATACATCATTTAGCACAGTGGTGGGCGTCTTTCCTGCTATTATAGTAACAACCTGTCTGCTCCCCTCCCATCTCCTTCTCAGAAGAGAGAAGTGCTTCTCTGTCTCTGGGTATGAATAACAGGATGGGGTTTGCTGCTGGATTTTGAGCTGAGGAAGGACTCAGGCTTTTCCTGTTTTCTTTAGAAATGAATTTGTCTCTGGTTCCTGTGGCAGGCTAACCCTGGTGAGTGGTGTTTGATCTGTACCTGTCAGGTGTGAGCAGAACGGACCATCCTCGTGTTCAGCTTGTCTCAGGATTTCTCTCCTATTAGCAAAGACATCCATGATGTGTGAGCCAAGAGGAAGGGACCTCCTGCTCGTGCCACCATGGGTGTGTCCTCCCTCCAAAACGTTCCTCAGTTTCCCTGTGTATAAAGTGATAATATTGATCTATTGTCAAGGTGGCTCAGGAGTGAGTTTGCTGCTCTTGAATTGACCTTGGGCCTTCAGAGCTGCACCACAGGAGCCAAACAACTTCCATCTCTATTCCTGATCCCCCTGGGAATGCAGCACAGTGAGAATGGGACAGGAAGGTGCTGGAGCCCCCGCTCAGGGCTGCAGCTGCAGCAGCTTCCAGGAAGCCAAGCAGGAGTAAATCTGCCACTGGCAGAGGTGGAGGGGGCACAAGAGAAGGACACAATTGTTTCTATCCCAAAGCAGAAGAAAGGGGAGAGAAGCAAAATTCATTTAGTGATGCCCAACAGCTGGAAGAGGAGTTCTATGTAGGGTACAGCATGGGAGCTGTAAAGAAGCAGAGCAAGAAGGCAAAAAAGATCTGAAATCTGTGGTGTGACTGGGTGTGTGAACTGACTGACCAGGAAACCGTTCCCTGGCTCAAACAACCCTGCTCTGACAAGGCAGAAATGCTGCCCTGATGCACATAGGACCATGAGGTCCATGTGCCAGGAGTGCTGGAAACACTGAAATGCAGGAAGGGCAAGCAAAGAGGGAAGGAGGGAGAAATATGTGAGCTAAGGAGGTGGGCAGGCAGGCCCTGCTGTGGGGGAAGGTTAAGCTCATATTGATCTGTACAAGGAAAACATATTCTCGCTGCTTCTCATCCTCCTTTCAGATGATCCTGCATCAAATAAAAAAAGGGCTGTTTTCCAAGCCTGGCTTTGGAGATCTTTTCAATGATATAGCAGATAAACAGCCGCTTGCTGACAGTGAGGGTGCCAAAGTGATTTTTTGATGATATAAGCTGGGCTGGGAGGGAGGAGGGACAGGGGAGGGTGCTGAACATGATGGAATGAGGAGGAAGGTGACAGCCAGGGCTGGAGCCAAGGACACCAGGCTGATGGGAGATGTGGCAGCTCAACACAAGGTGAGGGGGTGTGTGGCTGGGAAGGGAATGCCCAATGACAGGAACTGGATCTGGATTAAACAGGGAATAAGCATTCCTGATGCTGTGCCTCCAAAAGGTTAGTTATTTTGGAGCTGGTGAGTTGTCATCAAGCACCCTGAAAAGCAACCAGGCTACCAGTTCATTGCTGTTGTCCTGTTTCCCATCACACATGGGAAGAAGACTGATTATTTGACTGGAAGTTCACCTCTGAGGAGGCAAATGCTCATTGATTGTCATGGATCTCCTGCTTTTCAGGCACTTGTCATCCAGTTAGAGGGGCAACCAGCGCAGGAGGTGTGGGGGAAATGGCTCACAGCCATGGAGAAAAGCACCAGTACCCCACAGAAAATACCGGGTAGGTGCTCCTTTGAACCATAGAATTACAGAATTAATCCTGTTAGAGAAGACCTCTAATATCATCCATCAAGATGTGAGTTGTGGCTGCACCATCCCTGGAAGTGTTCAAGGACAGGTTTGACAGGGCTTGGAGAATCCTGGTCTGGTGGAAAGTGTCCCTGCCTATGGCAGGGAGTTGGAACTGGGTGATTTTTAAGGTCCTTTCCAACCCAAACCATTCTGTGATTTCTTCACTGCAAAGGAGGTCAGGCATTGGAACAGGAATATTGCCCAGGGAAGTCGTGGCACTGCCGCCCCTGGAAGCATTCAAAAGATGTGTGGATGTGGCACCTGGGGACATGGTTTAGTGGTGGACTTGGCAGTGCTGGCCATAACAGGCTGAGTGGTGGAAGGTTTCAACTTTACACCCTGAGGCCCAACACCAAATCCAGCAGATTTCCATGCAGAAACCTGGCTGCATGATGTCTCCCAGAAGATGGCTGGCTGCCATGTAACTGCTTCCTTATTGCAGCTCAATTTCAAAAGCAAACAGGGAAAAACACCGCAAGAAGGAAAAGCTTCCAGTAAAAAGGTGGAAGAAGGTGAAATGATTCCTGAGTGAAGTGCAAGAGCTCAGGTAAGAACAAGGGAAGTTTAAATAACATTTGTGGTCCAAGATTGAAGGTCATTGCTACAGAATCATAAACATAGAAAAGAGCCTCTGGAGGGGCAGAGGGACCATTCTGTTGTGCATTTCTGGCCAGCTCTCCAAGGCAATCCCGGTGCTCCAGGGACCACAGCAGTTCAGAGCTCTGTTCCACAGAGAAAAAAGGGTCTTTACTCAGCTCTGCTTCAGGCCAGGATTCTGATAGAGCACAAACATCTTCATTTCAGGAACAGACACAAAGCATACCACAAACCTGCTACCACCTGCAGTTTGGGAGTTTCTTGTTCCCTCCATAACACACGTGTTTGGTGTAGGATTAATGGGGCAGACATGGAAATGAGTCCCCATTCCTCATCCAGAGGACAGGGATGTATTTCCTGTCCACAGTGTTGCTCATTCCCAGCACTGACATGGTGGGCAGTGAACTTGTGAGAACTTTAGGAAAAAAGAAGGGGCTGCCTGTTGTTCTGGACTTCCTTACAAACTCTACATGTCCCTAATTTGTTCGGGCAGCTCTTTTCCACATCCCTGGCCTCGGTGCTGCCAGCTGTTTGATGGAGCTGAGTGTTTCTCTCCACACAGCCCTGAGATATTCCCATGAAAGGCTGTGTCTAACTGTGAAGTATTATTATTGCACACCTTTTGGAAAGTGCCTTGAGACGTCTTGGAATGATAAGGTGCTATAAGGCGGGGAAGTTGTGCAGAGATAAATTCACTGTGAAATGTGTTTTGCTGGAGACATTTATGTAGCATATCATCTTATCAAGGAACTTTGCCCAAGAAACAAATTCTCATGCCTGTATAAAGAGACCATAATTGAACTGTTGACTCACAGTTATGGGAAAAGACAGAATGGGGGAATATTTCCAGGGCCTCCAGGACCCCAAGGAGGAATATAATTAAGGAAGACATAATTGGAAACCTAAAGCAAGCCCATTTGCTTGGAGTGAGTGCTGAAACAGCAAGCCAGGAGAGCTGGGTGGAGGCTGAATTTGCAAAGCAGATGGCTAAGGATTTGTAGGTCACCAGCTCTTGGATCTGCTGGGCCAGGATAGGGTCAGGGGACCATATGGATGAAGGGCAAAAAAGACAACACATCCGAGCAAGCCATGCTCCTGCTTCCCCAGAAAGGCTCTGATGGCTCAGAAACACCACAAACTCTCACACCATTTTTTTTCACATATTCTTAAGAAGAGAGTGAGTCCCAGGCTTCTCACTGACACTGGGGCCAGCATAAGCTTCAGTTAGTTGAGGTCACACAGCCAAGAAGGAAATATGATGAGGTTTCAGTGCTAAATGGACTTGAACTCTGCCCCTGCTTTGGGTTAGCCCAGGCTTGGTCCTGCCAGCTTTTGTAAGAGATCTGGTTTATGAACTGATTTTCCTCCTTGATAAAGATTTTGATGAGCTTTAATTTAATTTTTTTCTCTGTCTGTCATTGGGAATGTATGCAAGAAATGTAAGAATGATCAGGAAGCAGGAGAAAAAACCATCTCTGTATCTGTAATCCCCAATTTATGGCTCACTGGTTAAAGCATGGCCTTAGGATGGTGCAGTGCCACACTGAGGACCCTGTTGTAGGTTATTTTAGGCTCAGTTTCTTCTTCTTGGTACCCAAACTCACCAGATTATCCAGAGCATCAGCAAACCCTTCTGACTGGTGTAACTCTCTACCCCAAGCCAGAAGAGGGGGCAGAGTAGATTTAAATTTCCTGCTCAGAAGTTGAGCCCCTCATCCCACATTGCTGCAGCTGATCTCTATTTTCCTTAAACTCCACAGACAGCGTCTTCGGAACTTAATTTGATTTTGATTGATTTTTTGAAACTTGAAACACTTCTAAACTAATTTTCAGTGTATTACTCTTGTCAACTCTTAAAGATTTTGTCAGTAAGAATTTGCTGAACAGACACAGTAATTTTGTTTCTCATTTTGGCAGATCACCCCTAAAGAGGAGAGTGGGGAGGAGGGGGTGTTATTAGAGCTGCAGTTATTAGAATATACTTTGCAATTACTCTGCTCCTATTTCAGAGCCATTTCTGAGAGCAGCCTCTAGAAGCTCAAGGTGTACGTGTGGGTAACTATATAAAACCTCACCATTTGCTTGTTCACCCATTTCCAGAGTGACTTTTAGCTTTGAGGGGAGCCCATGACGGAGTTTGGTTTCTAAGATCCTTCCTACCTAAGGTTCACCTCATGGTGCCCTCACCAGCACGGAGTAGGAAGGCAGGTCTGTGTGGAACTAAGCCCTGCAGGAGGGCTGAGGAGGAGCTGCCTGCAACACCATGACCTGGGGACTTCTCCAAAAGTCATTCTTGTTTCCCCCAGCCAAGTGTGAAATGCTCCCAAGTGCCCCCAAGTTGTTTCCCTCAGTCTGGGTGACACCATGACAAAGAAGTGGAGTGCAGCAGTGTTTCTTAGGATGGGGATATTCACAGTCCATCCTGAGCAGCGAGACAGGAACAGCATTAGGAATATAAACGAACATGCCCATTGTGGCTGGGATGTTAAAATGGAGTGGGGAGAGTCAGTGCTGGAGCAGTGGCTGTGTTGCTGCCATCCCTCTTTCATGGAGCACTTAATCAAGGTGGCTTTTCCGGGAAGTTTATTCCTCCTGGATGTCTCTGCAACCTTTGGTTTGTCTGCCCTGTTGCTTTTTGAGCTGGGAAGTTTAACTCTTGACCTGTTGTCTCTTTGTGCTTTCCAGATTGCCCTCTCTGTCAGGGTGTGGAGGGGAGAGATTTATATTTAACAAATGGACAAAATCCCTCCAAGCTCTGAGCTCAGCTGTTCAGGTTTTGTATCATCAGTGGCATGTTCATCCCACCTTGTTCCCTCCTGCCTTTCCTTGTTTTGCTTTTTTAACTCTCAGGGAAAGGCTTTTCAACTCAAACACTCAAATATGCTGATTGCAGGCTGGAATCTTGAACATTGTAATTATTTTCCTAGGAAAAAGAAAAAAAAGGAAAGAAAAGAAAAGATTTGGGTTTTTTCCCCCTTCTGAAACAGCAAATGGGATGGGGATGAGGCACAGCAAGGGGCTTGCTGCCATCTGGGCTGGAAGATCTGCTCAGCACTCCTCTCTTCATTCTTCCATCCCTTGCATCTCTCATCAATTATCATCACGGAGCTGGTCGATATTGAAATGAAACTGCCAGGGATTGATAGCAGAGTCACTGAAGTGTCCTGCACAAATGACATTTTCCTCATTTCAGGGGCAGGGAGGATGAGCCAGGCTGGGGGAAGGCTGGGAGGGATGGAGGCTGGGAAGGCATGCATGGGAAGATTTTTGCCTTACCAGAAAACCTGACAAAATGTCCAAACTTAATGCTCTGTCCTGTGGATCACTAATGTGTTTCTGGGGATGTTTTTTGCTGCTAGTGCAGTATTTCTCAGAGCACTTTTCAAGCCCTCTAGTGGGACTTGCTGCTTTCTGTGCTTCTTGAAAGCTGTCACAACGAGCCAGAGCAGGTAAATATATGTAGATAGGTGGGGCATTTTGAGTTGAGTGAGTAAACACAGGTATTTAAGGTGCATCTGTGTTCGTTTAGGTTCATTGTATTTTTATTGCACAAAGGGTGAAGACACCAAGCCCGTCTGCAGCAATGGTTTGCACATCCTGCAGTTGGTTTGCTCCCTAATTTTTTTCCCCAAGGGAGGCATAGACCCTGCGTGGCAGATGTGAGCTCTGGCACACCAGACTTGATCTCTGTAGTTACCACTCGTGGACCCATTAGCAAAATAATGGAGGGCCTCCAAGGATTCACAAACTCCAGGTGGAAAACCAGGGGGTGACAGATTTACAGGGACATCCCTTTCCTGTGGCAGTCTCTTCACAGGGAGGTGAGAGGAGGAACTTCTTGGGAGGAGGGCGGCTCCTATTCAGCAAAGTCTTACTTCTCACAGGCATGTCCAGGGGGCTTTACAGTGGTGGTCCCACAGCTGAACAGAATTTGGACCCTAAAGCTAATAATCTATAGTTATAAATCCATATCTATAGCAAATCTAAAGCTAAATCTATAGTTACAAATCTTCCTGTATATACCTCTCCCCACAAAGGAAACTGAAATGTAAATGGAACACTTCAGGACAGAAGCTGGAATTTCTTTTTCTCAAAAAGCATGCTTAGTTGTCTTTATAGGGCAAGGTCAAGATGTTTCCATTAAAAAATGAAAATAATGGAAAATCTTGTTTTAAATTAAAAATTGAAATATAGAATGTACAGAGTTATCAGAAACAAAGGCACAAAAGCATTTGTCAGGCTGTTCCAAACAGCAACACAAACCTGGCCACAGCCAGAGCATTGGCCTGAGCAGCCCTGCTCCCCAAACTGATCCCACTGCCAGCACAGCCCCAGCGATGCAGTTTGTGACTCAACAAAGTGTTTTCATTTCTCCCACTAAGGACTGGCTCCCAACTTTCCACCTGTTTCCTTGGGAAGCCACAGCTCAAACACTGTGACATCGATCCCCAGAAGCTGAGCAGCAGAGCCCCGTGCTCAGCTCGAACCCAGACCTCTGATCCCAGCTAAACAATTCCCTGCCATTTCTCACCTCCCCGAGGGTCTGTGCAGAGCTGAGCCCCCTCCCTGCTCCTCTCAGGGGCACCGAGAGATGCACACCCATCTCACCCCTGCTCAGTGACAGCCTGTGACCCAAATATCTGTTGTAATCTTAGTGCCTCGCCTGCTGCTTGTTACCAGGTGCTGTTGGCAGCGGAAGGAAGGGATTTTTGTTTCAAGCACTGGGGTATTTCCATCCCTGGCATGGCTGTGCTGAGCTCACCGGAGCTGGAGCTGCTCTGAGCTTGGCCTGGCGGGTGCTGCTTTGAAGGGGCTGCTTTGCCTGGCCACCCTCCTGCCTGCTCATCCTGTGTCCCCAGTGAGGGCTCCTGCAGCATATGCTGCTTCCCAGCGTGGTGCTTGCACAATGCAATTATCTAGAGCTGTTTCCTCCAGTGCTCACTTTCCCATTGTTCTGTCTTTATTTGCCTTCCAAGGCCCTGCTTCCTTCCTGGTTTGGTTTGGGTTGTTTTCTCTCCCAGAGAAATCGGTGTATGCAGTGATTCGATCCCATCCCTAGGCTGTATTTGAAGGATATTGTCTATTTTCAGAATTCTCAGCTGTGTTTATGCTCCAGGCTCCAAACCTCTTTCTCCCTTTGAAAAGAGGGAGCAAATCCTCCCTTTGCCTCCTGCCCTGCAGAGCCACTGGCTCAGGGATGTATTGTTTGACAAAACCATTAACCTCCCCCAAATGTGGGTCACTTTCTATTGCAATGACAGATCTTTCTCTCCATCTTTTCTGCACCCTTTTCTACTGGCTACAAACACTCCAGTACACAAGTCCTTGCGAATGTGCCAAACTTGCTGTTGGGCAAAAATCTTCCCCAGAGAGGGGAGGTGCTTTGTGGACCACAGAAAACAAAACCAGGCTGATTGTGGCCACCAGAAAAATCTCCAGGTTTCTCCCAGACAAAGGCCTTGTCAGCTGCATAGGAACAGAAGAGGATGCAGGTCTAACACCTCTCCTGGCAGCCCAAATGTAGGCACAGAGCTGTAGGTTGGCCTGCTGTGATCCAAAGTGTGAGAGAAACTGTTTAAGGGCATCTGATGCTTTTTTTCCCAGGGATAAGGGTCTATGGAAAAAGCTCATTAAGCCAATTTCTGTTACCCAGAGCTGGGAAATTTGGTTGCTGCTCTTCCTCCCTGGAGAAACCCACTCTATCCTTGCCTGTTCAGAGGGTCAGGGATTAGGGGCCCATTGGGTTCAGCTACTCTCCTTGTCCAAAGACATTTAAAGATGGTTTCAGTAGGTCTGAGGGTGTCTTGTTCCGTGTCTGACTGGTTGATTGTAGATGTGGGGCATTGCTATGGTTTTCCACAAGACTCCCTTTTGCATCAGTCCAGAGTGAAGAGTGTGAATCTCTCAGGGTAGCACTGGAGCAAGAAGATCCTGTGACAACTGCTTGTTTATTGGAGGTTAAACCAACCCTCCGTCACCTGCACTGGTGGATTTGGGATCAGAGAGGCCATGAGTGACCTTCCTAAGTGACCTGTGACCTTCCTAAGTGACCCTGTCTTCTGCTCTCTGGGATACCTGCTGGCTCTGGAGCAAACCCATCCCCTGTGGTCACTCACAGTCCGGTCCCACAGCTCCCTGAGGGTGTCAGGCAGCCACTGCAGCACAAAGAGAGAGTCCCAGCCCCTCACATTAATTCTCTCTCACATCTTGAGAGGAGGATGACAGCAGCAAACCCTCCAAGTGAATCCTAGCCCTCTATTAATTCGCTCCTAGGTCCAGCTCTCTGATCTGCTGTCATCAGAAAGTGATACTAATGCCAGGTTTCCATATCCAGCATCCCGCTGTGCCTCCCGCTGCAGTCAGAGTCATGCTGGGAGAGATCAGCTCCGCTTGAGAAGGGTAAACCAAGTGCTTGATTTCAAACAGCATCAAGTAAGGCAGGAGAGAATAAGTAGAGGGGGAGAGGGAGGAAGTGAAGGAATGAAGGGCTGGGGACACATTCCCTTGAAAGGGGTGAGTGGAGAAGATGGGCTTCTTTCTCTCTCTGATCTTTGTTCATCTTTGCTACCCACTCCCCTGGCTTTATTCCTCCAGTTGTCCCAGTTCTCTCTTGCATAGACCGATTTCCTTGCCCCACTTGAACCTAATGAGGCTCTTTTCACTGCAAAGAAAGTCTGAACTCCCTAAGGAGTACGACTGCCCCAGCTCTGAGGAATAAGGATGAGGCTTCTCGTGCTATCAGCTGCTGAGCCATTTTTGTGCTCAACTGCCCCGAGCACTGCTGGAGAGATGTAAGGTCCAGTTCACCATCAAAGTAACAGGCACTGGACAGGCTGGGCTGGGCTGTCCAGCTCTCTCACCAGCTGACAGCTTCTGACAGCCAAACCCTCTTCCTCTTCTTCGTGTACTGCCCATCCAGGCAAGGGGAAGGTGAATGCTGATTTAATTTGACACTTCAAGGAAAGAATAAAGACACCTCAATACAGACATCACCTTGCCTTCAGAAAGTTCCCTGAATATTTTACTGGCCAGCAATGCTGCAATATTTTTGTGAAGGTCAGTAAATGTTACTTAAGAAAGCCAAGGGAAAAACATTTATAACAAGCAACAGTCACTCCTAAAAGGAGCAGGAAGGAGCTTTCAACAGTTCCAAAGTGATTTGTAGTAATGCCTGCTTTGGCTTGTTTTGTTGATTGTTTTTTCCCCAAGTGTTTTATTTACTCTGTTTCTGAGATACATTCAGAAACCTAACTCCCAGAGTTTTTTTCCAGCAATTTTAGAGAATCAGCCTCTTGAAGGGGTCTCAGATTGGGAAATCTTAGAATAACGTCCTCCAGACCTCTTGTCCTTTCTGCCAGTGCTGGCTGCAGACATCCAACACAGCTCATTGCAAAGGTGAAGCACAGAGCCAGGAGCAGGACTGGTGGTCCCAAAGGGTCTGTCAAACAAAGACTGGAGGTCTCTGCCAGGTGGCTGTGGACAGTGTCCCTCTCCTCACCTTGTCTTGGCAGCTACAGCCACAGTGGCCAGTGCAAGGTCTGAGGGCTCAGAGAAAGCTGCCAGAGGAAGGATGGGTCTGTGGGGTCTGGGTAGGGAGAGGGACCGTGGAGAAGTCTCCACTTCCTCACAGAAATTGTCACAGCACATGGATGCTTTACATTCCTCCATTTTTTAGGGGAAAATGGGAACCAGCAAGACAGGGGCATTAAAAGCCAGCAGGGAGATAATATCTCACATCTCCAGGCTTCTGATGTCTGCCTTGCCTGAGACCTCCATTTCTGAAGTGTTCAGAGCTTGAGTCTGTCAGCATCCCCTTGGAGCATCCCCCACTGCCCGGGTGGAGCCTCCTCCCGTCCTCTCCAGGGCAGCCGGTGCCAGGGGAGGGGGCTGGCCCCACTCAGCTCGATGTTTATGGCAGCACGGCTCCTTCCACTGCCTGCTACCTTATGCTGTGCCACTTCATTTGATGTTCCTTTTTCTAAATGGTAGGAAATCAGTACTTACCAAGTGCTGGCCCAGAATTTATTTGACTTTAATTTCCCTTTATGACCCCGTCTGCTAATCTCTATTGCACAGATAAAGAGAGGTAACCCAGGCATCATTACCTGTGATGTGGAGAATTTTCTGCAGTTCAATTATAATCTCTTTTTTTTTTCCCCTTGAGCAATAAAATCTCTCTGTGTCTCACTCTCTCTCTCTCTTCCTTTAAACTTGTTCTCATAACTCTTCCTCTCCCGCTCTCAAGATGAGGTTAGGTACTTTTGTGATGTCTTCTTGGCCGGGTGTTTGTGGAAGTCAGAGCAGTTTTAACGTTGGAGCAGAAGGCTCAGAGACGTGCACGTGTTGTTTAATGCATGGCTGGGAGATGCAGGAGGCACGGCACAGGTGAGGCACGAGGAGTGAACGGAATAGATTAGCACATGGGAAGGACTCCTTCTGCACAGACAGCTCGTTATGGATTGTTTTCAACCTTTCTTTCTCTAGAAATGCCAGCATGATGAGTGGCAAAGATGCTGCTGAACTGCTGGTTTAATTTGCCGTTTTTCCCACTGCCTTTAGAGGCGTTTTATGGAAGGTATCCGGTTCCAATCATGCTGCCCCTTTGAAAGGCCGTTCTCATTTGTCTGCAACTTCTTTCAAAGGTGAGTAATTCTCAGTGTATCTTTCTTGGGCACCACTCACCCTGGCAACGAGATCTTTCATGTGTGCTTGTGACCTTTAGGACAGCAGAGCCATCAATATATCTTCAGTGCCTGTGTTGTCCTTGTCATGTGGTAATTATTTGCAAGTTTTGATTTCAAAGATTCAGCCCGAGGAAAAAGATTTTATGTATTTATTTTCTATTTTTCTTTCTCTAAACTTTTTTTTTTAAATTTGGACGTTTCTTTTTTTATTTATTTATTTTACATTTTGTCGTTTAATTTGACTTAAATTTAAACCAAACAGAATAGAAGATGAGCAAAGAATAGAAGATGATCAAAGAGAAAATGTAGATATCTAAGTAATGGTGAAGCTGGCCTTAAAAAGGACATCAAAATGACATAATCCTGACTTGTGCATTTTATTAATAATAGTAGTCACTGTTAAACCAGCTCATCCTTACTTGGAGATGACAACTGAACCTCCTCAAAGTTCAGTCTTCTGTATTGGTAATGAAAGATAATCTGTCCATTAGCAAAGATTGGTTGCACTTGAGTTCAGTTAGCAAATTAATAACCGATGGGATCTGGGGCTAAACCCATCCCCAGATTCAGGTGAAGTCTATCAGAAGTCAATCTGAATGTCTCAGTTGCATGAATCAGAAGCCAGTGTATCTACAGAACTCCAGACTTGTGGAAACACAGTCTGAATCCAAAAGGTCCTGTTGCATATGTAGGAAGACAGATGGTGGTGGAGCTTGCTGCCTTCTGGTGAGATGAAATGATTTATCCCTAAACTATATCTGATGGAAAAACATCCGAGGGCAGCCTGAAATGCAGGTGCTCTGGGAGGGACCATTTGTAGAGACCAGGCTGGGTATAGCTGGAAATAAAATACAATGCATGTGTATTTCTGCAATTGTCCTTTATAAAGCAGCAACTTTTTAGCATAGACAGCACAAGACACCCACATACTGATTCCTATCCTCAGGCATTTCATCCAATTTCATTGTTGGATTAACTTCCTTGCCATAAGACTGGCCTATAGCATTTATTTCTTCAGGGCTACTGTGAGATTTTTCTCAGCACAAGCAGCCAAACAATGACTTGCTGTGTATTCTCAGGGTATTTTAATGATCCTATCTCCATATCTGTTTAAATTTACAGTACAGCAGAACTCTGACTGGCATACGGTTGTCAGCCAAGAGAAAACTGTATGTCTAGGAAGCAGATCAATGTTGACATTGTGAAGGCACCTCTGGAAAGAATTAATCAAGTCTGATCTTTGCATACCCTCTCAGTATGGATTTTCATTAGACGTGGTGCTGTCTCCACACGGAGAGTCCAAGGTGCTCTCCTCAAGGTCAGCCTCTGAAGGGGATGGAGGCTGGAGAATCTGTGGGTTCTGTGGACACAGACCTCGGCTGTTCCCTGTGGATCTGGGACATCAGGGCAAGGCATTGCAATAGCCTGAGTGCGGAAGTTTAAAAGAGCCTTTTAAATACAGGGGAAGTGGTTGTGTGGAGGGAGAAGGGTTGGGATTTCATGGAATCAAAATACCCTGGGTTGGAAGGCACCGAGAGGGATTATTGAGGCCAACCCCTGGCCCTGCACAGACACCACAACAACCCCACCCTGGGCATCCCTGGCAGCGCTGTCCAAACGCCCCTGGAGCTCTGGCAGCCTCGGGGCCGTGCCCATTCCCTGGGGAGCCTGGGCAGGGCCCAGCACCCTCTGGGGGAAGAACCTTTCCTGATCTCCAGCCTGAGCCTCCCCTGGCACAGCTCCACCTGTTCCCTGTCCCTGGCCACAGAGAGCAGAGCTGCCTCTCCACTTGCCCTTGTGATTTGAACTTGTGGATACATTCCTTGGAAAAAACATTCTTCTTTTAATCAGGGGATCAAGGAAACCATCAAGCCCCTGGCTCAGCCTTCATTCAGGTCCTTTAGGTGGACTTGACCCCCAGTAGATCCCTGAGCTGCGCTCTAGGTTGCTTTCTCTCACCAGCTGCCTGTGGCCACGTTGTGTCCCAACTTGTCACCGTTGATTTGGGCTGGTGGCACCAATCTGTGCCCAGGCAGAGCGAGCCTGCAGCTCCATTGCTCCTCAAGGTAAAATCAAGGCCTTCATTAGTGTTTGTTATTAGGAGCTGTTAGTTGTAATCGGGCTTAATGATATGTCCACAGTGAGGCACAGAACACTCATATTCCTCAGGCAGGGCTTAAATCACCCAGAAAGGAGAATGCACAAGGCACCACATCTCACAAATGTTGTATTTCATGACAGGGTCAGCGTAGGCACTGTGAGTTTGGGATCTAAGAGGTAATCAGATTAATTAGCAAAACTAAAGCTATCTGGTAAACAGATTCTGAATTTGTAATAAATAATTAGCCATCACAACTGTTTCTTAATGAACTATTAGTGACTTAGGGTGCAATTCTCAGCTGACATGAAAAGATCTGACACAGAAAAACCCTTTTCCAAATAAATAATGGCCTCATTAATATTGAAAAGAACAGCATGTTTTCACTATTTCTTGTGTCTTTAAGAACTGAACAGGTTTATAAAACAGAAATCTATCCAGTATGTGCTGACTGCTGCCAGAAACCAATTTTTTTTAAGAACTGTTATTGAGAGTCATTAATTATCTGCAGGTCCCATTTGCTCTGAATCAGTGACAAACTTTGTGAGATTTTGGATGGTTTTAATTAATGCAGGAATATGAGATGTAATATGCTTCTTGTTTGAACAATTATTGTCCTAACACAACCCTTGAATTAAAGGATTATGGGGAAAATAAAAGTAAATGAGATGCTACAGATCTGTGAGCAGAACCCGCCTGGGAAGGAACATGTGAGTCTGCATAGGCTCACATGGTGCTGCCCTGATCCCACAGCCTGGATCTCATGCCTGGAAAAGCTGCAGTGACTGCACACACCTCATCCCAGCACAAAGATCTTTTGAGGACAACAGACAAGTTCATACTAGGATGCAATGAACATTTTTTAAACTAATGAGACAAACAGCTTGCGCTTCGATTTCAAATCTAATCAAGCTGCTTGGAGGGTTTTTTCTCTTTTTGATTCAACACAAGCTGCTTCTCCTGTCCTGTCCTCTCCCTCTCCTCTTCCTTTCCCTTTTACTTTTCTCCCCTCTCTTCCCCTCTTCCTATTTTCCTTTTCTCCTTTTCCTTTTCCTTCCTCAGTGACTTAATTATAAATGCCTTGGAGTAGTGAGCAGGACAACCAGAAACTCCCAGTGTCATTGCCCAGGCTACTTTCACCACACAGGCTGATTCAACTGTGCAGGGCCATGTGCCTACGAACAGATCTCTCCGTGGAGATTTTGTGTTTACAGCTGTCCTAATACAACTACCTGGCTCCCAGATGAGAGATAGCTTATTTGTGGCCAGCTCAAGCAGACATAAAGGACTCTGGATCTTCCATGTCACTGGTTTTAATGGGTGGGGTTTCTTATCTCTCTCAAACAACACAGATACTGCTGTTCCAAGCGGAATTTGTTCTGTATTTAATAGGCACAGCAGAACAGACAGCAAACACTGAGCAGTGCTTCAGCATTTAGAGAGACACATCAGGGGGGTGTTGAGTCCATCAGAGCCATGCTTTGACACTGCCACAGCTCTGCTGGCCAGGGAAGCAGTTGGATTTTAATTCACAGAGTTCCTTTGCCTTCACAGTGGCGTGAAAAAAAATGTGTTTGCATGTTTGCCTTTGATTTCTCAAGGACCACACTTTCACTCATAATTTCACTCAAAAGACTAATATTATTCTGCTCCAGTAGGATTCTGGATCCTATTTAACTTTCAGACCTTGTCTTAAGCTGCCACATTTTCATGAATATACTGGTGCCATCTGAATGCTCACGAATAAAGGATAACATGACTGTGCATAGCATATGAGTCAGAAACCTGGAGCTTTTGCTTATGATAATTTTTTTTTGTTATTGTTTTTGCATCCTGCCAGCTGTTGATCTTGCTAATGTGCCGCTTAGCAGCCAAGTTTTGTTCCCTCTTGGTTAATGAACTATGGCAAGAAATCGCTGGCCAGTGGCTGGTTTTAAAGTTAATAGTGAATGGTCCATGAAGCAGAAATGCCCCAGACCACTGGATGTGGAGACCAAGCAGTGCTGTTGTCAAAGATGATGGAGAGAAAAATGTAGAGCAGTCTTGTATCACCTTTGGTGTGCCTACACTTCTTGGATATGTGCTACAGTTAAATCTTAAGAGTTATTGCTCGTGCTGTGAGACTGACAAGGAACTATGGTGAAATATGCCACTCTTTACCCAAAAAAACCTTTTGTCTCATTAGAGATCAACTGCTTCACATGACACCACAGCCGTGGACACTCTCCACATCCTTGTGTAGATGATCCTCAACCACGGAGTTTGGTTAACACAGCCTCAGGTCCAGGAAATCGGTGTAAAATTTGGGAATCACCTGAATTACCAACATCTTGGTGAGTGGGCAGGGTGAGTCCTGCAAACGTGTCCATCAGGGGGCTGAGGGATGATCACCATGAGTCCATACCAGGGAGTGCAGGCAGAGAAGGGTGGCTGGGTGTGTGCTGGACGGAGTCTTTTCCTCTGGAAGGATGCTGGGCTCCGCAGCAACCACGGTTCCCTGCCAGCAGCCTGCCTCATTCACATTCCAGAGATGAAACCGAGCCTGCTGCCAGCTCACCCCTCTTCCAGGGGCTGCAGGAAGAGCTGTTGTTCCCTGAAGCCCCTTCTCAAACACGTTGGCCCTCTGCTCTGTGGAGCCAGCTCTCTCTCCTCTGCCTCTTGCGTCTTCTTTTGTTGGCAGTGGGATTTCTCATGGACCCTCCACTCCCCCTTCCAAGCACCTCTTGGTTATTAAAATGCAGCTCAGGATAGTTCACTTTGCCTGGTACATTATCATTCCTCGTTAGAGACCCCTCCAGGGCCTGTGATATGCCTGCACCGACTTTATAATTACAAAGTCAATTTCTAAACAGACATTTGCAAATAAGTCAATTTAAATACCGAGATTTGCAAACAATAATTAAGCAGTAGCTTCTTTTTTAATATCTATATATATAATTAATGCCCATGGGCTTTCCATTTTACCTTGCCTCTGTGTAGCTCGCAATTGCTTGTTGAGCTAAACCATTCTCAGGAAGCAAATCAAATCACTGATGGGTTTTAAAGCTGTTTAAGAAAATGCCCTACCTCATTTCATCCCAAATCCATATGCCCTCTGTTATACAGTCCCCAGTCCACCCTGCAGCTATAGGGAAGTAGCAGCAGGTGCATCACGTGAGCTGAGCTAGGGAGCTTTCCCCTCCAGCATAAGGATGGTGACCTGATCGGTCAAAAAATACCCAAAACCACAACAAACTGGGGAAGACTGAATGGATAAATGTGAGGGTTTTTTTCACAATAGTCTGTGAGTACAGGGGAAAATGCACTCTGGAGGAGATGAACATCAGGTTTCCTCCAAGGATGTGCAGCAAGATGCTCATGCTGTCCGTAATGTTGGGAGAGGAACAAAAGGGTTTATCCCAGAATGGGTCCAGGAGAAGAAGGAATCTCTCTCCTTTTCTTTGAGGCAAATCCTCATGTTGTCCCCTGCATTGCACCATGGCCTCTGTACATCATCCCAGCCCTCCTTATCCTCCTTGTCTCCCTGGAGAGAGAAGAAGGCATGGCAGGACTCCCATGCCCCACCAGTCTGGGTCACCAAATGCACGGGAGTCTGGGTCACTACAATGCCATGGGAGCCAGACTTTGGGACCCTGGGAAGATGAGGCATCAAGAAGTGACCCTGGACACAGAGGGGTGAGAGTTGCATTTCTTGTTAGAAGGCTCCTCTTCTAAGCCTCTCTTATCCTCTTATCACCTGATCCATGTTGCCTTCAGCTTTGTTTGGCCACAGACTGTTTCTCATGCTGTGGCTTTCCTGCCTTTCCTCTGGTCCCTACAGCACGAGACTTTTTGGTAGACTCCTACCAGCTGCAGAGTTCATGAGGAGAGACCACAGGCTGATGGTTTCTTGCCCTGCCCTCTCTGAGTAGTCTCAGCAGGGAGTGGATGTGTGGTCAGAGCACTGTGCCTGGTGAAGAATGAATCTCCACACAGCCTCGACTAGAAAACTGTAGAAAAGGCTGAGTGCAAACTCTTTGCATGTGTCTCACGGTGCATTAAAGATGGATTGTTTCCTGGTTCGTGCTTCTGCTCAGTAATTTCAAAGGGCTTACTCATTATTTTTGTGTTGGTTCCACATTTTTGAGCACGCTCATATCTTAGCTCATCAAACTTTAGCCAGCTGGGGCCAAAAATATCCCTGGCATAATCAGTTCGTTCATCCAAGCCCAAAACCTTCATTTCCCAATTCAAATAGACATCCACCATCAGCGTATTTGAAGGAAACATGGTCCTCAGTACCATCTTGGGTGACATTGCTGGGAGCAGCCTTCCTTGCACCCTGGCACTCTGCATCCAGTCGTTATAAATATGAGCAACAATTATACACCCCTTCTTTTCCCTTTTTATGGATGTGCAAGGACAATAACTTAAAACTCTTGCTGGAATTCAGCACAAAAACAAATAACAGAGCCACTCTGACTGTGATGCATTTCAACAGCACAACTTAGACATGCTACTGTTATATGAAGTTATAAATACATATCACTTGACAATGCTAGTGTTTTTCAGCAGGGGAAGGAGTATTAAAAAAACAGGAAAAGAGCCCAAACCTTGAGTTGTGGTTGCTATAGCAATTAACAATGCGTCCTTCTCCAGCAGCCAGGGATGCTGATGCAGCTAAAACAAATGTTTGTGTTTGGCCGTGGCGGGGACGGTGACAGATTAGGGAGTGCTGGCCTTGAGCCTTGGTGTAATCCAATTCTAAATAAATCATAAATCTAAGTGCAGACTGGCAAGCTGGAGGGAATACTAATGTGAGGAGGGTGACAGCGGGGTAGTTTTGGTTTCTGTGAAGGGAAGGGGTGAGGAGGGAGTGATAGTGGCATGGGTGTCAAAATCCAGATGCAGAGGTTTGTGGTTGGGATTTTTTTGCCAAAGGACATTACCAGCCTAAAGACTCCCACTGATCCTGTAGGAGCCTCTAAGCACCATGGTCTTCCTTCCAAGGCTGAATCCCAGAATGGTTTGGGTTGGAAGGAACCTGAAAGATCATCTCATTCCAACCCCTGACATGGTTTCACTGTCTCAGGTTGCTCCAAGCCTTGTCCAACCTGGCCCTGAACGCTTCTAGGGTTTGAAGCCTTAAAGCCAAAGGAAGTAGATGTGTTAAGGGAGTTCACTGAATCCTTCCCATCTCTGGATGTGGTCTGGGTAATTCACCACCTTCCACCTGAGCCCGGTTTATGCTGCTACCAGAACATTTGTGAATCCTCCAGGTCCAGGCCATAGTGAGATAATGCCAACATCCCCATGGGAGCCCTTGGTGTCAGACAGTGCAGGGCAGGACTGCACACCTTGGGGTTACTGCTGGGGTAAAGAGAAACCTCTGCCCTGAGAAGATAAGACTAACAGTGATCTGGTGTCTCCTGGCCTCTCCAATGCACGGATTCAGCCTTGATACGGAGTGAAAAATGAAAATGAGGATAGCTCAGTCAACAGCATGTCTCAGAAATTAATGAGCCCCTTTGCCTCCAACACCTGATAATTACATCTTTCAATTAAATGAACTCTCTCCCTGTCCAAGTTCTTATAAATTAACTCAGAGTGATGCATCTTTGTGGGCTGCCAAAGCTTCCTTCTGCCAAAATCTGTGCAAGCTCCCAGGTCCTCGCAATGCTGGAGAGTCTCAGACACAGACACCACTGGAGGGTGTAGCCCTGGTGTCACAGCAGCCCAGCTCTTGGGTCACTGCCATGTGCTCAGACCAGGGCCCTGAGCTCTGCACTTCATCTCCCTGTGAAATAAGGGACAACAGAACACCTTGGAAGATCCCAGGCAATCAGCTGCCACCATGGGAATGCCATGGGAATGCCAGGGATGCTTCTGAGTCCTGCCCTTTACCTGGACCTCTCAGCGCAAAGTTTGGAACTCCTTTGACTCAGGTCACAGCTTTCATGTGACTGCTTAGAGATGAGAGCCTTCACAGGGTGCTGGAGTGATGGACTCTCTTTTCTGGGGGGATTCACACCATTATGGACAGTTGGTTACAGCAAAGACCCTTGCTGGGGAGGACGGACACCCAGCAGGACACCTGTCCCCGTGCTGAGGCCAATTTCCATGTTTCGCAGTTAGTTTGGGTACAGAGGTGCACTGAGATATATGTTCCATTTCTTGATGAGACCACATGAGGCAGAGAGGACAGATGAGTTGCTGGCTCCTCCTGCAATCAAACGTATCATGAAGGCTTTGAAAGTTCCCAGTTCATCCCTGTTTCTTCTCTTTCAGCCTGGAGAAAATCCACACATAAAATGAGATCTCCTGGTCTAATCCAGCTTGGTGCACACCCAAGCCTTCTCAGCCAGAGAACGCAGGCTGAGTGTAGGGAGAGGGGCTGCAGGTGGAGATTGACCTCAGCAGGGTGAAGGTGATACACCCAAGAAATTGCTTCATTCTCTTTCTATTCTCCCCTTCCCTTAAGTAACCAAGTGCAACCAGTGCAGGCTGAAGCTGGGTCTTTATAAGCTTGCAATAAATCCAACCAGCTTTTCTAAAGCACAGCAAGCAGCTGATGCAATCACATAATTCAGCCCAACTCATCGGACAATGGCCAGGAAGGCTGAGGATGGATTTTCCTCTGAAGCCCACACAGACGATTATTCCCACTTGCACACCCTCATGCCATTTCAATTAAGGCAATTAGCAGTGACCAAGGGCAACTGCAAAGCTCCAATTAAACCAGCATAAAGGCTAGCATGATCTACAGTGTCATGGCGCAGGTTTGGAACATGCTTCCCCAACAGACACTGCCTGGCAGATTAAAGGGTTTGTGTACTCTCTGTTGTCCCCTCCCAGACCTCCTAGAATCTCCTCTCCTTCACTAAGCCCAAATGCTGATCTCCAATCTTTGTATCTCCTCATTAATTTGCCCCTTGTCAGGGGTCCCAGGGGAATATTCTGGCTTTTCTCCTGTCTTTCTCTCCCATTTAAACTGTAGTCTGCAGCAACAGTGCCCTATCCCCCTTCACCTCCTCAGGGATAGCTGCAGAGAGTGATTTAGGCTTCAGTGACGTTTTCCCAGCTGGGACTGGTGCTAGGCTGTGCATTTGCTCTTTGCACTGGCTGTGATAGGAAGGAGTGGAAATAAGAACACTGCACCCAGGCAAGGGCTGAGAGAAGCATCGCCTGTGTGTTTCAGGCAGCCTGGGGACACGACTGCCCCTGGGTGTCCCAGCCGGTGGTTCAGGTCCAGCAGAGCTGGGAAGGGGTGACAGTGGTCAGCCTCTGGCATCCCCCAGTGGCCTGAGCTCAGTGTTCAGGTCAGACCCTGAGGCAGGTTCCCTTTGGTTCCTGGTGGACCCCTACTTATCTGGCAAAAACCAGGAGTACATTTAGTGCTAATTGGTGTCCTCGTTAGCAGTTACTGCTGGAAAGTCACTTGTGGAGTAGCCCCAAACAGTGAACTCTTTTCCTTAAAGTTGAGTGCTCCAATTAAGCGTTGTCAAGCAGTCGGGGTAAGATGTTTGCTATCCTGCTTGGAGGATATGTAGGAATTTCAAAGCTAGGGCTCAGAAACCTTCCACAAATTCTCTTAAAAAGAACATCTCTTGGATTGGGTATGGCTGTGAGGGAGAAAATCAGGCAGTGCATTTGATACAGAAAAACATCTTTTTTTGTGGTTCTTTCACCTTTTGGCTGTGCTTAGCTTTTGCTTTCTGTTTTAGGTTTCCTTGTGTGTTAGCACTGAGGATAAAACCCATGAAATCCCTTTCTTAATGTTTTTGCTTTGTCCCAAGTAACACAGACAAAGGGGCTGTCATGAGCAGCTAGAATGGAAATTAATTTTAAAAGCATCATCATTTATCACTTTTTCTAGGAAAAAAATGAGAAACCACTGAGATTAGAGCAATTGTGTCAGAAATTTCCTGCACAAGAATAATCACAAGTTATTTGCAAAAGGGTAACAACATGAAAGCACTCAAAGAAATTCCAGGCAAAAACCCAAGGCCCTGAAGCTTTTGGTTGGGGTGTGGGATTTGCCTCTCCCAATTTGAACCACCCAAAAGTCGGGCACTGGCAGTGTGATGGTTATTGGTAGTCAGCTGAAAGAGACAGGTACGTTTAGGGGGCAACTTTCTGGATGAACACATGGTGTCTGAACCAGATGGGATGGATGGTTCCTCCCATGAGAGCTGGAAGGAGCTCCTGCAGAAAACCTTTGATTTTCACCAGCATCAATAATGGCAGTAATGATACTGCTGGCAAATGCAGCTGTCCGTGATTGAAATGGGGATCAAAGCAGGAGCAAGGCGGGTCATGGGATCATGGAACCCTTTGGGTTGGAAAGTCCATCTGGGGATGGTTCAAACAGGAGCAAACTCCCAGCAACACTCGTGTTCTGGCTGCAGGGACAGGAGCAGCCCGAGGGTCACTTGTTCATGCTAAGGGGCCACCTGGAGAGGCCACGCTGTGAGCTGGGGATGGTTTAGCTCTGACTGAGCAGGAGTCTCATTTCACACCTCTGATCTGGACTGCCACTCCAGAGGCAGTTGTGCTCATTAAATCGAGCACAACAGAGCTGCTGCTTCCTTTACTTACTTCCTTACTTCTTTCCCCCTTCGTGGAATGAGTTAAAGGCTCCACATTCCTCATTCATTCTTTCTATTAGAATTTTATCTCATTCCAGTCATTCCCTCTCCTCTCACACTCTCCTGTTTTCCTCACTTGCTCCCTCCAGGAAGTCAGCTAATTATTTCCTGAATGCCCCCAGTGTTATTTTGCCTTGAGAACCTCTCCTGCTGGGACTTCTCACACACTTATGATTCTCTGTGTGACAAAAGGTTTCTCAGTTTAGCTTTGAATGGGTGTTTATTTTCTACTTTTAGTCCTTTTGCCTCATCATCTGCACTTGGGCTGAGAATAGAAACTTCACTTGACATTATCTAAACCATTATCAATTAAATCCCTTCTTAACTGCCCTTTTCTTTCCCCCTAAGCTGTGTAAGTTTGAAGTTTTTGCTCTCCTCTTTCCTTCCTGCATACCTTGCATTTGTAGATAAAGCCCTTTGCCCTTCTACACTAACTTTCCAAACAAACACAACACACTTTCTTTTTGCTGGGTTTTTTTTTTTTTTTTTGGTGTGTGTGTGGTTTTTTTGTTTGGTTGGTTGGGTTTTTTTTTGCTGTTGTTTAATGCCACTGCAGTGAGCAGACACAAACATGGGATTCCAGTTTATTTCACACTGGAAATCCAGTGCTTCCTCTTTGAACTTGTGCAGACATCAGAATATCTGCCCTGTGCCATAGGGGTCTCCAACTGGGCATGGAGAACGTGCTGCTGTAGTCAGCAGTAGCGCTGGTCACCAGGTGAGGAGTCCCACAGCCCAAAGTGACCACGGCCACTGTGCTAGAGCAGTTCTGAACCCAGACTGGTGAATGGTAACTCATGAGTTTACCCAGATGTTTTCAGACTGTCTGTCATGTATTCCCTGAGGTGCAGTGGCTGCATCTGGAGGGTGCGTGAAGATGACAAAGAAAAGCAAAGATGTCTGAGAAACACGGAACGGATTGGGTTGCAAGGGACCACAGTGGGTTATCTGGTCCACACTCACTGCTCCAGCAGGGTCATCCCAAAGCACAGGACACAGGATTGTGTCCAGATGGTTCTGGAATATTCCCAGCGAGGGAGACTCCACACCCTCTCTGTGCAATCTGTTCCAGTGCTGCCGGGAAAGAAGTTCTTCCTCATGTTCAGGTGGAACTTCCTGGGCATCACCCTATGCATCACATCTCCGTGCTCATTCACTAAAACCTGCACCTCCACTGCACTGATATCAAGATTGCTTCTCCCCACACGTAGCACAGAATGTGGCCAAACACGATCCACTGCAGTGGGCTTCAGTGGGGAACCCTTTGGCCAGCCAGTCATGGCACCTATAGCTCCAAAACAACATCCCAGCTTCCAGTGAAAACACGCAGCTCACAGGAAAGAGCTGCTGTGGGTGGAGGAATGCCAGAGCTAATGAATGGTGGTGATTAAGGCCACAAATGCCTCTGGCAAGGTGTCTCCAAGGGGCAAATGTTGGGAATGAAACAGCGACACGAATACATGGAAACTGGGATTTATTAATTCTTATGGAGTGATTTGTGTCTTCTTTTGATTTACTTAATTTCCATCCCCTCTGGAACAGAACCTATGCAGAATTACAGTCCTGTGAGTAAAAGACAAACAGGTCAAATCCTTTTGACCCACATGTTCTTGTCACAGCTGGAGACATGCCAAGTTAAAAACAAGCTACAGACACTTAACCTTAAGAATAATTCTGCAACAGTTCATAAAATATCAAGCAAACACAGAGAGTTTCAAAAGTACCAGAAATTTATGACTTGGCACATTTTTTAATATGAGCCATCCCCAACTTCACAGAAACAAAGGACTGGAGAAAACACAGGTAAGCAGCTGAACTCCAAACCTGCAGCTCTCTGGGAGTTTGTCTTTAGGAGATGTCACAAGAAAAAGCATTAATTGTTTGCTGTTTCACCTCTTTTCTTTGTTGGATCAGCTGTTAATTCAGGGCCTGTGGCCATGTCATAACTGCTTTTATTGAGCTGTTTCAAACCCAAGTCCCAGCGAACCTGTTTGTCATTCTGGCAATGAAGGAGACTGCTCCCAGCTCCGCAGAGGCTGCTCAGCGAGCTCGGAGCACCCTGAAATCTATCAGTGCTAATTAGGGCTCACTTAAATGCTCCCAGGCTGCCGTTGCTGGTTTGAAATGCAGAGTGGCATGTGAAAGCTCTTATGCTTGGCTCCTGACAGGAGCAAAAGCAAACATCAGGCCCTGCTGTGACCTCCATTTACGAGACTCATTTACTGCACTGAAGGCATCAACTTCTGGGAAATCAAATGGACAAATTAGTTTTGAACCCCTACTGGTTAAGATGGACTTCTCACTGGGACAGTGCTCCTGCCTGGCTGGCTAAATGTTTCCTTAATCCTTGTGTCTGTGGAGTTTCCTCGGGGAGGTTGGGTGGATGGGTTTGCTGTCAGGAGGAGGTCTGGGAGCAGGGAGGTGGCAGCTCTCCAAGCGCCCCTGGTCCCTGACACCGGGTGGGTACCAGCTGTCATGGCACTAAAATCCCATCACTGTTTGTAACTAGTATTAATCATTTTATTTAAGCAAAGGCAGAATCCTGTGCTCTGACCCCGTGTTGCAGTGCCTCTTGCATGATGACAAGAGATCTCCATCTACTGATGCTTTAAGCAATGTGTCCTGTGTCTCATCTCATGATTCACATTCTTCTCCATAAACCCAAATTTATTGCTGTCTTTGGGGAGTGAAGGGGTTTCTAACTAATCCCTATCCTCAGCTCCATAAGACTCCAAGACCATCTGTCTATTTTCAGTCAAGTCTACCCAAATCCCCTGCCCAGTGGGCTTGGAGCCACCTGAGGATCCCTTCCTTCTGAGGCTCAGCCCAGCCACAACTGCTCCCCATGTGGACCAGCTATTGGAAAATGTGTGCAGAAAATTGGGAGCCTTCAGGAACAGAAATGACAGCATCTTGCCCGGGAATAACAACCCATTTAATTTGTCACCCATGGGATCTTTTAGTCCTTATGGCAGAAATATTTCCTGCTCCATGTCTGCCCCACTGCAGACTGTGTTCCTTCCCCTGTATTTCTCTCTTAATCTCCCTGAGAGTCCTGTGCCTATCTCATTATGAGATATTTATATTTTCCATTCCTCTGGCATATGGTTCTGTGAGCCTTCTTGAGTCTTTTGAGGGGAATCTGAATTGATTGAACACTTCTATTCTCGGTTTGTGTCTGAGTTCCAGCAGCAGAGGCTGGAAGGTACTGTCTGTGCTCTGGGACCTCTCTGCTGCCTCTTGGGGACCCACAGTTCACTCAGGGGACAGCAGTGAGGACGCTGAACCATTTAGTGCAGCTCAGCCTGGCTGTCAGAGTGACACAAATCAGGCAGCACTGCTGCAGGATGCTTGAGAACAACTCTTCCAGTGAAATCCCATCTTCAGGGGTAGAAAGAATTTTCCTTCCCAGACTGCACGGTCCACAGCCAGTGGTGTAGATAATTCATTTGGGGAATGCTCTGAAATCTTACCAACCCTTAAGATCTCTGAGTCAAAGGGACCTTCTCCTCCATGTAGCACAGTGCTCTCCACCAGGGGAGGAGGGGCCCATGAGGGACCTTTCCTTCTTGGCATCTTGGGGATGTTCTGAAAAGTAGAAGGGTTTGCACTAGCAGGAGGCTTCACAGCCAAGGCACATCTGGCTCCTGTCAGTCTGGTCCAGATGGGTGATGTGAGGAAGACAAGGTCAGACTGAGTCCAGACCCCTCTCAGGAGCACTCTGAGGTCCTGTTATTCAGCTGTTGGCAGAAGCGACCTGGAGGGTGGCAATGTGGTTTCTAAGGTTGTGCACAGGACAGAAGGAGCTCAGGTTTTGGAGAACACTATTGCCACTGAGAATCACAGCAGGAAACCTGAGGAGATGAATTGATTTCATATCTGTGAATAACACCTCAGTAAGTATTACCAGATGTTTTCGATGAGCCCTGCTGACATGGCAGTGAGGTTAGGGGAACTAGCTCCCCCCATCACTTCTGCTCCCAGCTTAAACCCAGAGGCCAAACCAAACCTTGAGACCCCCTGTGCTCTTCCAGGCCCCCTCTCAGTGCACAGGGAGGATCACTGGGGTTGCTTGTGTGTGGTGGGATCCATAGCCCCAGACAGCACAGGCTGTGTGTGTGCACACGTGAATTATGACACAGACCCCAAAGTGCTCTCACAAGCTGTCCTCTCCTACATGGAGACCTGGCCTGAGCCAGGATGGAGCATGAGGGAAGCAGATGGCAGCCTGGCAGAGTGATTAAAGCCCTACATATCTGTTTTAATAAATTGCCCACCTAGCAGATTACATTTTGCAATAGTCAGTCCTATTCTATGCTGTCAGTAACCACAGCCTTATTTACAACGCTAGGCAAATGCCACGCTCTTCCCCGTGCTGCACATTGTCAGGACAGGCTGATTTACAAGCTGGGATGGGAAGAGACCTGTGGATTTTGTCTGTCACCCAGAGCAGGTGTCACTGGGCACCACAGCTGAGGTAAAGCACCTTGCAGGAGGATTCAGTGAAGGAAATGGGGAAAGGCCAAGCTTCTGTCTCATGAAGATAAATGTGCAGATTTAGACCTGAAGACAGGTGCAATTTCTACTCACTTTGCTACTACATCTCCTGCTCCCCTCTTCCCTTTCACCCTGTTCCAATATCCCCAAACAGCCCTTTCTTTGTGAGGGCTGATTTGGAAGTGCAAAATCAAAGCCTTTCTGTGGTGTCCTCTCTCACTCCTTTGCTCTTTACTGGGATATTGGCAGAGCAGCTGATTTGGATTTCCTGTTAACAGGACTCCTGTCAGTATATTTGATATAGTTAGGCAGGCTTAACAAGCCCAAGAGGAGCAGTGTGAGTGCTGATGCCAAACCCTACTGCATTCATCACCCATATGGAGGAGGCCATGCCAAAGCTGCAGCACTTTTCTGCCTCGCTTTTACTTCTCTCAAGACTTCCCAGATGCAGGCCTGAAAATCATCTTTTCCCAGCCCCTTACAGGATGCTGGAGAGGAGATGAATGTGTTGCTGCAATCAGGAAGTGAATAAGTTCTCCCTGTGCTCTGCTTTTGATGAGTTTGGTTGAGGAAGGTGGTTCCCTGCTTGCCTCATCCCTACAAGAGATCCTGCTCAGATAAGTGCTGATAGAGCAGGATGTGTTCCAATGCAGAAAAGGAGCACATTTTCCTAAATAGGATCCTGGTGTTTGTGGGATAAGGAATCTTGAAGGTACAAAAATCCCTGAGTCCTGGTTTCTTGGCCACTGACTGGCTTTGGTTTCTAATAAGGCATAACTTCCAGCCAGAGCTTTTGGGACTTTTAACATGATGCTGCTGATAAGGAATCTCTGAGTCAGGCTTGACATAGGTGCAGTGGCTTTGAAGGTGTTGCTGAGCCTGAAATCTGGGGAGAAGCCTTACCTTAGGGCATCTTGCTGGCAGAACTCAATGTCTAAATGCAGAAGCCTCTATGACTGGAGAGAAAAATAGAGCCAAGATTTTCATCCAGTACTTCCTAGAGAGAAATATGTGCTGTGGTCTGTGAGGTTCACAGAGAGGGAGTGCAGCCTGTCCAGAGTGCCCATGCAGAGGGATGAACACCTCGACCCAGGTCCCATTCACCTGCACTGCCTGGGAGGGTCTGGGGAGCACACTGGGGCTTCTGGCTGACCCCAGACCCATCAGAGCTGCTGCACCACTGAGTAAAATAATAGAGAAGGGGCCATGCAGCCAGATCCCTCCCTGAGGATTATTTTTAGAACAGATCAACCTTCCCAAATCCGATGCCTTTCTTCAAAAACTCCAGGTGCAAACAAAAGCATTGGGAATTTTTTGGCTGGGAGCAAGCACAGAAAGCTTGGATGGTTGTTTTGAGGCCAGCTGTGATATTTTTCCATTCATTCCTAACTGCTGCAAGCAGTGAGAACCACTGGAGATTACAGGAGCAACCCGTGCCTGGGTCCATGCCCTGCACCTCAGCTGTGTGTCCAGGGAAATCTTGGGAAAGTTTCCAAGCTGTGGTTATTTGTATTTGCCACCCCTGGTCCTGAACTTTGAGTGTGTGCTGGTAATAATATCCCAGAACTAAACTGTACTTTCTGTGGGCATCATTTGCATGGTTGAACAGCTGTGAGCCTCTCTCCACCGCCTGCCTGCCATATTGCATAGATAATAACGCTAATCCATATTAATTATAAATACACAAATCGGCTCCTAAATAAGGCAAAGTTTTGTGAGCGTTTCAAACCAATGGGTGCCAAGAAGCGTTAGTGTTACGCCTGACACCTCATCCTCTGGCTGTCATGTCATGAATAAAGAAGAGGCCCCAGCACAAGTTAAGGATGTCATCTGAGCTTTAATAGCCTGCAGCCACTGCCATCAGCCCTGCGGCGGTGATTTCATCACATCTCACAAGCTAAACTGCGCTGGGTCAACAGCAAAGCTCCGCGGGGAGAGAGCTGCGGGAAGTGGGACTGCGATTATTATTCAGTACCTGGCGCTTGTCGGCGGCGGATCTACGCTGGACTAACCCCACCTTGTGGTGCTGGTGCGGTCTGGCTGACCCGGTTGGGAAGAAAACACTGATTTCCATCCTGTTTGGATTTGAAGCCCCCTAAGGCTTTGCCTGCTGGAGGTGGAAGTCTAAAATAAGCCCTTGCAGTTGGCTCACTTTCCTCTGTTGGCTGTCTCAGATCTCCCAGAAAAAGCCTGTGGATACCCCAGCAGCTATGATCCAGGCTGAAAATTCCTGATATAAAACACAAGTCACTGTCTGTCATGTGCGGTCCATTCACTCCCTTCTACCTCCTCACTGAGGAATTTGCTGTCACTCCTATTATTTTCCATTTTGCCCATTTAGTGTCTTCTCCTCGGTCTGCCCTTCACAATTCCAGATGGACAAGTTTTTTCTTTCCTCTACTCTGTGCTGTGTAACTTCTTCACTGAAAAGTTTGTCAAGCATTGGCAGGGGCTGCCCAAGGAGGTGTTGGAGTCCCCACCCTTGGAGGTGTCCAAGGAAGTCCTGGACGTGGCACTCAGTGACAAGGTGGGGATAAGTTGGACTTGATGATCTTGGAGGCCTTTTCCAATCCTAGTAATTCTATGGTTTTATGCTAATAGAGCTGCCAAAAAGGTTCCATGTTTCTTTCTCATGTTTCTTTTTTTTTTTTTTTTTCTTCATATTTACAGGTAATGGCTGAAAACTTTCCCGGG
Source organism: Climacteris rufus (assembly GCA_013398175.1). Classification (NCBI taxonomy): domain Eukaryota; kingdom Metazoa; phylum Chordata; class Aves; order Passeriformes; family Climacteridae; genus Climacteris; species Climacteris rufus. Next base: position 969,062 of record VZRZ01007427.1, on the reverse strand, counting down.
GCACTTTCTGTGCCTTTTGGATGGTGTATGAACAGGACAACACCTGAAAAGCAAAAACAACATAAATGGCAAAATTCTCAGGTATTTTTCTTCAGAATTATGCTGTCCTGCTTCCCCTCTGGGCACATTAGTAAAAATGCCAATGAGCTCTTACCTGCGGGTAAACCAGGATCTTTGTAAAGTGTCCAGCACAAATGGGGCTTTGATTGGAAAAACAACTTCATCACAATATTACTGAAGCTGGGGATAGCAATTTTTGTTTTCATGATGGCTAAAAATGACCGTGTTTGCCCTTCCCCCTGCAAATTATGATGTCTTTTTCTTAACAGCATTGATTTCCTTTAGCATTTCAACCAAAAGAAAGAAATAGGAAGAGTAATTTCTGGAGAGTCAAGGCACTGAAAAAGCCTAATTGTTTGCAATACAGATGATCACAGGACTCAGGGAACATTCTTACAGATTTCATTTCATTATAGATGCCCTTTCTTACAGATTTCAAGAGGCAGATTATCAAGCAGAAAGAAACTTAGAAAATGCTGAAGATCCAGACAGTTCAGCCAGGTTTTGTACCAAAGAACGCCAAGCCTGTGGTTGCTCTGTACATATAAATATTAATATGTAATGCAACCTTAGTTAGGCTATTTTCTCCTCTCCAACAACTTCTCTGGTTCTTTTTTCTTTTTTTTTTCCTTCTGCATTATTATTATTTGGACTGAAATATTGTTTTTATGAGAAAACAAAACAAACTAAAGCTAATAATGAGGACAGGGATAATAATTGCAGATTGTCTCAGACACTGATGCAGACCATGGCTAAGTCTAGACTTTTAAACTATTCTCATGATAATTTTTAGCTGATAGATTTTGATTCTTCCCTCAGCCCCCCGCCAAGTATTCAAGGTACAAGTCAAAGAATTCATTAGGGACTGATACATTACAGAGAGAGGTGGTGCCAGTGCCTCTAAGGCTCCATCCTGAAATCAGATCCACGCATGTGGCTGCTTTTGCTTCTCCTTCCCTCCCTCCCACTCCAAAAGTCCTACAGGAAAACTTGGCAGAGCCTTCCTGTGGTTCCTGGGCAGCAAAATCCCTTTCCCTGTGGGGCTGGGTGAGGGATTTGGAGGGGAGCACAGCACACAGGGAGTGTGGGGCTGCACACTGTGCTGGAGTGGATCTGCAGGAAAGCTGTGGGGCAAGGGCAGATTAATTACATCAGAGGGAAATCCATAGCTGGAGCTTTGAAATGAGATCAGGAGGATTACTAGGAAAATACACAGCAGGAAGCAACCTCACCTTGGAAAAAAGAGCAGGGAAACAAAGGTAGGAATATTCCAGTGCTGTTCCTACCTTGTGGTAATGAACTGGAGACACTTTTTGTAAAACCTCTTCAGATTGTCCTTGTTTCTCTCAGAGATGTGTGCATAAGTAGAGGGAAGGTGCAAAAAAAGGATGAGGTGATGTTGTGTTTAGCTCTGTTTTTCTCCTTGAAAAGGAGTTTGACTCCTGTCTGCCTCGTCTGGGAGCCAGTAGAGGGAGACAAGTCTCTGAGCTTCATCCAGCCCTGTTTTCTCCTCTCCAACAACTTCTCTGTTTTTCTTTTTTCTATTTTTTTCCTTCTGCATTATTATTATTTGGACTGAAATATTGTTTTTATGAAAAATAGCTCCAAATGGACCTCACCTTGCACTTACAGCGAGGATTAGATTAAAAGTGCTGCTGGGAGATTTGGGTGAGTGAACACATGGCAACAATCCTCCCATGGCAATAATACAAAGAGCACATGGGGCCAGGTGGGGACTGGGAATGCTGCAGAGTGTGTGTTTTCCTGTGTGGGAAAGCCTCTCCATTAGGGCTTGGGTAGAGCCTTATCACAAGTCTGGGTTTGATGGCAGAAGTGCAGGCATCGAGTTTCTCAGGATCTGGTGTAAAATTGCAAATTGGATCCTCAAAGCCCCCCTTTTTCCTGGCTCACAACACCTGTAGCACAGTCAGAGCAACAATGGGGTGCTATGAAAACTGCCAGGAGCTGGCAGTGTGCACAAACCTGGGGATGACCCTGGAGAGGGATGGGATGTCCTGGCCCAGTTTCAGCCCAAAACTATGTAGTTTTTTTTTCCTTTTTCAACTTTTTCCTGTGCTCGTAAGGAAGTGGAGGTGGGGGTGTGGGAGGGAGGTGCACAGCAGTGTGTGCAGGCGTGTTGCAGTGTCAGGTGGCCTCTGCAAGGACAGGCAGTGCCAAAGCCACAATTCCTGTGCAGGCAGGCTGAAATCGGGACTCACAGAGAGAAGGTGGTGCAGCATGCTGGAGGGAGTGCAGAGACAGAGGTAAGTGCCCAGTGTGCCCAAAAAAACCTTCTCTGAGTGCTGGCCAGGGTGGCCACACCACTGGAAGCTCTGAGGACGTGGGATGTGCTAATCTGAATATCCATGGACACATCATCCTCCTGTATCAGCAGTGAAACTCTTCAGGAGCAGGTGCTAGTGGCATCCACAGGCTCTGTGTGTGTGTGTGTGACATGAAGCCCCTTTGAGCTTTTGTTCATTTGTATGAGCTGGGGAGCAGCAGTTTTCATATTGGGCATGGCATGTGGATTTTGACTGTGTCCTCAGCAGAAATTTGAGCAGATAAGGCTGGGTAGCAGCTGGGAGTCCAACACAACCAGGGACAACAAAGGATGAAAGGGACCAAGCAAACGAAACAAGCTTTTTGAAGTCCTTGCAGCACCAGCCCTTCACTATATTTAGTGAACCTCACGACTCCATCAGAACAAAACTGTCGTCACTGGAGGGAAAAGAGAAGTTGTCCTGAATTAAAATAATCCAGAGAACAGCGCAGAGGAAGAGTGAGTGGGAATGCAGGATGGAGAAGACAGCATTTCAAAAGATCTCTGTGCCTGTCACCCACTAAAATCAGCCCACGTTTTCTCCTCTCCTTGGCGGGGCAGCAGCTCTGGCTCTGCCTGGGGAGCACTGGGCACGCTGGGCTGGCAGTGGCACCAGGACAGCAGGGCCAGGCCTAACCAGATGCTGCTATAGGGGGCAGGTTGCTGGGCCAGAAGTTCCTGCAGCCCCAAGAGGTTTTACTTTGGTGTAGCTGTGGTCTCCAAGGATGCTGCCCTCACCCTCCCTCATTCTGGAGAGGGAGTAAGTGGAGAAGCGGGTGCCTGGAGGATCCTGCCAGGAACCTCCCTCAGCTGAAGGCAGCAGGATAAAAATCCAGCACTGGTTTGGCTGCTTTTAAGGGTGAAAATTTGATGAGATGAACCTGGACAAATGCCTGCTTCATCTTTATCTGCTCCTCAGGGGTGTTTGCATGGCAGCCGGAGGGCTTCTGTTATCTTCGAACACTGGATTATCAATTACCCTAATTAGAGCTTGGCACCTGCTTGACACCAAGTATTTTTCATTAATTTTTAACCTTTTTCATGCCAGAGAGGCCAATACTCAGAGAAGCTTTCCCCTAAACCACAGCAAAACGGGGAAAAAAAAGCAAGGCAAAAGCAAGCAAGGTTAATGCCAGTTTGATTGGTGGCTGGCTGAGGAGTCTGAAGGTTGTTCTCCATCAGTGCATGCACAGCGAGGACCTGTGTTTGCATGGCTGGTGTTAAGTACCAGGGAGGTGGTCAGGCCCTCACCTTGTGTATTTAATCACTGCTGTGCCTCAGTGCCACGCAGGGCCTTGGCAGCCACATCTCCTGCCCCCATGCAGCATCTCCCCTGCTTAACATCACTTTGAGAAGCAGAGAGAAGCAGCTCAGATAAGTGGGTAACCCTAAGCTTAAATTTGCTTTCCATAAGCATGTAGACAAACAGCTTCAATCATGGAAGCGTTAGCAGGGAGTTAAAACAAAAAGGAAGAGCAACATTGTCAAAGGAAGCTCATTTTGAGGTGTCTAATAATGACAGTGAGACCAATTTATCCATAATCATTTCAGGAGCAGTTATTGTTGTGGTATCTTGCCACCTCCTACACATTAATGGGTTTATCTGTACAAGCCCACTGTGGATGGGAAGGATTATCATCCCTCCTGGCAGAGGGGCAGGGAAGGTACCACACACATTGCAGCCACAGCCAGGCAGGAAGAGAAGCCTGGGGAGCCTTGACTCAGCAGCACGAGTCTCTAAATGCTTTCCAGGTCAAAGACCACCTATTCCAAGCACAACAGCTTTGCTGCCTCTCCTCAGCTGCAAAGAGGAGTTAAAAATGTACCTGTGATCCGCTTTATACAAATGCACAGCGAGGAGGAGGTTGTGTTTGTGAGTGTGTTTGCTTGGGGGGGTGTGTGTGTGTTTGGAGACGCTAATGAAGAAGATTGCCTTGGAGCATTAGGTTGCTTTCTCTGCTCGAGGTTGTAATCAGATTTCCTGCACTTTTGGAGGCCCCTGACTGTTTATGGTGACCCTCCTGGGGGTTCTGACAGAGAAAACTGATCCTGTCTGTGCTGAGAAGCTGTGTGTGGCTGTTCCTAACGCCCATGGCTGGCTGGACTCCATCAGAGCAGAAATCAGGAGAAGTCTTTAACACTTTCTTGAGGTATTTGATGCCTTTGATGTGTTGGCCATGTATGTTGTAGAGCAAAGTCTAAACTGAAGTCATGGCATCTTGGGAAGCTGCTGGTGTTTGCCATGCTGATCTTGTGTTGGGATGTGCTGCAGCCCTGGAAAGACACACAGACCTCTGAAAATATCTGCTCAGGAAGAGGTTTTCCACAGAAGCTATAAAACATTCATGACACCTCCATTGTGCTGTAAATCCTTAGCAGGAGTTGATAACAGTGCATGAATTTTTAATGTAACATTTATAAATGGTTATTAAAACTATCCTTAAAGTAAAGTGTCAGTTTATTTTTAATTAACTGTTGGCTATTTAAGCTCCTGATGGCCCCAGGGCAGATCAACAATCTAACAAGTTAATATTCCAGATTAACCCTGCAGTTGCTGCCTCTTTGCACGAGGAGCATGAAGATGAGTTCACAGGATCAACAACAAGTGGTTATTTCTCACTCATTGAAGAGAAATGTCATCATTTCCTGGAAAAGGCTTCCTTAGTGCTCAGTTTAAGAAGTTTTAGAAGCTGTGGAGGGATTTATTGCCTGAATATTGAACAGATGGAGACAGAGAGCAGAGCTGGGTGATTCTTCTTGGGAAAAAAAAAAATTAGCATGGTACTAGTGAGGAGAAATTTCCATTGAAATCGATGAGTTTGGATCAAACATTTCCAATTGTGCCACTTGCAATTTTAGGCCTCCCACAGTGGAGAGCAGCAGAACTGTGTGATTTGTGAGAACAGGCTCAGTTGCAAATGTTGCAATTGACTGAGAAATTTAGAATTTAGCATCATGAAACCTGTACCTGTTTATTTAGCAAAGTATTTTTGGTATTTTTTGTCCTCAATGACCAGTGTGGGAAGTATGAGGAGAAAACTGGTGTTGATTATTAATTAATTCATATTATATATACTTTTTAACTGACCTTTTTTGGAGGTCTCAAATTAAATTATTCTCCAGCACACAACATACATTTTTCATTTGTCATTGTAATTGAAATTAGTCATGGGGGTGACGGATTCTACAGATATTAATTTTTTCTGTAATTGTTGATATTATCCATGAGAAGCTCGTGTGATTATACTTTGAAAATAGAGGTCAATCCAATGCATTCCCACAAAGCAGTTTGCTTTCAGTGTTCTGACATCCTAAAAACGTTCAGCTCTTAGCATTTTGCCACTTAAATGACAATTTTTAGCCCAAGTCTGCCACACAGAGACATTGTGGCAACAAGAGCTGGCACCAGAGGATTTGGGCTGTTTACTGTGCTCCACAGTGGTGAAGTCCTGGGACATTTCTTTGCTTCCTTTCTTTTTTACTCAGCTTAGTTATAGACAGGGCTCTCTGTGCCAAAGAGCCAAAGCCTTTCTCTGGATGGGAGCTCGGGAAGCTGAACTTTGCATTGCTGAGTCCCCCGAGGCAGCAGCGAAAGGTCGGAGATTCCAGACAGCGCTCCAGAGCTTCTTTCCCTCGGATTCATCAGCAGCTGCACCTGGGTGACACCAGGGGTTGATGAACAGCCTGGATATCCCATGTTTGGGCTGAATGCAGTGAAACTGGGCTCTCCCTTCATCCCCAGCTCCTTTTTGCTGTCTCTACCATCACCGTCTCTCCCCCAGCTCTCCCAGGCTCCCCTTCCTGCCTGTTGAGTCTCTCAAGCCAAGCCAAGTTTCTCTGGGCAAATAATTATTATTTAAAGTCATAGATATTTCCAGATGCTCTTTCCCCCCCTGCTTTCCCAGGTGATCAGCCTGTGCATTGGGAAAACATGAACTCCAGATCTGTGGAGCATGCCAAGCAACAAGGCAGGAGTGCCACAAGCAGCAATATCCTTCGGTAAATGCCGCTCAACGCAGCAGAGCTTCCTGGAGATTAAAGGAATCTTGGAAATGTCACTGCCCTGACCAAATGAGATAATTTGTATCTTCTGTCACTGGAATCAAATCCTCTTTTTTTTTTTTTCCCCCTATTTTTTTTCCATAATTACCTTGCTGCTGTGGGAAGGTGGGAGCAAGGGTGGGGGCTAGGAAGGGAATTTCATGGGTAATCCAGCTGCAGTATGGAAATGATGGTTGGGTAATTGTGCTCTCTAAATGAACTTGACTCGATGGTTGGTGTCAGGTTTTGTTAAGTGCCCTGGGCCAATGGAGACTAATTAGGAATGCATTAAATATTAAAGCTCTCTGACATTGGGGCATTGACGATGACAGAAGAAAAGAAATCCCATAACCTAATCTGCACCCAACAGGAGTAATTTATGTTCCCTTCTTTTAGCAAAGAAAAATCCAATTATTTGGCCTGCTGGAAAAATATATTTAAAGGAAAAGTTAATTTAGAGGGGGAAAAATATGTATTAAAAATAATACAGATGCTGTCAATACAGCCTGTGAGTGTCATTTCCGCTGCAGTTTTGGTTTTATTAGCAGGGAAAATATTTCCCTTTGGTGAGGCTGTTGAATAGATTTGCCATCCCAGCAGTGGAGTGCAGGAGGGGAATATTGTGCTTTCCTTCCTCTGTGGGCAGGTCAGCTGGATGCAAGAAGGGATGGCCTCGAGGAGATGCTGGTGGCTGTGCCCTGGGGGTTTGGGGTGCTCCCATGTGGAAGGGGAGCACTGCAGTGGGAGGGCTGCAGTGCAGGTGGGTTTATGTAGGGCACCTCTGAGGCGAAGCTTGCCCAAAACTCTCAGAAATTCCAGCAATTAAGCTCTGTTCCCGTGTCTCTACCAGGAGCCAGCCTGCACAGCTCCACCTCCATCTCCACACTCCTCTCTACCTACCAGTTTCCAGGGCAATTTTATCTGACCTTTAGTTAAATGTCCTGCTCTCCCAGGCAGCTCATTTCTGCTGGTCTGTCTCCTTATGCAATCTAATCAAATCCAGAATGGAATATAATCAGCCTCATCTTGTAACAGCGACTTGCACAAACACCCGGCTCCCTGTCTGCTGCCCTGTCTGTGCCTCGGGCTGAGCTCATCTGTTCCTCTCAGCCTGTTGTGGTGAGATTTGGAAGAAATTGCTGGTGGGATATCCAAACCCCCTGATCCTGGGTGAGAGAGAGGGCTGGAAAGGGAAAGGTGCCCGCAGGTGAGCGAATTGCCTGACCCCGCAGCACCCAAGGGTGCCTGTGGCACCTGCCCACACAAACACACCTGGTGCCTTTCTCTATCCTCTTATCCTCTTTTCCCCCCCATTTCCAACAAGACAAAAAAGGCCTGTTCATTTAGCCAATTACCAGAAGACCATATTCTAAAGGCACTGGGTTGCCATGGGTTACCAGATGCTTGTCTGGCACCGGTGTGCTCTTGCTGACTGCAGCCATCATAGGGAGAGGCTAAAGAGGGAAAGTTGGGGTAGGTGGGAACACCAGAGCACTCCATGGAAAGAAGGGAATGTGTTCTCCACACACCAACTTTCCAGGGTCTGGAGTTTCTTGTGCCATAGGCTCCAGCGTCCCTCAGCAGCTGAGCTTTGCAGCAGGCAAACTGAATAGAAAGTTGGTTTGAAACTTCCTTTGCAGTGTGACCAGGGGAGACTCAGTTGGAGATGAGAAGGGGGAGTATCTGAAGTGCCCAGAGCAAGAATGTGGGGATTTTTAATTTGGATAGTCAGGGAATGTGGGAAGAAAAACCCTTCTGTACAGAGCGGTGCTGGTCTGTGTCTGTGCTGCGCTTTGCATTCATCTGGTGCTTCCAAGAAAGTCCAGTGTAGAGAGGAGAAAGTTCATTGAGGAGTTTTCTGGGAAGATGATTCCTTTTTAGCACAGGAAGGGAGATAACAGAACCCAGCCTGGGGGAGGAGGCAGAGAGAACTTGGATAAAAGGGGGCCTATGACAGACAAATAGTCTGTGCTACCCTTCACTCGAGCATCTTCTGGTGTCCTCATCTGTACAGGCTCCTGTCCTTAGGGGGTCCCTGATGCTGTGTCCCTTCCTGCACGACTTCTTGAGCTGATCAGCATCACAGAGCCATCCATAGTCCCCATTTCCCCTCATTCCTGGTACAAACCCACTCCTTTGCCCCATGTTTTCAATATTGTGGATCTCCAAATCCTTTTTTCTCCATGGTGTATCCCAGCCTTGGGAATTTCTGAGTCCCCTTGGTCCTTCAACCCTCATTCCCTGCTGCAGTTTCAGCCTTTCCATCAGCACAGAGAGAGCACTTTGCTACTACAGTAATGAGCAAGAAAGAAGCTAAAAACAATACTTTACATTTCAAATAACTCCTGACACGTCCCTTGTCTTTTCCTAACAGAATGACAAGTGACTTTATCCTGAAAGAGAAGACAGCCTCCTAGAGCTGTCTACATTGTCAGGAAAAATAATTTGTAAATTCTCTGGCTACCTCTGTCACTGTTCGACTTTTCCATCCTTTTCGTTTCTGCCTCCTGCTAAAGTCCCTTTATGTGCTATTTCCCAAAGTGCTGCACTTACTTTGAATGTTTTCAGCCAAAAGCAAACTCCTTCTCATCTAAAGGTAGGAAGAAAAAAAAAAATCCCTTCCTGGAATGAATTAACACACTTCTCTCTCTCTCTGGTCCCTGCATCTGCAACGCGTACAAGACATGAACTTTAAAAATAAGCAGGTCTTTATGGCTTGCTTAAAAAAAAAAAAGAAAAAAGAATGCTAATGAGAGAGAAAGACACACAGAAGCCCTGAAAGGAGGATTTGTTCAGTGCAAGAATAACTAAAATATTTACTAATGAGAGGGAGAAGAGAAAGTAATTTAAAAGATTTAAAATAGTTGTGTGGGGTTTTTTTTTATTCATGCTTCCTTTCATTTTCATTACATATTTCAATATTTGCCTACCTTTCCAGCAAAAGATTTACATCAAGTGAGTACAAATTATCTGGCATTTGGTTAAGCACAATATGTCTAATTATGGCTCTAAAGACCTGAAATATTTTCGACTTAAGCTAAAAGTCAAACTGAAAAAAAAAAAAAAAGAGAAAAATTAATAATCCTTTTAAAATTCATTCCCATGATCATAGTTGTACAGAACACCTCAATGCCAAAGATTAAACCAAGGGAAATATGAGAGCAGGGAAGAAAAAGAGAGAGAAAAATAGAATTTCCCACATTACGCCCTGATTTAACCTCTACTGAAGACATGGGAAATCGTGTTAAATTGTCTGGATTTGGGTGATGTCTATCCCACACCGTCCTGGCTCCTGCCATGCCAGGGAGGAGCACCTGGCTGTGGGAGCCAAACCCTCCAAGCTCTGCACTGATAATGAGGTCCAAAGTGTGGTGATAAATATCTATTTACTACTGCACCTCCTCATTGCTGCTTTCCCTCAACCTGAATAACTAATGAAACTCAATTGGGCATATTAATTATTTTCCCCTGGGGGGGAGGAGAAGGAGGATGAGCAGCAGCAACATCTCCAGAGGGTTGCCTGTGCTCCAGCAATTGCTCCGTGGTTTAGAGGGCAGAGTGACCCATCCTCAGGAAGACACAGAGGTTGCAGGTGTGCTAATTTCCTGAAGAAGAAAGGCACTGCCAAATAAAGAACAGATGGCTCCAGTCACTAGTTGTTTATTTCTATAATTAGTTGCAAGCTGTGATCTCAGAACTTAAAGAAATTGTCGATTTTTATGAAATCCCTTCCTTCACTGGGCAGGGAGGAAGCTGGGCTGGGCAATGGCAGTTGCTGGGTACACACTGCTTTGGGCTCCTTAAAGAACTTGCAGCATCATAAAAATCTTCCAGGCCCTTCTCCATGGCTAGTGGAGCCCAAAAGAAAATCAAGGACAGGCTGGTCTTGTTATATAGGAGAGTGTTTAAGTCTAAGTTAAACTCAGTTCTTTCATCACCTTGTGATGCTTTTTATCCATCAACTTAATTCTCTTCTAATTACTTCCCCAGCTTGTTCTCTTCTGATCTCACTTTCTTCTCATCCTGTCTTTTCTTCTTTCTTGTCTTTCTTTTCTTACCTCTCCTCTCCTCTCCTCTCCTCTCCTCTCCTCTCCTC
>VZRZ01007427.1:868927-958492 GCA_013398175.1 Climacteris rufus | reverse complement strand
CTTCTTGTCTCTTGTTCTTTCTTGTCTTCCTCTCCTCTCCTCTCCTCTCCTCTCCTCTCCTCTCCTCTCCTCTTTTTTCCCTATTCTTGTTTTCTATCTCACCAGGGTCAAACTCAGACACTTTTTAAGTGATCAAGAGCAGTGAGGACTCACTCTGGAGTCAGCCTTTAGTGCAGGGGGTGTGCAGGCTCAGCTCTGATAACCTGGTGAGTGTTGTTGCAGTTTTCTTATCTGCCCTCCCAGAACCTGGCCTTGCCAGCCCCAGCCATATCCTTAAGCCAATCTGTTCTCAAAGCTGGGATCAACAGATCAGAGGGGAATATTTTATTTCCTTCTGGAAGCATCAGGTAGGAAAGGTATTTGCCAGCCCATCTAGGCATGTCTAGTGTATTTTTATTTTTTTAGATGCAAGCTGCTAAGCTGGAATTGTTAGAAAATGCAGGTCTGCAAGACTGTGGGTAAGTAAATCATTTGCTGGGTCTGTTATAAATGTGCCAAGAGCATCTTATGACAATACCTTTTAATGGCACAGAGTAGTCAATAAACAGCAGGAGTAAAAGAAAATGATTACTGAACAGATTTATCTATGCAAAACTTACATGCTTTTGACTTTAAAAAGGTGTGTTCTTTATTTTTGTTTGAATGGCTTCATAGAGACAAATATTAGAATTTATTTCTCAGCTATTAAACAATAATAACAAAACAACCCCAAACCCCAGACAAACCCAGAAACACTCCAACTTAAACCTGAAGAAAATTATCTGCCTCTATGGGAAAGAAACTAATGAAATCCAATCAAATCTCAGCTGGAAGAACAAAGAATGGTGGCTTTGGGCGTAAATCAGACATGGAATTAATTTTGTTCTTTATTACATGCCTTAAAAATAAAAAGAGGGCACCCTACGCCTGGGAGTGCTGAACAGATTGAAATGATGTCCACAGTCTGCCAGTGCAGGAGTTCAGGCAAACAAGACCAGTTCAAAATCAATATGAATCCTACTGGTGATAAAAATGCCCCCAAAGCACTGAGGGGAGAGGAGCCTTTTGCATTTATCACTTTCAGGGTGGGAAGAGGGAATGTGTGGGATACAGAGGGACCAGGTGAGGGTCACTGAGGTGTCCAGGCTTTCCCTGGGGTCATGAAGTGCATTTGACAGCACATTTCAAAATGCAGCTGTCCCACAGGAATCACTGGAGTGGGCCAGGTTTCTATCCCACCACCATGGACTTGTGATGGAAATGCCAAAACTTCAGTGAAGACAGAGATGGAGCCTGGGCACAGCTGAAGTTTTGGGCTGCTCTTCACTAGGCAGGACTGAATTTATGATGCTTTTGTTCTCAAACTAAACAGTGACCATCCCTTCTTTGTACGTGCCCAAAATTGCTCTTAAATTCATCGTTGTGAGCCCACCATGATCCACAGGTGGGAAAAGAGTCTCACTCCAATTCCTCTTTTTGCTGGCTCTTCATTTTCTGTCATCCTAAAAGGCAGCACAGAGCTACATTTGGAATTTCTACCCCAGGATTTTTCCTAGCTTGCAATAAAAGCTTTAATTAGACATTTATTATAGATGAGGAAATTAAAAAAAAAAAGCTGCAAAGTGAAAAAGACACTGAAATTTTAATGTTTCAGTTGAAAAATTTAAAGAAAAAAAAACCAAAGCAAAACAGCACCAAAAGAATCAAAATATTTTGTGTTGATTTGCTGAATTTCCCTGAAATTTTTTCAGATCAGTTCAGTATTAAACATCTCTTTGTCTATAGTGACGCTTTCCTTGCTGGAGCTGTGCAAGTGCCAGCCTGCTGCATAAATAGGGATAAGAGAATTCCAAAGAGCGTATCCAAAAAACATCCTGGAGTGCTGTAATGAGCCTGATACACCGTGGATCACAAGTACAAGAGGAATTCCTCTCCAGAGATCTTAGCTGAAGAATAGGTGTCCAGCTTCTATTTTTTTATGAGGCAGTGTTTAGTGTGTCATAACTAAAATAGGTTCATTATTTTGTTTGACTGCTTTCAACCAAAACATGTAGAAAATTGAAACATTTGAGGAATGATTCTATTTTTATTCAGTCCTTTTCTGGCTGAAAGTACATATTGCATGTTGATTTTTCAAATAAACAAACAAACTCCAGCAAATGTAAATTTTTCCTTTGAGAAACTGCATTTTCCATTGTGTTTTTCCAATTCATCCCAATGGAAAGTGCCTGAATAATTCAATAATACATAAAGAAGTGAAGGTAAAGGGGTGGAAGTGAAGCCTAAATGCTATTTGGCCAAAGCCCAGAATGAAGCTAGGAGGAGAAAGATGAGTGTGGAGTGATGTAAACCCTCTTAAGTGAGGCCTAATGATTCACAAATGCCATGAAATGCATAGGTGGAGTCATTTGTATCCCACACGCAGGCAGCGAGGGATTTGAAAAGTGCAGGAAAAGAATTATTGGCCTAATCAGGAAAAAAAAGGACAAACTCAGCTCTGTTTTACTTCACATGAATCTGGTGGAATGTGGCAGGAGCTGGGTGAAGGTGCCACCCTGGGGGTGAGCCTGGCTCCTCACAGGAGCTGTGGGGCTGAGGATGGGCTTGGAGGGGCTGGAGGCTCTTGGGTACCTCCCTGGGCACGAGCTGTGCCTCAGTACAGGAGGTGATTTAAAGGCAAAAATAACTTTTGGAGCTGTCATCAGCTCTGAGGGCTTTCACATGGGTGTTTGGGCACAAAGCACAGGTTTTGGTCCTGGAAAAAGCATCTGTACCATGTCCCCACATGGCATGAGGGGCAGGGACCTGGGAAGATGCACAGGCACTGCTTCATCTCTTTCCTTCCCTCCCTCCTGCTATTGAATTCACCACACTTTTTATTCTAAATTAATTTTCTGAGACAAGGAGAAGACACTGCCTTAGCTTTGTCCTTGTGAGTAGCAGATCTTCCCTTGATTGAAGGAATATTTTTGCACCTCAATGTGCAGGTTGCCGTCAGTTTTTGACAGGAATGTCACTTCCCATGGCCCCCAGTCAATCTCACCCCCTCTCTGCTTTGCCCTCTGATGGTGCCCTGCTAAATATCTTTGTGCTTGTGCCTCCCCAGGAGGTCAGAGCTGCTCTGTAACCACCTCACCTGTCAGCAGCCATCTCTCCCAGCTCTGCAGTGGGTCATAAAGTCACAAAATCCTCAGCAGGTAGAGGAGAACTTGGGGAAACTTCTTCAAATCTTCCACAAGGACAGAGCAACTGAGAGCTGCTGGACACCTTCCCCTGCCAGTGTTCCCAAGGGCAACCTCTGCAAAGGCCACTGCCATGGGGGCTTCTCTGAGCCCCACCCCAAAAAAACCTCCAAAACATACAGAGAAAGCTGGAAAAGGAAACTGCTCTGATTTCTCCACTTGTAAGCAAGGCATGGAAGCACAGAGATATTATCCACTGCAAATAAAACTTTGCCCCCTGACTAATTCTTGAGGTGAGAGGGTCCCTGGGCAGAAGTGGCTCACAGAGAGAATCTTGTGGCAGTGAATATAAAGCATGAGCCAAATGTGTCACCATTATCATATAACTGCCATGAAGTGCAACCCTCCAAATTACTTCAGGCAAAACCTGGAGATGTGACATCAACTTTGTCACCTGCTTAATCTGAGAGAAAGCAGGTGGAGGTGAGACCAAGGTCATCATTAATCTTAGCAAGGAAAGGCCAAGCTGAGCTGCACAAACACATAGCCCCCCTCTATCTCTGCCAGCTCTTGAGAGGCAGATCTGCCAGCACTGGAGCTCATGTGTCAGTGGAAGAACACTGTTATCTTCTTATCAGGAGATGACAACCACGAATACCTTGGCCTGAAAGACTGCTCTGCCTTCACCAGGGGTGAACATCAACCTGCTTCACAAATAATCTAATTTAGGTGGATAACAGAGGACTTGAAAGTGGGAGGTAAAATTCAGAGCTCTGTGAACAGGACAGGAAATTCTCACATGAATGCAAACGTGGTGCAGTAAAAACACACAAACTCTATTTCTCTGCTTGCACATCTGATGTGACTGAGGAAGGGAGGGAACAGGTCATCAAGCTGGTTTGTATGCAAGAGATACATTAATCATTAATGAAGTATTAGTATTTAAAGTCCCCAGATCTCCCTCTAACATGCAAAATAATCCCTCCTGCCATGGATGGTTTGTTTCACCAAGTAATCCACTCATCCTCTGCTATAATCACAGCAGGCACAGCTTCCACAGGGACTTTTCAGTGTCAACATACTTTGGACTGTGATGTCTTTGAGACAGAGAATTTTCTTTTTCCTGTGTTTGTGTATCTCCAGGTAAGCTGGGGAGGGGCAGCTTTCAGAAATACTCATGTACTGAGTGAGTGCAGTTAGTCACTGCTCCATCCTCCTCTCTCCCTGGAGCATTCAGTGTCCTTGTGTCTCTCTCCCAGACACATTTAAAAGAACAATTTTTCTTGTGACAAGTAAGGCAAGAAGTGTGAGCTTGTGTCTGACAGGTTCAGGGAGAAGCTCACAATGAGGCAATTAGACATGGAAAGTGCTGATTAGAAGCACCATCACCCATAGCAAGGAAAGAAAAAAAAATCTAAGTAGCAGGAGGAGAAAGGATGTGGGGATGAAAAAAATAGAAAATGAAGCGTTTGATGGAACAGGTTGTTATAAGAAGTTTGTGACTGACGAGGTCTGATACCAGGCTCTAGGATTGCTCAAAACCTTCTCTGGAGGGAGCTGGGCTCGGTTACCTCTGGAGGCAGGAGGCTGCCCTTGACGGGAAAAAATCTTAACAGCTTTTCATTGCCATGCTGGGGTTGCCAGTCAGCAGCTCCTTGGAGAGCTCCCCTCCAGCCCAGCCCAAACCCATCCCTGCAGCCCTCTCACCCCTCCCTCTGGCAGGAGCCAGGACTGTGCTGCTTCCCAGGTGGTCCCAGCCTGCCCAGGGTGCCCACTTCTCTCACAGTGCAGGTGTTCTTTGGAGGGTTGTTGAGAAGTCAACAAAGAAAGAAAGATTCTTTATGCAAGTCCACTCCATGTCTCTTTGACTGCCTTAGGTTGGGCAAAATGAACCTGTGGCCCTCCTGTCACCGTGGCTGTGCTGAAAGAGGTCATCAAAGAGCAGAGAAGAGCCCTGGAGAAGGGGCAAAAAGATGGGGAGTGAAGCCAGGGCTGCTCCAGACATCCTGATTTCAAGGAGGGTTTTTTTTAAAGGGTTCTTGCACACCCTGTAATCTTCCCTGAGGAGGCAGGGAGGGAGGAAAGGAAATAACACAGCCCAAACCTTCACTGAATCATTATTTTTTAAATACATATTCTCCATTTATGTGTCTCTGGTAATTTTTACCAAGTTGCTGTAGCATGAGCCTGGTGTAACCATCCCAGGGAAGGTACAAAGGGCTGTAGAGCATCCAGATCAGATATATGTGCAGCTGGATCTGCCTCGTAGGGTGGTGACAACAAGCAGTAAAGTATTAACAGCAACACAGTAATAGTATCATTATAAACTGCATTAATCTCCAGGGCTGTCACTGCACTGGAGGGCCTGGCTGCAGCAGATTCCAGCAAAGCCTGGCTCCAGGGGTAGGGATCCTCTGATCTCCAGCTCCAGGAGGTGGCTACAGAGTGGTCTTGGTGACTGAAGATGGGGCATAAGACAAAAGGTGTCTGTGTGAACTGCATGTGAAATAAATAAAGCAATGTGGTGTCTTCCCAGGACCTGAAGGGAGCCCCCAAGAAACATGGAGAGGGATTATTTACATGGGCATGTATTGGCAGGACAAGGGGGAATGGCTTCAAACTGACAGAGACTGGGGTTAGATTGGATATCAGGAAGAAATCCTTCCCTGTGAGGGTGGGGAGGCCCTGGCACAGGTTGCCCAGAGAAGCTGTGGCTGCCCCATCCCTGGAAGTGTCCAAGGCCAGGTTGGATGGGGCTTGGAGCAACCTGGGATAGTGGGAGTGTCCCTGCCCAGGGCAGGGGTGCAATGAGATGGACTTTAAGGTCCTTCCAATCCAAACCATTCTGTGCTTCCGTGATGTAACTCACTGTTCATTACCCAACTTCTCACCCTTCTGCTGTGCAATGTTCCCAACCTTTGCTGACTGCTGAGGAAGAGACCATGGCAGATTGGCCATACAGGGGAATCAGGTGCTGGTGGGAACAGGCTGTGAACAGCAACACACGACAGCCGTTTAAGGACCCAGTGAGAAAGTGCTCTGCCTCTTATGGAATTTAGGTGAACGGACTGTAATTACCCAAATATTTATGGGTTCTCTTTATTGTATGAGTCACTGAGGGCTTGTGAGGGGGCAGACAATTTCCATTTTGTTTAGGGCAGAAATATCCCTGGAGACCAAGCTGATCTATGGAGCTGCCATATCAAACCCTCCTAGGAAAGGAAAAAAAAAGATAATGCATTTATTAGTCAGCTCACATTGGACTGCTGTGTGTAGAAAAGGAGAGAACTGAACTGAAAAATGCTTTTAAAACCACAATTCCATAAGCATCTGTCTCATTTCAAGTACGGCTGGGGCCTTTCTGTCTCCTGAAAGGGAAGGAGAGGGTGAATTCAAATGATCTGTAGCTCTGGAGTGCTGAAGGGGAAAAAAAAGTAATTTCCAAATAGAAGTGCATCCCTGCAGACAGTGACCAGGCACAGATAACCTCCTCCAGGGAGCCACACTTCCCCCAAGGTCCCTCCCCAAATGACTTGCTCTGAGCTCCCTCTGCTCTCCCTGGGGCTGAGATCAGAACTGTAGGAAGTAACCAAGAAAGAAACAATCATTCTTGGACATCAGACAAGTGCAGAAAGAGGGGGAAAGGCGACGGCAGGTGAGTGGTTTTTGTCCCCATCCATGTCCTGTTTGTTGCATTTCAGCCACCACTCATCTTCCCCATGAGTGCCGTGGTTTCTGCAGGACACCCTCACCCCCACGGCACTTCTGGGGAGCTGTGGTGGATCCCAGCAGCAGCAGGGCATGGAGGAGGTGAGGCACAGGGAGTGGAAATTCTCCTTTCCATGCTGGAACCCCTGGTAGGCTGTGCCCTGGGCAGAGGTGCACTCGGATGCTGTGTCTGCTCCCAACCTCACGGCTCCTGTGTCTACGCATCTGGGAAAAGTAAGGGAATGAAAAGAAAGAGTCACAGAGACTGTCTTGAAAACTCCTCTTTGTCCTTAGGATGACCACAGCATCTCAGAATCTTTGTCCAAAATGGGGCTCTCCAGCAGCAGCCGGGGAGGAGCAGTCCCTCTCCTGATCTGGTGGCAATGATGGTGGAGGGCAGCCCTGTTTCACGGAAAAGCTCTTGGGGCTTTGCTGAGGTTGTCCCCGAGTTTGCCCAGGGAGCAGGAGCAATCCAGCCAGGGTTGACACCACAGCTCAGGACAGGCTCCATCTCCTGCCCAGGAGCAGCCCCAGGCCAGTGCTGTCACCATTCACCTCTGCTATGTCCCAGCCTGGGTGGCCCTGGGCAGGGGCAGGGGAGGAGGAAGGACCCTGGGGAGTGTAGGGGAGGAAGAGGAGCACACAGGGCACACCAGGGTGCCAGCAGGACCCTGTGTGGGCAAGGCACAGTGAGGCTGGTGCTGTTGAATCTGAGGATCAACATGAGAGGGAAATGGAGAATAAAGAGCAGTAAATGAGCTGGATTAGAGGAGCTGTTTTACATAGCCCTTCATTTAATCCCTTGCTTTCCTTTCATTGTTTAATTGGTTTAGCTCTTGTACTTTTAATGCTGCAGGCAGAGAGAGCCAACCTCCTCTTTCCTTCCTTTTTCCTGCCTTTCCTTTCCTCTCTTTACAGCTCACTATCTAATCCCATTTCTCTCTTTCTCCCTCCATTTCTGTCCCTATCCCTTGTTCTCATTCCTCCAGCTTCTTTCTCTCTCTCTTCAGGCCCCATATTACTCAAGCAGCTTTTGTTAGTGCTGTCAACTGCATCATCGTGTAAGTGAAATTGTACTGTAAGTGAAGTTAAAAGTATTTCTATGGTGGGATATTTAATCATTTGAATCCTTGATAGGAGCAGCTCTTTTTATTTTCACTAGCTATAAATCCAGGCTCTATCTAATCTCTGATCTCGACGAGGAGAGAATTAACCAACGGAGTGTGTGACTGGAAAGGAGAAGGCTGGAGAGAAGGGACCACTTTATCTGAGTGTGGAGTGGAGCAGCATAGGAATAAGGCAAGGAGCCATTCCCAGCTCCTTGCCATTCTTCTCACTGCCTTTCCCTGACTCTACCTTTGTTCCCCTCCCCAGACACTCCAGCGTATTGAAAATGACATTTTCCAGTTGCAGTTCTTTCTCTCCCCCCTCAGTGATTCACTCAGCCTGTGATGGTGGGGAGGACTTGTGTTTCTGACCACAGAGCCCTGGATTTTAGTCCACCTCCAGCTTGCTCTGGGCTGGATTGGGATGACTCCAGCTGTGGAGGGCACCTGTGGAGTGAACCCTTCCTGGAGGAGACTTATGCCAGGTCTGGGATCTCGAGGTAACCCTTCCTCTGGTCTGCTACAGGACCTGTCTGTATGATTGGAGCCAGTCATTATTCACCTTCCCCTCTTCCTCTGGGTCTACTTAGAGCAGGTAAGAGCCTCCCATGGTGTCACCTCTCCAAAGCACAGGGCCAAGTGCTTTTCTCCAGACACACTCTCAGGACTCCTCTGTGCAGTGAAGCCACCCATCCCACTGCTCTAAGTTAAGTCTTTTCATGTAAAGTGCTGGATAAAGGTCATATCTCAACATCTTCCTGTCTTTAGTCCCTTGTTTCACCTCCAGGCATGTGGGATGTAGGCACCCCTGCAGCTCATTCCCTTTTCCATAATTCTGTTGCTGGTACAGAGCACATCTCCATCAGCTAAGAAGGAGAATGGGGAGGTGATCAGCAATGTTATCACTGATTCTGGACTCTCATATTTTCCCTCTGAGAAAATGGTGATTTGGTGAAAGAAAAGCATTCTGCTGAGAAGTGATGAACTCAATGGAGTCCCTGACAGACCATGATCAACTCTGGAAAATTTCCTGCTGGTTTACAGGGATACAGGTTATGAGGAAAATAGGCAGATCCATAAGTGTGGGAGTCTGCTAGGAAAGAGGGAAGCTCAGTGGCAAGGTTGCATCCAGATGTTCTGGAAGAACATAATATTTCCATCTTTAGGGCTGAGATTGGACCACCAAGAGAAGGCAGCAGCCATGGACATCAAGGCAGGCACAAGACACAGAATCCCAGAATGGTTTGGGTTAGAAAGAACCTTAAAGATCATCTCATACCACCACCTGCCATGGGCAGGGACACCTTCCACTATCCCAGGTTGCTCCAAGCCCCATCCATCCTGGCCTGGAACACTTCCAGGGATGGGGCAACCACAGCTTCTCTGGGCAGAAACAGCAGGAAAAGGCTTGGGGAGCTTGTATTGGTTGTCCATACATTGCTTAAGCCTTGCCAACAATTTAAGCTCTCCTTAAACCCCCAGTCCAAGAGCTCTATGCAGAGAGCTGCAGTCTGATTACACAGAGCATTAGGGCATCAATATTTACCTTGAGAATTTGTCTGAAGGATGAGAAGTGCTACAGGTTCTCAACATCTTGGCTGAATTTGATTGCAGGAAAAAGGCCAGGCTGTTCCTTCTCCTCCCCCCTCTCACTTCCAATTCACCAGCACTTCTCTCCTATTTCTGTGGCCTGTTTGTTTGCAAAGTCATCACAGGAATTATGGCTCGCCAAGGAAATGCAGCAACTCAGATGACTCGAGGGTCAGGCCCCCCCTCTCCTCGCTTTCCAGAGGTGCTGGGAGCCATGGCTGGTGCTGGGCAGTGCTCTGCAAAAGTGGACAATCAGTCACTGTCACTGGGAGGGGAGGAAGCAGGGGGGATGCCGAGTTTGCACAGAATCCTCGTTGCACAGTGAGATCCACACAGCTGTTGTGCTCCCAGTGTAAATACGGACAGCCCCATTCATCACAGGCCTCCCTTCCTCAGCACACGTCCAGGGGAGAGGGATGATTTAGTGCCTGCAGCTGGAACAAGCTCTAAGTCTCTCTAAAACAGCAACATTTAAAACTTGGGGATGTTTTGCATGTGTGTTTTGTGGTTCTGGGGAGAAGGGAGGAGGCAATATTGGAAGCTGGGAGCTGCAGAAGAGGGGAGGCCTTGCAGGGAATCATCAGCTTTGTCTGTTCTGCTCCTTTCACATCTTCAGTTCCCAGGGATCTGCATGTCAGTAGCCCTGGGGATCTTCAGTCATGGAGCAGGGACACCCCAAGATGTTTGAAATCTATAGGTGAGGTGTATCAGGAGAAGCAAGAGATGTAGTGGATGGAAGAGGAGGAGCCAGCATGTGTGGAATTGATCAACTGGTATGGAAGGACCCCTTGAGACTGAGGAGTGAGGGGCAATGGTCCCACGAAATGAGCAGTGACACCTCCACAGGGATCCATCCCTGCAGACCTGCCCCAGGCAGGGCAGTTTCTCTCTATCAGGGGTCTCCTCCTCAGTTTCCCCTGCCCAAAGGGGTTCATTCTCCTTACAGCTGAGATGTCATTACCCCAAGGGATGGGAATATGGAACTTAGATGACCAGGGGGTGATGGGGATGGGAATATAGAACTTAGATGACCAGGGGGTGATGGGGTTTTGGCTACAGTGATATTGGGAGCTCAGGGCTGGGCAGAGCTGCAGAGGGTCAGGGAGGGTGGAGACTTTCTCCTGTGGGATGGAGAAGGATTGTCGCAATAATGACACTAAAGAAGGAGACGGACACCTGTTGCTTTGACTTTTGCAGTTCTGGATGTTGTCATTCTTTTGTAGCTAGTTTCTCACACTTTTCTATGTAAACATGGCCATGTTATTGTAACTGTATCTTATAATTTACATTCCTTTCTCCTGGACACAGAACTTTGATGGACATTTCCTTTGACCACTGTGATTGAGGGAGGAAGAACTGATTTCCTCCAATGAATAGTGATTTCTAAATGTATATAAAATAAAACAAGGCGGGCCTTGCCCCCCTTCCTGCTCTCTCTTCCTTACTGGTAACAGGTGTCTCCGTCTCTTCTTTTGTGTTGTTACTGCAACAAACACCTGCTGAGAGCAAAGGAACAACTGTGGGTGGACCCCACCCATCTTTATTATATATGTGTCTCAGAAATCACAGTGGATTGGAGGAACAGCCTCGCCGCCCCTCAATCACACTGGTCAAAGGAAATGTCCATCAAACTTCTGTGCCCAGGAGAAAGGAATGTAAATAATAAGCTAGCCTTACAATAACATGGCTATGTTTACAGAGAATGTGTGAGAGCCAGTTACAAAAGAATGAAAACATCAGAACTGCAAAACTCAGGGCAACAAAGGATTTCCTGAAGATCTGGATGAGAGAGGAAGGTTGTGTCTGGACACCACGAAGCTGGAAATACTGAAGGTCTGGGTCCACTGAGTGAGATGAATAGAAACTGAGGAAGACTTTCCTCCATCTCTGAGCTGCTCCTACCCCTTTTCATTCCCCTCAGAGTGAATCTGCCCTCCTTTGGTGAATGCAGCCTCCCAGCAGACAGCAGATGAAGGAAACAGAGGGAGGGCAGCCCTTATCTTTCCCTCCAGCAGCCCAGATTTACTCCTGCCATCCCTGGTCACTGTGCTGAGGCTCTCTGTCCCTGCCCATGCCTGGCTTTCACTTGTGTCCATCTTGCAGGCACGTTTCCATCCTGTGTGTGGTTTGCTCAGCCTGTGCTAATTATGCCCTTGACATATGCAGCAGAAGTGCCTGTGTCTATAACAGCACGGAGGTGAGGGAGGTTAATTAACTCGGAGGAAGGAATCTGAGTGTCCCTACATAACACCCCCTTCCATATGCATTAGTTTGGAAGCCTGAAGACACTGTTTAACCAAACACAGCCCATGAGTCACTAACTTTCCTGATTCCTGCCTTTCTTCCCTGTGTCACTAACGCTGCCTGGGATGGATGGCACCCCAGCTAATGAAAAGCCTCAGGGAAACAATGGCCTTGCCAGAGAAGATCGTGCCTCATCCAGGTGATGTGGCTTTTCCCAGGGAGCGCAGGCAGGATGCTCCTGTGAGCAAGGCACTGGCACACTTTCCTGCCTGCTCTGGCTGGGAGTGATCCTCACTGCAATGGGATTTGCTGTAGTAGGTGCACAACAACACCCTCAGCCTGCTGGGTTCCTCCTCCCAGTGTTCCCACACTGTGTCAGCATCCTCTGGTGCTGTCAGCTACAGGCACAGACGTCCCAGATTTCCCTTGCCTTGCAGCAGCAAAGCCTCCATGTCATGCAATTGCAGTGCAGAGCAGCTGCCCTGCCCCTCCCCAGCTCCAGGGACGCCTGCTTGGAGCTGTGCTTGGGGTATGGATGTTTTCATTGGGACTTTCACTATTCTAAATATGCCTCACTTAGGGGATTCCTGCAGTCAGGTGACACCTGAGAGGTACCAACAACCTCAGCTGCAGCCAAGAGGCATCACTGCTGCCCTGTGGTGTGATCACAAGCATAAATATAACATGGATGTGCCTGGGTCAAGCCACACGTGTGTTTCTTGGAGATTAAATTTGAGAGGCTGAGTGGCAGCTGCTTGGCCCCTGACTTTTTTTTTTCTGTTAACACAACCTTGAAGGACTTGCTGTCCTTCTTCTTCCTCACCCCTCCCCACAGCCCTCCCCCCTGCACACTTTATCTCTCAGGGCTGTAAATCCTTTGCAGCGAGCCTGCTGCCTCTGTTTGCACAGCACCTTTTGCAGTGGGGCTTTCAGGTGCTGCTGGAACATAAACAGCAATACAGCTTTAGTTATAAACCCTGCAAGGGGATGGACAGCACAGGCCTACAGGTTTGTGTCTCAGTGTGTGGAGGAGACTCCACAGGGGCCACCTTCTCCATGCAGCCCCATTTTTGTGTCCATTGGACAGCTGTAAGAGAGGCTAGTTATGCTCCTTTCTTTCCACTCTCAGTAATTACAGGTCTCACAGGAAAACTGGCCTTGGAGTAGAAATTTTATAAAGGTTTTAAAAGATTTTATTAGAAAGGATTTGGTTCCTGTGCAATTATTAGTTTAACAAGGCACTTTTCTCACCACCTGCATGAGAACTGTTATTGATCACACTGCATTTATAGAGAGCAAGAGGCTGTCCCTGTGTTTATATGCAATAGGTTCACTGGCATATATTTACATGTAGACACTGAAAAGCTCCTGGATGTGTGCACAGATGTGTCCAGCTGTATACATGTACACATCTACACAGCCCACAGGAGGAAAAGGCTAATAAGTATGGATTATAGAAGTGTGTCTGTCCTGTTGGAGTGTATTAATCTTATTCACTGGCAGCAGTTGAGTCTGGGAGTCTGGGGACCCAGTGTCCCTGCAGACACCAGACAGGCCCTGCTCAAACAGCAGGGAAGAGCTGCTCTGTGTCCAGTTCACAGTTTTGGCCATCTCTACCTGGAAAGGCTCAAGTGACACAATCTGGAGTTGGGTCTGGAGTCCTACAGAGGCAAAGGCTCAAGTCTGTGGCCAGAGGGAGTTATTAGCCCCAAAGCAAGGAGAGCAGAACTGTAAGGTGCTTGAAATCTTCCAGTGACAAGTGTCATGTGCAACAATTATTGTTATTTCCTTTCATTTGCAAATTGTGCTGCTGCTCATGATTTAGATTTTCATCAGAGAGGATTCTGGAGCAAGTGTTTGCTTCAAGCCAGCAGGATCTTGAAAATGACTTTAAACATCTGAGCCCTCTCAAAACCCATCCTTGCCCCAGCTGTAAAGCCTTGTTGTGATTTCCTGACCAGAGCTGTCCCTTTAGTGCCTTATCCAGCGAGTGCCTGGTGCTCCCAGCACCGTGCCTTTCCCCTCTGGATGGCAGCCTGGTGCTAGCAGCCCATCTCAAAGGCTGCACCAGGCACCTGCATGGCAGAGACAGGAGGGAAAGAGCAACTAAGGAAAGAATTCTCAGCTACAGGTCCATTTGCAAAACAGCAGGATTGGTCCAGGCAGAATATATGAGCACTGTGGCCCTTGTCATAGGAAACCTGGAGTAATGGAGAGGTGGAAGGGGCAGATACTGTTAAAGCTGTACCCTGGGCACCCCTGGGATGTGCTGGTGCACGATGGGGAAGGGAAGGCTGCAGCACCCTCCTCTCCCCAGATTAGTTTCCCTTTCCACAAATGCCAGAAGTTATTCCATTCTCAGTTCAGGAAGTACAGGCAGGTTTAAATTTGCACCTTCCCAGCCCTGCTGCTCTCCAGAGGCTGGACTAAAGAATAGAAAATACAGAGTGATCTCAGCAAATACAGAGGAAAACAGAATGGAGAACAACAAACTGAAGTTGCTGGTGCCCTGATACACAGCCAAATTCTTGAGATGTGCTTAACTTAGAGGCTTGCTGCCTTCACCT
This sequence comes from Climacteris rufus, assembly GCA_013398175.1. Taxonomy (NCBI): domain Eukaryota; kingdom Metazoa; phylum Chordata; class Aves; order Passeriformes; family Climacteridae; genus Climacteris; species Climacteris rufus. The sequence goes on along the minus strand of VZRZ01007427.1, from coordinate 944,116 downwards.
TCAGTATGTACTGATATGATTGTCTGAATCCAGAGGCTACCCCATGCCAGGATCACAAAGTCAGATCCCTGCTGTGCTGGACTAGACAGCTCCTGCCTCTTGTTCTGTTTGTAGCCTGGAGATCTCATGGTGTTCATGGGGCTCACGAGGACCATGGGTGCCCTTCACACCCCAATAACCACCATGTCCTTCCCCAGGGAACAGGTTTGGTGTGAACCAGCTGAGGATGAGCTGAGAAAAGATATTTTCACTCATATTTTCACCATTATAAGGTCCCCCTAGGGTGGCTCTGGGTCTTTGATTTGCCCTATGAGAGGTTGGTCAGTAGGTACAGACACCCTTCATATTTTTTTTAGCAGTTTTGGAGATCTTCCAAATCTGTGTCATTGTTGGGCTCAGACCTGCAGCTCGGCTTGGCTGTGCAGAGCCAGAACTGAGGCTGGAGGCAGCACTTAGCACAGCCAATCCATTTCTCTCCCTTTTCAAGGCAGTGGGGATTTTTCTTCGCACCCGTGTGCCTTTCCCTCCCAGTGCTCACACACCTCTCCTGCAGCAAATGACTCAGTGTGTTTACAGAGACGGAGAGTTAATAGAAACCAGGCAGAATTCGAGCCTCTCTGGGACTGCTTTACCCACTGACAAAATCATTCTTTCCTCCCACGTTAAATATTCATGACACTCAGATTTTTAGATACAAAGGTACATTTTATTACTAAATGTGTTGATGCAGAATAGGCTCCTCAGCATGGGAGGTTTCTTTTCCACCCCTTTTCAGAGGGGAAAAAAGAAAGCAGGGTGTGTGCCCTGAAAGCAATGCGTCTGACTTCATTTCGATCATGTCTCTTTTGGGGGTTGTTTAGATTTGGGAGCAATTTTGCCAAGATATTTACGGCCTGAACTGCTATTTGTACAATGTTGGGCTTTTGTGTACACGTGAGTGTGTGTCCCTTGTACAAATAACACATCAACATCTCCGTGCTTCCCAGCCTGTGGTTAAGCACATAAAACAAGATGCTTTAACAAAAGCCCCATATATTACTGCCATTGTGAATATTTGTAATTTTGAGACAATATTTACATAGCCTGTTCAGACTAAGCTCCTGGGCCTGCTGACAGATCACAGGCAACTGAAAGCACAATGCATGTGCTGCAGTTTAGTGCTAAGCAGGGAAAGGGGAAAAAAAAAACCAAAACAAAATACAAGCAAGATAAAAAAGAACAGACTTATGTATTAACAGACACATAAAGCGAACAGCAGAGAGAGAATCAGGTGGAAAATCGAATTGTACAAAGCAATGCTGGAAGGGAATTGGATTTGCATTGGAGTTTCCAGAGAGGTGTTTGGAAGTGGGGCATCATCTGTGCCCACCTCTCCCCCTTTTTAGTGCAAGCTAAAAGCAAGGTTTTACAGAGAACTCAACTCCAGAGTTGAGGTAAGATCAATTTTTCCCTTATGAAAATGTCACTAGAGATAAGAAAAACCCAAACAACCAAATAACCAAAGCAGAAATTTGGTCTTCTGCTATTTTCTGTTGATTTCATTCTTGTTTAAAAGTATAGAAATGTTACAAGTTCACTTTGATTTCATTCTCTGGAATTCATCTTCGAGTATACAGGGAACAAATTGAGATATTGCAAAAATCTAGAAAAAGTTGTCCATAGCTCCCTCTTTCTTTTTAAAGGAGAAAGCTGTGTGGAGATACAGCTGTGGCTTGGGAAGCTTGCAGTGGTGTGTGCCATGTGCCAGATCCTGTCACCCAATCCTGAGCAGTGGAGATGATTCCTGTGCAAGGAAAGGTAGTTCTGTGATGGCAATGTCAGCATCCACCTTGTCCTCTCTTGCACAGATGGTGGGATGCCTACACCACCACTGAGAAACCTCCTGAGACCTTAAAATAACCCTCCACTAATTGCCTTTTCCCTTGAATATGTTCAGCATCTGATTACCCAGCCATTCATGCAATGAGTTGGACCAGAGGTGCCTCCTCAGCCACCCAGAGCTCTCCACTGAATATCCCTTACTGTTTCCTGGGATTTGTCCTCTCTGTTGTGCCAATTTTTAGTTTTGTGGCCTTAATTTGGCCTTTAATCTGACAGACACAGTTAGTATACAGAACCAAGAATTAGAACGTGGCTTTGGGGTCTTGAAACAGAAATGACGAGTGAATGGATGTCAGCCTGAACACCTCCAGAAGCAGCCTAAGCAGGAGCTGGGGCTGAGCAAAACATTTAAACGGGGGTGGGGGCAGAGTCCCAAATTCCCTGCTGTCCACTGGGGAAGATCCACCAAATTGCAGTGCCAGATCAGCTGAGTATAAAAGGTCGTCATGATCCACACCACAGAAACCACAATCAAATTAGCACTAATTGGAAATTGCAGCTGAGAGACCAAAGACTGAATGGGCCATGAAGACTGAACTCCACATTCTCCTCAGAGTTCTCAAATCAGCACTAAAATCACTTGCATTAGAAAGAGAATAACTGTTCTCTCCAAGTTCTTACATATTTCAAAACCTGTGATTCAGTCACATCACACTCCCATGCAGCAACGGTGTTTCATCAATATTATGCATTTGCAGAGTGGTGGAAAGCCCCAGTCTGAAGTGTTATTGTAGCAGATGCTGCACCAAGTCATGATTTCTCTCAAAATCAGCTCACAACCCACAGGCACCGCTGGCTGTACCTCACACTAACAATGGGTGTTTTATGGCTTCCATCAAATGTGGTTTAAAGGAGAATATCCCCAACAGGTGAGGCTGCCAAAAGAGTTCCCCAGTAGCTGCCTGGCCTCCACTTCATAGTCCCCAAGCTTGTAAAAGGAGGGTATGACCCCTGTGAAAGAAAGAGGCTTCTGAGGACACAGTGGTTGATGTGAGCTGAATTTCTGCTCGATATAGTCCCCACCATTTTACTGGGTTGTTTATGGGCTATAAACCGTCCCCCTGTGTTTGAGGCACAGCTACCAGGAGTGCTGGAGCCTCGGTGTGATTTCCACCTACACACACCCTTGTTGAAAAGCTTCCTTTCAGTGGGCTGCCATCACTGGCAAAAAATGTGGATCTTATTTCCACTTCCTCTGGCTTTCTCTTCCAACCCTGCCTTTGTTGTGTCCCTCCTTCTGAGACACCAAGGAAGCTGGGCCAGCCTGGCCTTGTTCCTATGACTGTGCTCCCATACCAAAATCTACAATGTCCCTTTCTTCACATTCCAGATCTGCCCTGTAGGAGGCTGTATGCCCTCTAACGTGCACAGCTTCCATGGCCCTCATCCCAGACTATCTTGTCAATCTTCTCCCTTACGCCAACTCCTCTCAAACCTTGGGAGAGATGTCCAGCCCTGTTTCCTTTCTTCCTGGCCGTGATAAAAGGTAGGTTCTGCAATAGCACCACACTCATGCTCCTTCTGAATCCTCTTCTGGCATTCTCTTGTCCTGGGAACTGCCTGAAATACTCATATCAGAGCTGCTGAGCTGCAAGTTACTCCCATGAACATCATTGATGGGTCCATTTCCAGAGGGAAAAGCACTGTATCTATCCTAACCCACAGAGATAGCAATGAAACTGGCTCCTGGATGAGGAAGGTTTCACTGTAAGTGGGAGTAGAGACAAAATGAACTCATTACTGCTTTCACCCAGTGCCAGGCATTAAAAGAATTTAACTGGTTTAGTGCAATTGGCCTTTTTCGTTATGTATACTGGCTTCATGATGGACGAGTCGTTAAAAAATAAATACAGAAGTAATGATGGTAGCAATCACAGAAAGCAATTCTCAGATATAATAAAGAGTCTCCTGGATGTGTACAGCCTGTGCTACACTATTGATTTCTTCCTTTCTTTATTGCACTTCACTCCTCTCCGTTCACCCAAGCCCCAGCCCTCGTGCTGCACAGCCTGGCAGCCAACCACAGCCATGAATTATTAACATGCAGGAGCCCTTTAATTGGATGAGTTGCAATTAATAATTCATTGGAGGTGCTTGCAGAGAGAGGGAGGGAGGGAGGAAGGAGGGAAAGCAGAAGAGGTGCTGACGCTGGGCCCACAGTATGGGAGGAAGTGGGAACTTGAGATGTTCCAGCTGGAGCCCTGAGGATTGCTGTGTGCCTGGCTGCAAGAAGAGTGAGGCACAGCTTGGAGAGACCTGCCCAGGAGAACGAGAGAAGCTTTGGAAGTGTGACCTACCACTGGCAGAAGGCATTCCCAGCATGCCAAATCCATGGCACTGTGCCTGGAGCTGGCAACACGAGGAGCACACAGTGGGGCACAGAGCTCAGCAACGAGCCTGTCTCCCACCTGTGCCTCCAGAGCTCTTTGCAGCAGCCCAGGATCCCACCCCAGTTGTGATTTCCCTCCCTGTAAATGACCCAGAAGCAGAGCAGGGTGGGTGCATGGGAGCGGCGCCGCTCTGCTCATCATACCACCAGTCCCTCTGCTTTCAGAGCTCCAGCAACAAATTAATATCCTCAGCCACACACAGTCTTGCTGGCTTCCAGCTGACAGGCAAGGCCACAGACCATTAATGTTAATTAATATTTACATTACAGTTGTGCCTGGAGGGCTCCATTCAGGTCTCTGTGGTGCAATGCATCCTACAAACATATTGAGGATGGGGTCCCCTCTTGTGCTGCTCAGTCCAGAAACACACCCAGAGACACGTTCTTCTGCCTAGAAACAGCCTTTTGCTTTTCATAACTTGTGTTTTTTACAGCTTCAGTAAAGAAGCCTGGATGGTTATTAAAAAAAAAAATGAATAAAAGAAAATAGGAAAAACAAAGCAAGATTTAGTGCTTGTAGAAGTGGTAGGAATGACAATTTCATACCAATTTCTTTGCTGACCCTCTAATGTGTGGATAAAAGAGGCATAACAGTCCTGCCATACAAAGACCACTAATGTATTTAAGACCTGGACAAGTTACTGGGTCACTTAGCCTGACTCCTTCCTCACTATACTTTGCCAAATTCTCAGTGATTGCTCCTGTGCTGACCCAAGAAGCAGAAGGGGTGTGACTGAACCGTGTCATCCAGAAGCTCATCCCATACTTCATGCTTTCACTCTGTCAGAAGACTGGCAAACCTGCTTTTCTATTTGTGGAGAATGAGGCTCTTTGCCCTCTGGGACTCATTAACAGGCCGTGCATGGCTGAATAGGGACACCCTGAATCATAACTCCATAGGATATCTCCAGTTGGAAGTGACTCATAGCACACACAGAAACTTATCCCAGTTTTCCCAATCAACCACAACCACTCCACTTTGCACCAGCTCAGCTCAGCGCACGATGCTGTGCTTTTCCTCACAGAAAAAAAATAAAAAAATGCAAAGCTGGTTTGTGGTGTTGATTTTCTCTCTGGGAATCGGCTTGGGACTTCTTTCCTCAGTCTTGGCCACGCCGCTATTGCTTCGTCCCATCTGTGCATCTTCCCCACACTCTCCTGTGTCTTTAATTAACCTATATTGTACCTCCAAGCTCAGGCTTGAAGCCAGAGTAATAAGTGATTTGCATAGTCTTGTGAGTATAGATCTGCTCTAAATCTCAAACCTCCTCCTACTCCTGGCTCCCTCTGAAATTGAGGCAAGCAGGGCAACATCTGTATTCCAGCTCAGCTGCTCCATTAGCAAGTTGGGAAGGTGGGGCCAGGCTTTCACCTCTTCCATCTGCTGTGGGGATGTAACAAGGCTTTGATTCACTGAGGGGCTCATTCTTCAATGAAAAATACCTGAGAATTCATGCGTCTGCCAGGAGCCTTAAAGATAAACAGGGACTTAAATCCTCTCCTGAACCAAAATGTAAACAAATCCATGACCCTGCCAGGCTCTACGGATCAAGCCTGGCACAGAGTTTTTATCTGTCCCAAATAGGCTAAGTAATAAGACAGCTTTTATTTCGTAAGCTGCCCCCAAGGGTAGATCAGCCTGTATTCTGTGAATCAGAACATGAGAAACACCCTGCTCTTCATTGCCTCTGATTTTCCTATTCCTTCCAGAATCAAAGATATTTTCATTTTCATTCTTTTAGAATTACTGACCATACAGCTGAACAATTTAGTCAGAAGAGACCCACGATCTATATAGTTTCCCAGTTCCACGATTTTTTAAATACTTAATACAACAAACTCTGCTGTGCAGAAACCTGACAATTGGAATGAGAGGCTGAGAATTAGAAATTCAAGACATTTATTTTTTTTTCAGTTGAAAGAATTTAATCTCCTTGTGTCTCAGTTTCCTCAGTTGTCCAAGGGCCACGAGAAAGTCAAGACCCATCCTCAGAGTGGGAGTTTGAGTTTTAATGAGGTTCCACGCACTGGAAATGAGAGCTGCTGTATGGCCACTTGGAGCAGTAATGTTATTATAGGAGTTCCATGGGGACCCATTCAGGATGGAGAATCATCTTTAAGAGAGATGTGGAGTCTCTCTGCTTCTGCAGGTTAACAGCTGACCTTTTAATGCTGCATCTGTACAGTTTGATACAGTGCAAATGTTTTGATCATTTAATATGGTAAACATAGAAAGCATTTGGTAGAAAATAATGTTCTTTTAGCTGCCACCCAATGTTTATTTTCTCTTCTGACCACCTCCTATTCCTTTTAGCGGTCTGCAGGCTCAGGCTATGCAAGGCTGGGTTAAGGATTCCCCTGAGCTAAAAGTGTGGCCACATAAAGCCTTTTTCCAGGGTAAAAACTAATTAAAAAGTCCTTGCCTCTGGCTGCCCTTGTCTTGCAGCTTTTCACCCCCTCACCCGTGCCCCTGTCAGGGGCTTGTGCTGCAAACCACATCACAGAAATGATCCGTGTTTAAAGCCCACCAAACGCCTGCCATTCACATCCTGCTTGATCATTTCAGGAGAGGGACCCTTTTAAAAATGTCACTGCCCATGCACTGCATGGATCTAAACCCCATCACACTCTGCACTGGCCTGGAGTCCTCCTCACCTCTTGTTCTGCTCCTGGTAGGGAATTTGCTCAGAGAAAACAGATCTTCCTGATGTGTTTGTGTGCAGGAAAGGAGCACATCTCTGAAGTGAGTTACAGGCAGCTCATGGAAAAAGATGATGTGCAAAGGAGCAGAAGGAGCTGAGTACCCCAGCAATGCCTCTGCTCTCTGGGGTGGTTTGCTATCTATTACACAGGCTACTGCCATGGACATCCTCCCCATCCCTATGAAATGTTGATGTTACTCAATAGCTTTTGGCTATGAGGGAGGCACCGGGAGATAAAAGTTGGAGTTTTTTTGTGGGTGACAGCGTACAGAACCTTTTCCTGCTATCCAGAGATAAGAGCTATAATGAAGGGATCCAGCAGGGCTGATCCATCACAGGACAGAGTGTGACACTGGCTCTGGGGCAGCTGCCAGTCTAAGGCGGGGGAGCTGCAGCAGCTCTGGGCTGTAGGACAGACCTCATCAGTTATGTTTAACTTATGGATGGGATTCCTGGTGCCAGCCAAAGAAGATCTGGCAAATTGTCCTTGAGACAAATCTGTCATCCCTGAATTGCAGGTTCAAGAGCACAGACATGAAGCATAGCCTTGTACAGGATCACATTTTTGATAAGCAGACCAAACTCACAGCTCGGGCTGCCCTTAAATCACATCAGACCTTGCAGCAGACGATTCCCAGAATCTTCTGGATTCTCCTCTTGATGGGGCACCAGTTCCTGGAGCCAGATGCTGTTGAGGTGGATTGATGGAAGATCAGCTTGTCCTCAAAGTTGCTGATTTTTGTCCCACATAAATACTCCAGATGAATAAGCCAGTGCCAAAGAGGATGGTGTTCCCTCCCACACACCTCCTCTGGGTAATGCCCACAGTTCATCTGTGCTCTGTTGGTACAAGATCTAAGCAGGGCATGAAGAAAACTGCAGCAATTAGCAGAGAGAGAGGGAAAGAGAGCAAAACCTTCCAGAAAGATCTCTTTTCATCTCAGAAACTGTAGACAGAAAGATGGGACCATGGGAGAGGTCTCCCACCCTCTTGTAAAATACAGGAGGAAACAGAGTGCAGGTGACACAGTGGTCCCCTAAGCAGCTTTAACTGAGCTATGACAAGAGGAACAAATCCTCAAGGAAAATCATTTGTGTCAGTTCTGGTCTAGATATGCCACTGTCTGAGGTCCAACTAGCTGGGTTCTCATCCTGGGAGACCACTTTCAAAGGGAAGTGGTGTAGTCCTGAAACACTCCCTGGGAAAGAGGAGTGAATTGCACATACACATGTAAATGAGGAAGAAGTTTCAGCAGCTCGTAGTGATTCTGAATAGGGAAAAGAAAAAAAAAGAGGGGAAAAAAAAAATTCTATCCAGTGAGGCTTCTGCAGCAGGAACAGAGTTCATTTCTCTCCAGCTCTGGGGACTGAAATGTATTCAGCTCACACAGGCCACTTCAGCATCTTTTTTTTTTTTGTTTTTTATCTTTCCAACGTAGGAGAACAAATTTAACAATAAGATTCCGTTTCTGTTTCCTACATGTGGAATAATTAAATCTGCATCTCACTCTGTAGTTGGATCTGCTGTTTGAAGAGGAATGTATCAATTGGACATGAGCCCAATGTGTTCTGCTCTGCAAATAAGGCAGTTTGCAAAAAAACAAGGCATAATCTCTCACCCAGGCAATAATCACAGGAAAATCATCCTTCACTGACAGCTCTGTTCAGGGCTTGATTCATATTCTTGCTGGAGAAAGAGCAGGAGGGAGGGGGTGTAAGGGGAGCAAACTTTTGGCATCTCCTCATGGCAACTTTAATCCAAAATCGTGTTCTGGTAAGGGTTGGGATGTTGCTGTGCAGACACCAGTGGCAGAGCTCTCTGATTTTCTGCAGGAGCTTTCACAACCATGAATTGTACATCTGCTGACTTAAGACCTTTCCAAAGCCCACTGAAGCCACGGGGAACATTCCTGATGTCTTTGATCGGTTCTGCGTGAGGCTGATGGAAAATGATTTTCAGTGAAACCACAGATCTTGTTCTCAGGAGTTTTGTTACCTGGAACAGAGCTGGGTGCTCAGCACTCCACATGCTAAATCCTTCAGAAAATCCACCCCTTCTAGCTCCAGTTGGCTGGATGTAAAACCCCCACTTTCCTGACCAATGGACCTGTTCAGATTACTTTCAGTAAACAACCTTGCTCTCTCCCTGCCTTCCTTGCCCACAAGCAGTGAAATTCATTTCCTTTCTCCACATTGGGCATCTCCACTCAGGTATTCCCTGCCTGTGGCATTTACTTCAACCATTTTCAGGAACTCCTGCCCCTTTTGAATCCCATCCACCATTCTTAGGGCCAGAAGGACGGAAAGAAAACGTGCCAGGCAGAGGGAGCAAAAGACACAAACTGCTGAAAAATTTTTGGATCTGGCATGGCAGGAAATTAATAGAAGTTTAATTCAATCAATCAGAGAGTCAAACTGCACCTGCCCCAGTTAATCTAAAACTCTTCAGATTAAATACCTCGTTCTAAGTGGAAATTAATTGAGTTTGTCGAATGGTTCCTACTGCATTAAACACACTCTAGGTCAGGAAAACAGCAGAAATAAGGACAATACTTTTTTTTTTTTTTTTTTTTTAAACAATTGAAAGGCTTTTAGTGGAGCTGGCTAGAGCTTTTGATTCTTCTCTCTCCAAAGCTCCTTCCACAGAAGTTTCTTTTTGAAAGGTGTCTCAATGGTTGGATTTGGCTGTCCCAGGAGTCTCAGACAAACACCCACCCTGGTCTCCTGTGTGGGTGAACATGAACTCTGCATGGGCTCTGGACACACAAAGTCAGTGAAAAGATGATTTTTTTACTCTCAAGTTGGAGTTCTCTGTGTTGTCCTCCCTTCCTCATGTGCTCTTCTTGCACACTTATTCTTCCTTCTCCCACCCTCCTCCCTTCTTCCCCCCCTTTTCATTTCCATACCTGAGCTGAATCTAATGAAGATGCATAAAAAATGTTTCCATTCTGTGAAATGCAATCCATCAACACACACTTCATATATATTGTGCAGAAATGAATCCATTTCAGCCAGGAAGGCTGATAAATCAATTTAAGTGGAAGACTTTTGACAGTTTAATTCAAATTAAGTCCACTTTGTTCAATTAGAAGGTAGCTGGAGGGGTGGTGGCAGGAAACAAACAGGATTGCTAGAACAAAAACTGCATTTTTTCCTCAGTCTGAAGCCACCTGTGAATCATTTTTCTTAGGGGAAGGACAGAACGATACCAATTAACACACAATCAGTGACCAGCAAATTACTTATTTTTAAAACCTAATCCGTATTTTGCACAACATTCCAGCCTCCCTTTGAGTGAGCTGTGCTGGGAATATTTTAAGATGAAGGGTGAGGTGGAAAAAGTGGCCAAGGCCTTCCAGCATTCAGGGGTGGTGTTTGCTGCGATGCCCTTTGGGATTCTGTGGGTGTTGAGTGCCTTGGAACAGAGACAGAATTTTGGGAAAGCCCCAGTGCCAGTGTCAGACCACACCGTGTGCCTGGGAGACACATTCCCGTGGGTCAGGCTCCATCCAGCTTTGGTTTGGCTCGCAGGGAGAGCTGGCACAGACAGCCGTGATGCCAACTTAGCTGCCCACACAGCTCCCCCAGCAGTGGCACAGAGTGTGGAAGCACAGTTTGTTTGGATATTCCGGCTGTTCTGTGGCATTTTCCTGCAAAACACCGACTCCCTCTGTGCACACAAAGGAGATGATTGCTGACAGCTCACATCCATGAGCTGAAATGTGGACATTCAGCTAATGGGATTAAATTCAGCCCGGGTACCTGTTCTGTTCTGTGAAACTTGGTGAGTCAATTCAGAATTCCCAGCGATCTGGGTTAAGAGAGATGTCAACTCCCAGATGTTTTAACACCTGAGAAAGCTGTGTTTTAGTGATTATTGAGCAATACATTTAAAAAGTGAGTGACAGACCTGGAAAGCAGCATCTGCTTTTTCACTTTCTAACATATTTTCTCAGCCAAATGGAGGTTTTCAAGTTCACAGTGCAAAATGTAACTGAATTTCATCCAATCTGCAGACTCACTAATGCTTTCTACACTCAGATTGGCAAAGAACTTCCAATTCTTTCTTTTTTTTTCCCCAACAGTTTTGCAAAACTGAGTCCTTGTCATTGACAGATGGAAAAACAAAGACTTTTGCAATTAGCAGGATAATGTAATTCATGGGTGAACTTTTTCTTTTACTTTCTTGCTCAGAGTTGGTGTTTTGCACAGAAAATACACTTTTTCTTTTCCTTCTGACAGAGCTCTTAAAAAAATGGGAATCCTTTGAGCAGGTTGAAAAAGTCAGGTCCAGAAAGAACAGCCAGTACTGGACAAAAATGACCAAAGTGTTTTATTGAGCAACTGGGTGGATGCATTAGCTATGATAGATATGGTGGAAATTTGGTTGCTCTTCCCTTCTGACTGGTCCCAGGCTAATCCAGGCCTCAGAAAAGCAAAGCTGTTCATTTAGGCTTGTATAAGAACAATGGAAAATATTTGTGGAGGCAAATAGTTCAAAACAACAACCACAGCAAGATGTTTTCCCTGGGCAGTGCCTGCCTGGTGAAACTCAGGAATCTAACAAACCCCATTGGTGTCTCCGAGTGCTGGATGGCAATTTTATAAAGTCTGCTTCTGCCAGCTGCCAACAAGGACAACAAGGAGAAAACAAGAGAATATCCAAAATATTTGTGATTAAGCATTTTTCCCCACTTTCCCCTCACCCCACCAAAACTAGATTACAAAATAGACCCTGTTTTCACTGGAATTATGTTTTGTTTTTGTTGTCTCTGTGTGCAGAAGGGAAATAGGTAATCAAAACATGGTAATTTAAGCCATTTTGCAGAAAGGAAAACAAACAACTATACAAGTGAATCCTTGACAAAGAACTGCTTAAGAAAAGAAAATGTATTGTCAGGTGGAAAACTGGAGGATGAACATGGAGGGTGGCTCAGAGATTGGATGAGAGATCAATGTGAAAAAGAACAGAGGGGTTTCTGGCAGAGGGGTAAAGCCTTTATTTCACTGTGCATGTGTTTTTTATGCCCTTTCAGCCCTGCTCTGGCAGCCCAGGGAGGCTGGGAAGTGCTGAGATGCTGCTGGAGTGGCTGCACTGCAGTTTCCATGTCTCGGGCTCCACGTCTCGGCCCCTTGGAGAGCAGCCAGTCTGGAGGCTCCGGCTGCATTCCCAAACCTCTGCAGCACGTCCCCAGCCTGGGTTTGCTGCACCTCTTTCCAATGAATTTATGGCCCTATAAATGGTGAATCACTGTGTACAATAAAGAGCAGAACAGATTTGAGTGGTATCCAATTTAATAATTACTTGAGTAACTCAATCATTTTCAGATATGTGGTTTCAGTGTCTGCAGACCTTGAAGACCTGCCCTGAGCATTGGACAGACAAGATAGCACATTTTACTGCTCTGTTACCAAACCAGCCCTTCACAGACCTTGCACATACCTCATCCACATCTAAAAACTTCAGAGGGATTGTGGAGGGTTTGTTGAGCCTGGACTTGGAGAAAGATGTCTAGAGGACTTGTACCTGCACTTCCCCATGTTGGAGGACTGCTCCTCTGGCCAATTATGAGAAATGTCTCCCTCTGTGCTCTGATAAATGATTAATTTAAACTCTCCAGTTGGTCATGTTTAAAAGCAAGCAGCCAGAATTTTTGAGGCCCGCAGTGTATTTTGAGGGGCACTGAAAATAGGCCCCCTCTAGTTTGTGTTCCTACATTAGATTTTAACAAGGCTGAGCTGAGCTGTGAGTCCACAGTGCTTGTAAATGCAAAACAAGACTCAGAGGTTATTTTGCCCCATCTCCAAGACGAGCAACAAGATCCCAGAGGAGCATCCTCACAGCTGCAGGTGGGTCCTTTCTCTAGCTGGCAAAGTCTCAGCTCTGCAGCACAGCTGAATTTAGGCTGAGCCAGGGAAGTAGAAGATTAAACCCTAAACACAGCCCTTTCTGAAGTCTTCCTGCCTCAGAATAAAATAGAGCATTGTGAGGATTCTGTGAATCAAATTGTTTCCACAATGCCAAGGGAGCAGCGTCCTGCTCAGGACTCTGGGTTTTAGGGAGCACAGCTATCACATCTCCGACCTAAGGACAGCAAAGGCTGCTGAGAAGTCACTAAAACCCACCTCTGCTCTCAGTGCCTGGGACAAGTGACAGCTCCCATGTGAGCCAGCCCCACCACGTATGTGACACCTGCACCAGGACCTGCAAATTCCAGTTTCTCAGCACGGGACTGTCGAAATTTGCTCTGTCTTGAAATTCATCATGCAAGATATTAGCTTTAGGATGAGCTTGGGGACGTGACTACTTGCAGCAGTTTGCAGCCTGCCCAGGGGCATCACCTGAGAAGGGCAATTTTCCCTTTGAAGACTCACTTTGGAGGTGCAGAATTCACACCTGCACTGGGGACTCTGCAGAGGAACGACAGTTATTTAAATACTCATTTTTTTCCTTAATAAACTGACAGAGGTTGAAAGTGAGTCACTGGAAACAAATGGGCCTTCATTCTTTTGTAACAGCAAGTTAAACCACAGATTTTGGTGGAATAAATACTGATTTCCAGTGGTCTGAAAGACCAGGAGTCCCTGGGCTGATTTGACACGTGGGTATTTCTGAGACTCCAAGAAGCGAGTATCACCCTTCTCTAGATTTAACCTTAGGTATGAAACCCTTCTGTTCCAAGTGCTTCCTCCTACAGTGAGAGAATGCTGCCAGTGCCCCCTTAACTCAACACCTCAAATTTTTTAAGTTCACACATTATCACTCTTTATTAAATAATGCACACTAATATTCTAGGTTAATAAATTCCAAAGAAGCATTTTTTCCCCTCTGGGAAATATTGTTTTCTGTATTTATCCATGTGGTCTGTTGAGTTCCAGGGTGTGATAAATGACCAAGTGGTTTTTATCTGTGCACGGATCTTTTTGTTGGAAGAACGAATTGTGTGATAATAGGATCTGGTATCTGTTGTGAATGCAACCACAGAATGCTGGTTTATATCCTGGTGTTAAATCTCTGATCTTTAGTAAACATAAATTTAAATAAAATCAAAAAGAAAATAACTACAGCCTACTATGAGTGCACGATTTGTTTAACTAAGCACCAGGGAGATTTTTTTTGGCACACAGACTTGAAAGCACAAGCATAACTTAAAACATTTGAGTCATCATGTTGCAAGGCACTGGGAAAAAAACCCCACAAAATCCTTCTGTTATGACCTCCTATGAAGCCCAAGGACATCAGGAGCTGCCCATTTCTTTTTGCACAATCACACTGAATTCAGGGCAGATTATGTGCCCCTAAGGAGGGGATTAGCAAACAATTGGTGGTGTTAGCACCAAAAGAGAGTTTGGATGGTCAGAGCTTGTGCAGGTATTAGTGATTAGTGGCTGAGGGAGCTGGGGGTGTTTAGGCTCAGGGGCAACCTTCTGGCTCTTTATAACTCCCTGATAGGAGGTTGTGGCAAGGTGAGGTTGGGCTCTTCTCCCACGTAAAAGCAACAGGACAAGAGGAAATGTCCTCCAGTTGCACCAGGGGAGATTTAGATTGGATATTAGGAAAAATTCCTTCACAGAAGTGGTGGGCAAGCATTGGAACAGGCTGCCCGGGGAAGCAGTGGAGCCCCCATCCCTGGAGGGATTTAAAAGACCCGTGGATGTGGCACTTGGGGACACTTGGGGACACTTGGGGTGTAGATGGCGTGCTGGGGAACAGTTGGACTCCGTGATCTTAAAGGGCTTTTCCAACCTTTGTGATTCTGTGATTGCTGTATCTGTGGTGTTTTGGTGTAGTTAAGGATGGAGCCCAAGGGCTCAGGACCTTTTTTAGGCCTCTCTGCCCAGTGAAAATTATTGAAGTGAGCTTTGCATCCCATTAGGAATCCATTGCTTTGCAAAGCCCCACCACCTGGGCGTGCGGGATAAATCAAGGTAGGCATGAGGGTTATCAGTGCTTGCACTGAGCTGTTTCACCTTGTCAAATACACATGGGACACCTACAGGGCAAGGCTTGGTGGGAGGCAGTGATGGTGGAGGTGGGGAGAGGGCTTTCCATAGGGAATATTTTTCACAGTGTAAGGGCTCTGGAGAAAATTAATGTGAAACATTAAAAATGTTCCTTTTTAAAAGGGAATCCATTTTTTAGGCACAATGAGACACTTCAGGTGGTGTGGCAGTGTTGAGTAATGCACACTGGAGTTATTTAACTTCATCTCATGCCTCACTATTCCCCAGGGGCACCCATTAATCAGCGTTACCAGGCAGTTTGTCATGTCCTTTTGCTTAAATAATATCCATACCAAACTACAAGTAATGCGTGCACCTGGAAATCAGCGGGGGATCCGCCTGTGTCAGGACAGAAGGATCTGTTCTGGAGGACATAGGAAAGCTGAAGGACTCCAATTGCCTTCCATGGGCTACTGTAGCAGATTGTTTGAGCTAGCATATGTGTCACAATGGGAAAATGCACCAGCCATCGCTGCTGAACCGGGATCAGATAAATAAAGCTGTAAATAAGTTCACAGAAAGGTGTGACCACAGCCTGCAGACGTCACACTGCCCCTGGGTACACGACCCCACTTTTCTGCCAGATGAGGAGGGATTTCATGTGTGTTTGGGCGTGTAATTACAGTTCATGCGGGACAACAGCAATATGTTCTTCCTTTCTGCCAAAGCTGGGCCAAAACAATCCTAAAGACACTACTTAGGCAGGTAATTTATGTTGATTATCGGTTCTCGTGGGTCAGACCTGCCAGTAAGGGCTCTGACTCACCCTAGAGGGAGTGAGGAGTTTGGGAATTGGATGTGTGCCTGCTGAGAGCCTGAATCCTGGAGAAAAAGCCTGTCCCTGGAGGGATTTAAAAGACATGTGGATATGGTGCTTAGGGACAGGGATTGGCAGTGCTGAGTTAACAGATCCAATTATCTTAAAGTTCTTTTCCAACCTAAACAATTCCATGCATCTATGATCCACCAGGAAGTGAAAAAGCACCTCTGATTTTATGAACCCATATACTACCAGAACCAATGCATTTTACCCACATTCTGCTAATAAAGATTGGCTACCATCACCCCTTGAGGACAGCAGGAGGAGTTTCTGTGCCTAAGGATCTGTGGTGGAATCTCTCCTCTCTGTACACACTCCCACAGCCTGGCTGCTCCAGAGAGCCCAGCTTTTCACAGCAAAGCCTGGCAGATCTTTACCCAGCTTCCTCTCTTGTTTGTCAGATAGGTGTTTAAACTGGATACGTGAAGGTTAAATCACTGCAAGCCCTCATCAAACCAGTAAATCACCTAATTCCCCACCTCCCCCAGCCAAACGTTTTCTCTGACTTGTTAAGCAAAATACAGACAGCATGGCCTGCCATTCCTGCAGAACTCACCAGCCTTCCAACACCTGAAATAACTGGCAAACCTGTCAAAAATGACCTTCTTTCAACAACATCTCTCTCGTTTTTTATTCCCCCTACCTCCAGGTAGGGGGTGGGGAAGGTTGGAAAACTGTAAAGATCAAGCCACAGCTGCATGTGGTACCTAATTAAACAAGTGTAAGAAAGCAGAGAAAGGTCAGCTTGTCAAAAATCATTGCTGTATCTTTACTGGATTGTATTTAGAGACTGATAGCAGCAAAGAAAATAACTCAATAAAGCGAATGAGACTGGAATAACAAACTGACTCCAGGGACAAGCCAGTTTTGAAAAGCAAAAGGCTAAGGCTATGAGATTTATGTATAAATATATATATATATATATATCTGTGTGTGTGTATACACACAGAGAGACACAAATAGAAGGGAAACAAGTGAACAAGTGATGGGAATGAAAGGAAAAGTTCTTGCAAAGAGTAAACAGATGACATTAAAATAGAGAAGGAGGTGGGACAGGAGAAGTTCTAACAAGAAATGTGGCAAGAATTAGAGGCTGAAAATACACAGTCACAAGCAGATAGTTTAGAAAGGAATTGTTCCCTATGAGGGTGGGGAGGCCCCGGCACAGGGTGCCCAGAGAAGCTGTGGCTGCCCCAGCCCTGGAAGTGCCCAAGGCCAGGCTGGACAGGGCTTGGAGCAACCTGGGATAGTGGAAGGTGTCCCTGCCCATGGCTGGGGCTGGATCTAGATGGCCCTTATAGTCCTTTCCAATCCCAACCATTCTATGATTCCATGATTATTCTATGATAAAAGGAGGAGAAAATAAGTAACTAAGGAGTGGATAGGAAGGGGAAAAATATGAGAAAACAGAAAATACAGTGACAAATTCAGAGAAGGAGGTCGACATCGTGAGGGCAGGGAGGGAATTCAAACTGGGAGTGTGATAATTCCAAGGACTGGTTGTGTTGTCTGTGCTTGGAGAGTGCTGGGGAAATTCTGGGATCAGCAGCCCATGCAGACAAGACGTCTTTCCACCTACTTTCCCTTTTCTTCCATCATCCCAGTGTCCCTTTCTGTTCTAACCACCCAGGGTGAGACATGCTGTCCAGGATCCTGTGAATCCTGTGCTTGTGTCTCATTGACCATCCTGACACGGTTCCTTTGGCCTGATGGTCAGTCAGTGCCACGATTTGGGCACTGCTCAGGGAGGAGAATCTTTGGAAGGAAAAGGGAGAAAGGGAAGAAAATTGTCTCCATGTGGAGGAAGAAAACAAATCACACTAAATCTCACTCTGCTGTGTTACTCGGTGGTGTGGTTTCATAGCAGTCTGAACAAGGTAAGGAGATCAGAAAGGTTTGAGTGCTTTCTGTTATTAAACATCTCTTCATTTGTTCTGTCTGGGATGGGCTCCAAACATTTTCTGCCGCTGCTTACATTTGCCTTCCTCTGACACCATTAAATGTTTTATAAGGCCTGCTTTGCCAGTATCTGTAGGATGGAAGAAGCTGCACAGGGGTAAAGGGGAGGATAGGTAGATTTTTTCCCTTCTGACAGAAAAGAATTTTTCCTCTTCTATTCCCCCACAAACAACTTGGAAAAAGACACACATGGCGCATTGCATTTAACAAATTGACAATGCATTTAAATAGTGTACCACTGCAAGTATAATTGCAATTTGTTGTAATTTCTCCTCCAAATTCCACCCTGACACAGTTGATTTATTTTGCAAATCAGTGCATCTGGAGCGTGTGCTGTGTCACATTATGGGCCTTTGATACAGAACCTTTGTTTTATAACAGGGAAAATAATTAGCTTTCGGACAAGCTTGAGCTGTGATGTCAGAAGCTATCCATGGCTGCTGAAAGAAGTTATTAGTGCTGAGTTGATGAAGGCTCCCTGGCAAAGCTCTGCCTCTTTACTAATTTGTCTCTCTGGGATTTTAACAAAATAAGAAAAAAAAATGAGGCAAGTGCAAAAAAAATGCATTTATATATGTATTTAAAAATCTATATTTGTATAGCATAAATGCCAGTAATATTGCTGCTGAAATCTACAGACAGCTGAGAAATAAACAAAACAAAAGGCATTACTTCGTTCCAGTAGCAACAACACTTCCCTCTGAGCAGGGAAACATTTGGGCATTTTTTTTTAATTAACTTTTTTCTCCCTCCTCCTGCCCCGCTCTTCCAAATTCACAGCGTTCATTGGCAAGTCTGGTAATTATCAATCATTAACAGTGTCAGCTTTCCTCCAAGTGCCATCAGCTGAGCCCTTTTCCAATGTCACATATGCTGGGGGGACAGATCCTTCCCTTGCTGTCCCTGAGTAATTCCACCCAGGTTGAAGCTGTTTCTCTCCTCTGAAGCAAAAACGAGCCTGAGGAGAAGCTGCCCCTCTCACTGCCCCTGGAACACTGAGTCCCCAAAGTGATTGTGCTGCACGATGGTAAATATTATGGGAAGATATGGAGTGGGATGGATTAAAAGCGCCTGTCTGCTCTAGGGAGGGTTTGATCTCACCCAGGAGGAATGAACGAACGTGGATCACTCCGAGTCTGGAATGTCCGAGGCGTAATCTAATTTCTCAATGTAGTCAACCAGTTGAAATGTGCAAAATATGGACTCTACTGGGAATCTGGCTGAGCTGTGTCTGATTAGCATGTGCAACTGTTCAGTGGCAGGTTTTTTTGTGAGCATTTAGTCTCTGCTTTAAACAGAATCATCACCAGCTGGTTATTTTTTACTGTTATTAGGTTAGAAAATAGCACTGAGGTATACAACAGTAATCACAAAGCTGTGATGCCAGGGAAAAAATAATCACGTTAAATTGACCTTCATGAATAAAGAGTGAGGTTCCATTTCGCCTCATTTCTGTTCGTTTTAAAACCAGCATTAGCTTTTCTGGCACATAGTTTTTCATTGTTTGCTGAGCATGGCTCGATTAGAATGATTCACTGTCTTTAATATTAGTGATTATGGTCCATTTCAATTACACAATGTGTTGTAGTTTGTTGTATTACTCTCCTGCCATCTCTCCATTGACTTCCTTTGAGGGAAGCAAAAGAAGAGAAGGAAATAGGTGCTGAAAGCAGGAGCTGGAAAAGTCACCCCCCTTTTCCTAAATGGAATCTCAGTGGACAAGCAGCAATGTCTGTAACATTTTAATATGGAGTTTCAAACCCAGATGAAGTTACATTTTCCAAACCACTGCTTGGGATTCTGCCTGGTGGCCACTGATCTGCCTGTTCCATGGATTTAGAGAAGAGTCAGCAAGGCAAGGAATGCTGCATGCTCCAAGCCTACTGTTGGGATTGAGGTAGGATTTAGGAGATTTATACAGGTGACAGATTAAGGGTGGTTTGGACAAAGCTCTCAGGGAGAGGGTGGGATTGTTGGGGTGTCCTGTTTTATATTCTATTCTATTCTATTCTATTCTATTCTATTCTATCCCATCCCATCCCATCCCATCCCATCCCATCCCATCCCATCCCATCCCATCCCATCCCATGATTCTAAAGGCATCATACAAGGACGAAAGATTGGCTGGGCTTTCTGTGGTGCCTCCCTGCACTGAGGAAGGAGACTCCCTGCTGTTCCACTCCATCAGTGAGCCACGAGTGACCCATGGACTGTTCCAGCTTGCCCCTGCCTGGCTGATCCCGGTGTCCAGATCCAGAGTGTTTCCTGAGCTTTTGCCAAACAGAGTTGGAATGCAAAGAGAATACAGCCTGGGCTTTCAAAACTGCTTTAACTTGAGTTTCACCACTGAGCTTCCAGAAATGCAGAGTGATCTGTGAACAGAGGGTTTGGCAGAGTCACCATTCATGAGGTTTTAATAGAGAGAGATGGTGCAACAGGGAGAGACAGTTGCTGGAGAAGCTACAAGAGCTCAGAAGAGAAAGGTGAACAACTGACCTGTATTTTCAGGTGTTCCTCCAGGCTCTAGGAGTCACCAATCATCTAAACCCTGAAGTAGGAGGTGTAGATCAAATTCAGAACCTTTGTCATTAAAGGATCCAATTAACCTTCAACTATTTCACCATTCTTTACCTACAGAGTTATTTCCACTCAAAGTCAGAGCTGAGTCCCTCATGAGATTAAATCAGCAAGGTTCCACTGAAACCAGCAACCACAAAAAAAAAAAAAAAAAAAGGATGAGAATTCACTTCCTTTTTTTCCAGGGTGGAATCTGTTGCATTTAAAACATCATTACAGAGCTCTTGTTACTCACTCAAGCATGAGAATGTGAGTGACAGGGGAAAACATGCCCTCTCCATATTGCATCCTTCTTTTCACCTTTTGGTTTTGTTGCACTTTCTCACCTGCCAAGGAAATTGCATTTGTGTGGAAGAAAGGAGGAAGGAATTTGACACATTTAATGGACATTTATAAGGGCTGCGAAGCATTTATTATAGTAGCAAATGAATTAACTAATTATAGGTGACCATTAAATTGTGGCTGCACTCAGAGAAGAAATCCTGTAAAATTAGCTCAGTTTTATTCCACTGATCTGCTCTCTTGACCAAACCATGTTCCCAACCCTGTTGAAGTAAATCCAGAGTAATTACTCTGACTTGGTGAAATTAGTCTTCATGTTCTTTGGGATAATCAAAAGCCCAATCTGGCTACTTCCACATCTTCACATTCCAAATGCTCACTTCCCCAGGGAAAACAAGTGGTTGTTCTCTTAATACCACACAGCCAATGAAGCTGTGGGCAAGGAGCTGGAGGTAGCCTGTCCTTCTAATTGCAATAAAGTTATCAATTATGTTCTAGCTGTAAAAGCTTAATTACTGAGGATTACGAAAGAGGTAGGAAAGCCCCAGTTCAGTGAGCACATTGCAGATGGAGAATGCTGCACTGGACCTAAGGGGAAAAGCAATGCCTGTTTTAGCTTGGAAATTTCATGCAAAGAATACATAGGAAGAGCTCATGGCATCAGGTGTCTTTGGTGTCTTCCCTTAGTTATCACAGCTCCTTACTGCCAGTGGTTATTCATTATTCAGGCTGGAGCTCTAAACCAGCTACAGGTTAGGAAGTGGAAACTGAAGATGCTTGGGGTTTTAGGAAGGTTTGGATCTGGAACTTTTACAAGTAATGCAGCGTATTTCTCTCTTATTGAAGCCAAAGAATGAGCTCCACACACTGACAGCCGTAGTAAGTCTGCAAGCCTTTGATGCAGAGGAGTTCTAGTAGGAACCACAGGCTCCTGCTTTGCTCTCGTGGGTTGCAGATGATACAGAAATCTATTGCTGAATAGGAATCACACAGTATGGTGGCTGGAAACAAAGCAAGGGGGTTGGCACGGAGGGGAGAGATCCTTTTGCAGAACCATTTTCTCTTTGGAGCTTTGCTCCTGTTTGGAACAAGCCTGGCAGGGTCTTGCTCACTCAGGGAGTCTCCAGGCACAGCCCTCATGGTGTGAATGTCTGGATTTTGTTATACCACTCCTTCTCCACTGAGTGCAATACAAAGTGAGGTGATAAAAGTCATTATAAGATCCCACTCTAAAAAAGCGCCTAAAAGTAACAAAATCTGAAAGGAACAACATGGCCAAAATACAAAGAGGAAGAGCATGGTTTTATCTGAGAGAGAGGATGTGAGGGAAGGGAGGAGTGGAAAGAGAAAGCAGAATTATGAATGGGAATTAATAAATGTTGGCTTCACATAAATCCTTCAATTCAACAGGCCTATGGTTCTGAGCAGAACTTTGCTAGGTCCCTGCCTGTGGCCAAATCCCCGCAAAACCTAGGAATTTGCTTCAGTGGGAATGATGCAAGTGATGAAAAGTATTGGGAATGATTAGGGAAAGGGCCTCTGAAGCCAGCAGATCTCAGGCTTGGAGAGGAATATGTGTCTGCCACAACACTAGGAAATCATTTCCTTGGAGCAGGGTTGTCTATTTAGAAACAAAACTGAAGAGGGGATCAGTGAGGGGAGGGAAATACCCACCGTCTGTGATGGAAATCTATTTTTATCTTGTGAAAAATATCTTAATTTTCACTTATATTCCATGCCTGTAGCTAAAGGCCATTAAAACTAATAAAAGTAAATCATTTGTGACAGATCTTAGAAAACAGTTTCTGCAATGCACCACACTCTCAAATGCTCATTAGAAATAGTGGTTTTCTTTTCGGAAGAATGCTTGCTGAATGCTTAAAACGTGTTGCCTCCAACTTTTGACAACTAGCACAGGCTATGAGAAGCTTTGAAGCAAATGTTTGACATAAAAAAGATGGTCTGATGCTATATCAAATAAGATTGGGGAGGAAGCATCAAAGCAGAAACATTAGGATGAAATGCAGTTGGAGGAAAGAAAATCAACATAATCACTTCTGATTTTACATTTTCTGGCATCAGTATAAACAACTGATTTGCATTTTCTGAGGACACTACATTCAATTCTTAACAAATTAGCATTAAATGGAGTCTCCTCCCCAAAATCCTTTCTAGTAACATAGGGCAAGGCCAGAAAAGAATTCTTGGTTACACAGTGATGGTTCCCAGGAAAAGTGACTATGATAATGGAACAACACCTGTTGTCCTCCTCCAGCCTCCATCTTTAATTAAAACCAAGGATATCCCCATATAACACACTTATGGTCCATCTTGAGCAAAACCCTTGCTGAAAATCAACACAGTTGGAAAACACCCACCACGCTGTAAAATAACAAGCATGTCAAGCGTCTTGGCTTAACTCCTTAGAGGGTTAGTGAAATAAATGTTTCATTTGTTTTACATGGCATTTTTGTTAAACACACTTTGAAGTATCTTGTACATTGATCTAACCTGAGCTGTGTGATCTTAACCTCCAGAACAGGGCTGAGCCACTGTCAATAAACACTGGATTACCTGAAATACCCCTCAGTTGTGTCAGTGAGGCTTCACCTGCTAGTGCTGCTAAAAGGGCAGTTGGAATCAAAAGCATGGAAACCAGGTCCTGGACAAACACCTCTCCAGACAGGAAGGTGCAAGCCCAGGATTCACACGTGTAGTGTTCAGGCAGGTGTTTCCTGGAGGGGTGCTCCTCAGCTGCTCATTCCTGGCTGTGATTTGCTCAGACACTTGGTATGGCTCTGGAGAACTCCAGATGTTTTTGTTTAGCCATTGTACCAATGTTTTAAAGGAGGGGTTTGAGTTGCCTCCTGAACATGGGATCATGAGAAATGGCATTTTTCAATGACAAAGTTACAAGAACATACAAGAAGAGTCCTGTATAAATGCAGGGAAGAGGCTTCCTGGTCAGACACCAGATTTGCAGCCTCATGCAATTGCAAACCAATCCATTTACCTTGCACGTCATGTTCCAGATATTCCATTGTGGTTATACTCTGTGGTTATAACGCAGTCAAGCAGCTTAGAAGTCCTGCAATTTACATTTCCCATCCATATTTTATTCCTCCCTTCCCTTTGGCCGGCAGTCTCTCTCTCCATCACTCGATCAGTTTTCATGGTCATTCAAGTCGTAGGGGTGATTTGTTCAGGTAAAATGGAAAATTGAAATGGAACGGGTGCTGGATACAACCTCATCCGCTTCTTCTATTTTGTCAAAGTGCCGTGGCTGCTCATTTTTTCATGGTCATGAGTTGAAATAAATTAAACTTCCCAGAGGCGAAACTTCTCTAAGATCAAATTGGAATATATTGATTAGGCTCTTTGAGGGCTGATGGATTGGACTCTTATGCTTTATAAACACATTTACCAACACGCTCTCAGAAACAGTTGCTTAGTACTAGGCAAACTGATTGTGTTTATTTAAAACTGTGACAGTGGCCTACACCTGTAGCCCTCATTCTGGCCCATAAAGTCTCACTTCCTGATTGATGGAGACAAGTTGAGCTGTCTGGCTGCCTGACTGCTAGGACTGGTCCCAAAGGTTGCTGGGCTGATGGAGTCCAGCATAATGCATCACTGTCAGGAAAACAACTTAGCATGTCATTGAGAAGATCTGATCAGCACGAGCCCAGGAGGGAGGATGAAAGCAGTAAAGTGGAAGAATTTTTGAGTGGTTATGATGGCAAAAGGGACAGGGAGTCCCAGAGCAAAGGAGTTTTGAAAGAGCATGTGTACTAATAGCTTTAGATGCATGACACTAGAGATGAAGGAATGCAGTTACTGGCCAAAATGTCCAGATACAAGAGTCCCAGGAAGCAAAGCTTGGATGTAATTCACTCGTATGAATAGCTGGGAATAAAATAATGGATTTCACACAATTAGAGAGAACTGTAGAATTGAGAGTCACATCCCATCAGCCAGCTCCAAGCCATGAGCGATGCACGATCCCAAACGACCCCAGCCTGCCTTTCATTTCCCAGACTCAATCTGCAGCTGTGATTTAGGAATTGTCTTCAGAATGAGAAATCTAAGAGAAACATAAGGTGAGGTTGGCAATGAAGGACAAAGATACGGAGGTAAGAACTGTGAACTGGAACTTCACCAGATGGAGATGAGGATTTGTGGAGATCATCTCAGGAAGTCTAATAGTCCACAGAGAAAAATCACTTTTCTAATTTCTTGTGAGGAAAAAAAAAACAACCAGTGGGCATTTTAACATAAAAACATGATCTATTGCTGTATCAAAAAGCAGTAGTAAGAAGAAACAAAGCAGAAGCCTTTAAATGAAAGAAGGCATCTTGCTTCCATCACTCTCTCAAGGTATCTGTAGCGTTTCCAGCCTCGGTTGCTAGTCAGAATCTGAAAGTGTGGGTGGCACTTGAGTGCTTTTCTTCCAGTCTCTCATTGAATCTGCGTGGATTAGACCATGTGGGATGCCAACCTGCTCAGGCACATCTCAGTGACATCTAACAGGCTGTTTTATGCCACAGCCCAGAGCAGCGTGGGAGAGAGCGTTGAAGGAACATAAGTCAAGGAGCAGAATTTTGCCTTCAGGTTTCTGCCTGAAACAAACAACTTGACAGGAAGTGTGCTTTCCAAGAGGGAATTAGCAGCCACTCCAGGGAGACAGTGATGTATACAATTCCTATCAGTTCACCTGGTGTTACAACCAGGATTTGTGGTCTGCTTTGGAATACTTAGGCTGCAGCCAGTGTGCACAGACACTGCACTGGATATTAGGAGAAATTTCTTTGCTGTGAAGGTGATGAGGCAGAGCTCGTGAAATTGTGGATGTCCCATTCCTGGAAGTGTTCAAGGCCAGGTTGGATGGAGCATTGAGCAACCTGGTCTAGTGGAAGGTGTCCCTGCCCATGGTAGGGAGTTGTGATGAGGTGATCTTTAAGGTCCCTTCCAACATAAACCATTCCATGATTCCACATAAGTGTACAGGGACCAAGTCCCTGAGGGATCAAGGCACAAGGAGTCACTGTAGGAGAATTTCAGCAGGTCAGCATCTCCCACACAGCCTAACAAAGTGTTCTTTGCTGCCTTGTGGTCTGAAGTGCTTCATTTCAGTCTAGCTTAGAATGACTCAATGCCATACATTTTTCACCAACTGGCTTTATAGACTGTCTCCCTAAATCATACATTTTGCTCTTTAAAGTTTGCACCATCTTCCTTTGAGACTATTCCCCAGGCTAATAGCTTCGGAGACAACTTCTCAGCCTAACAGACTTTGCTCTTTTATTCCCGTTAGTTGGCCTAAATTTTCCCTTCGCTTAATTCAAGCCAATTATTTCCAGTGATACCCACTGGAGCACCCTTAACATTTTCTTTTTGCTTTATGGTGTTTTAGCTCTTCAAAGGCTTGCAGACATTTGTCCTAATGGAGAGTGGATAGAGAGTTATCTGACATGTCAGGGAGGAGAGGTTGCTCTGTTCCGATTCCATTACAGCAGGAAACACGCTGGATATCAAAGAGAAATTTATGTAATGTATTCTTGCATTGTTCACAATACAGCATCATGTTTTATGCAAGCAAAAGGAGCGTGAGGAGAGAGTGGAAGAAAACTCTGTTTAACTGGCAGTGAAATGACAATAAAACAACAAATGGGGAAGTGGCAGGAGTTAAACCGCAGCTTTTATAGGCAGATTCCTCTGTCACTACCATGAGTGAGAGGTGCGGGGACATATCAGGGTGGTGAGAACCAAGACAGTGATGTTGGGAGGGTGAAAAGGCTCTGGGGTGGATTTGGGGGTTACAGGACCTGGCCCTGAGCAGTACAGCAGGGACAGGGGCCAGAAGGATCCCTGGAAACACAGAGCTGCTCAGCCCAGCTCCCATCACCACACAGCCCTCAAGAATAACCTGGGCAAGGTTTGGAATGGGCCAGATGAGGTGGAGGAGTGCATACAAATGCTGTGCCAGATGTGGCATTTGGTCCTGACATTTCTGGTTACAGTTAATTGGAAGCAGAGCAGTGCCTGTAACACTGGGAACTGCAGACACTTTAACCTCCAGCCTGTACTTGTCAGCTCCCCCCAGCTCTCCTCTTACCCTGCCCAAAAATCATTTGGTCAGCAGAAAGAGAAAACTCAGGTGTTTTCATCTGAGGGTTAGGGTCCATTTTCAGTGTTCTCAACAGCCACTCCTGTGTCCATGCAGGCAGAAGTTCTTCCTCTCCAGGAAATTGATAAGGTGTTGGGGGAGTCTGGTGTTCTGATTGCATCACTGATTTTCAGGTGAACTCTGATCAGTGGTGGCAAAGTAACAGGATGAAGCAACGGATACAAAAATATTGAGCACAGTAGGATGAAGAGGTGATGGGCACTGTCAGAGGGAGAAGCTTGATTTGCTCTTTTGGGTCAGCAGATGACCTTCTGTTCATTATGGTTCCAGTCCTCTGGGATAACAAGAAGTTAGTACCTTCTGTTAAAAGGCTGTTAATCTGACAGCCTAAATACTAATATTCACTTAAATCAAACCTTTATGAAGTTTTTCTTTGATGCAAGAGTTTAAAGAATTAACAAAAACTTCACAGGGTGAGAAGGCGACTCAGTTTAGGGAACCTGCCATGAGATATAATTCCTTTTCTTTATTTTTTTGTTGCTGAAAGAAACACACATGCACACACACATATATAAATAAGTGAACAGACTTTCAGAGACAAAAGAACATTTCCATTTTACAGCAATGATCACAATGTAAAAAGGCTGCATCGCTATGGAAACGGCCCTAAGCCTCATCATATCTAATGGTGATTTTCCAAAGAAGTCCTTGAAACATCTTTTGTTTCTTGCTTTGAAGTCAAAAGAAATGGTTGAGTGCCAAGAAGAGGGCTATCAGCTCCAGATCTCCAATCAGGGGCCCGGGCTCAGCTCTGCAGGCTCACTTGGAATAATTGCCACACGCGTTAGTGAGGGGAGGAAAGCAAGAGCAAAACAGGACAAAATATACACATGCACATCTAAATGCAGGTGGCTCATGGAGAAAAATTTCCTCAACAAGTGGCAAACACTAGATTTCCATTCCCCAGGCAGGATTTTCAGCAGAGGGCTGTTACATCAACACTCAGAGCAGCTGGGCAGGGAGCAGGTCCTGGCTTTCCATGCTGAGCCCACTTTTCCCTCATGGCAGGGGCACACAGGTTGCTGTGACAGCAGCTTTGGTGCGCCTGATTTAGGAGTTAATGACCTAATTAGTAATGCTGGAGGGGGGGAAAGGGAGGAGGGAAGGAAGAGGGGACAGCACAGAGTACATTGAGGAGCTCTGCCACTGCTAGAGGAGTTCCTGGCTGTTTGAGGGACTCACTGAGGGCTTTGAGTGAATGGTTCTCAGCCTGTTTGAGAATCCGATGGGGTTTGCAACTGCACCTCCAGGGAGAGCAGGCAGCTTGCAAGGGAAGCAGGAAATGCTTCTAGAAATGTGGGCATTACACTGCCCCAACACTTGGTCATGTCCCAGCTGCTTTCTTGTCATGGATGGCAGTGTCAGAGTGGGGGAAGAAGAGCTGTGACCAGCAGGATGATAGGAACGAGACAGTATCTTGATCTTTTCATCACTGGTGGCCCTGGGCAAGGACTCTCAGTCTCAAAAAAAATAACAGACATGAGCCTAAAAAGGGGAGCAGTGATACCAGAAATGTTGCTTGGTCTGGGCTACCAAGATAAAATTACAGTCAGCCCCAGCTTGCACCCATGGTTTGGCCTATCTGTCTCCTTTCTTATCTGTTCCTTTCTTCTGGTGTATTTCCTTTCAGAAATTAATTTTCCTTCAGACATTCAAGTGCAAAGGATCCTGACCTGAGACAATTGTCACTAATAACTGCTTCTAAACCAGCTATCAGTAAAATGAGAGGGCTGTTTTCTTTTGTTTACTTTCTCCTCACTTTAAAAAAAAGTTTATTCTCTAAAAAAAAAGAGGATATTCTCTCCAACCACATGAAGAACAGTAAGATCAGCCCTTCATGTATATTTTAAAGTGGTGCATATATCTACAGAACACAGGTATGCACATGATTTGTTTTTAACAAGCTCTATATCCTCAAATCCAAATATTCAATATCCCTCTGTTGCTTAGAAAAGTGCAAAAGAACTTCATCCATTCGATAAATCCCAGTTGCCAACTCTTGGCTCAGATCCATGAAAGCTTTGTCATTCAAGAAACAAGGGCTTCAAATCTCAGAGCCAGCACTTTAGTGGCAACTTTACACAGAAAAAATAATAATAATAATAAATATAATAATTCAGACATAAAAGATGGCAAGGTGCAAAGCAGCAGGGATGCTCCAGACAGTTGCCAGGATGCTTTTCTTTCAAGAAAGGAACAGATGCAAGATGCACCTCTATGAAAGTGTTCCCTGATAGCATCGCTGTGCATTAGTTGAACATGAACATTCCTCACCTGTGACTCGGGATGCAGGGAATGGGCTTTTGCATCGCATCCATCCTGGTGATACAATCTCCCATGTGCTGCTCTGAAGCCTTCAAACACTTGGCAGGCAGTCCCAGCCCTTTCACTTCACAGGGAAACCAGACTGTTTGCCAAGAAAAGGATTCAGAACTGGATAAACATTAAACAAATGTTTCAGGGAGCTTTATTTTGTTTGTGATACACCTTTAGATTTTGCATTTGAACTCTTTGTGGAGGATTAAACTTCTGATGTGCTTGCCCCTTCTTCTCCCTCACCCACCTCCTCCTCCTCTCCCAGTACCTCAGGTAGTGGTTGTGAGGCAGGAAGACAGGACCAGCTTGATGGGGAAGTTACAGGGCAATTTCATCACTCAAGGACTTCCCTTGGACCACGTTGGTTGTCAGGGGTAGTTGAGTGACCTTCATTCCCAGCAGGAAGGCAGCACTACCCCTAGTGCTCCAGAAATAGCCCAGACCTTGTCATAGGTGAGGATTGAAGGGTCAAAAGAAAGATTAACCTTCCCCTGACACATGGGCAGTGCTGAAGCATCCCCTTGCTCTTTTCCCAGACATTCCCATATGGAATTTGGATATTATCAGAACTGCTTTTCATTCATGTCTTGCCCTGAAACAGTGCTGTGGGATAGAAGCAGATTCAGGCTGAGGTGCATCCTTTAAAATGCAAGATTAAGTAATCATCTGTGTCCTAATTTTCCCATTTCTCTGTTTCTTTAGCTCGGCACCAAATTTCACCCAACTGGATGGAAGGGCAGAGTAAGCAAACAAAATCCCAGCTGTTCTGTGACAAAGCAGCAGTTGGATAGAGGAGGGATAGGAAAAAGTTTGGTTACTGAGGGATAGGAGTAATTGCTACTCTTGGTAGGCATCAGAGGCTCCCCACTGGCTCCCATACCCAAGATGCAAGTCCATAGGAAGCCCAGTTTTTTAAATATTCATTACTCAGGTCCCAAGATTTTCCTGGTTTCTAACACAGGACCTGAATTTCTGACATGAAGGTGGTTTCTCTTGGTTGTGGAGGATATTCTGGGGCCTCTTACCAGTTGTATCCAAAATAGCAGAGCAGCCTGTGGGGCTGTTTGCTATTCACATCACATTTGCAGAAGGCCCAGGCAGCAGTAGGGGGAAGATGGGAATGAATAGAGAGTGTAGGTAAGGAGGGAAAATAGAAGCACTAATGTGTTTTCAGCTGGTGGGATTTTTTTTTTTGTAGATGTTCTGTTCTCTCTCACCTTGATGCCTCATTTCACCTGCTTGCTGCCACAGGCGATTGGGCAACGTGGTTGTGCTCCACGGGAAACAATGAACAAGAAATTACAATAACAAAGTGCGTCAGCAGCTCCCAGGCTCTGATCAGCTGTAGGATCTTTGGCAGCTGTGAATGCTCCCATTTACACAGGGGGAAGGAGATGCCATACAAAAAGGGCTCCTCTTTCTGCCCTTGGCCAGTGAAAGAGTTAGAAACCAGTGGCAGCCAGGCTTGTTCGCCTTGGGACGTGCCCTGCCTGGCTCAGTTTCTGAAGCTCCCTGTGTTCCCTGGCTGAGCACGAAGCAGGAGGATTGTGCAGAGTGTGTGCTGCTCCACAGGGATTTGAGCCAGCAGGGAATTGCAGCATCTGGAGTGTGTGGTGAGTGTGGAGTTCCCTCCTGAAGACAGCAGCATCCTGACATCCACATCTCTGCGTCATTCTGGAAGAGAAGCCACCACCCTTGAGCAGGCAAAGCTTTGACATCAACAAAGCACCAGGACACCCAGTGCTGAGCGAGGGTGAATCAGTGTAACTCCAGGGAATGCTCTGGTCCTGTATGTTTACATCTGTCACACACCTGGGCCCTTCATCTTGGAGGCATTTTCTGTTCTGAGAAAGGGCAGGTGAATAAGTGAGGATCTATCCCAGCCCTTCATCTTCTTCCTTGTCATTACAGTGACAAATATTTTCTGCATCAGCCATCCTAAGCTTCAGAAGTGATGGAGCAATGCTGCCTCCCTGCATGGGAAGCCAGCCTTTTACTCAATCGTTTTCTCCTTCCCTCCCCTCACAGTGGTGTTCCCTGAAACACATCCTTTCCACCTCTGCTTTGATTTCCTGCCACAGCCCACCTCCTCTTGACAGTCATTATTAGCATGGGATAGGTCACCACAGATTTCTGGTTGGCGAGAAGTCAGGCTTATAAGATCACGTTGATTCTGAGATATTTAACTGGCCTATTTTTCACTATCTAGATATCCTTGGTCTTTCCCAAAGTGGGTGGACTTCCAGACAACAAACACATCATGATCCCACAAGATAATTGGGTGCTGTTGAGTAATAGAGGATCCCTGGCTGCTGTTCAAAGGGGGTCACCACAGATGTTCAGACCTTCAGCATCTCCTGGCACCAATTCTTTCCCTGGACCTGCAGCTAGGAGACTATGCTCACTTGAAATTTGCCTGCCTCAGGAAGAAAAAAATGAAACTAAAATCAAAGTGAGACCAAGGAGAGCACAGGTGTCAATGCTCCTGTAAGTTCATGTCACCCTCAGAGGGCTTTGGAGCCTGCCCACTCCTGTGGCTCCAAGGGCCTGTGGCAGGGGGTTGGAACCTGGGGCTCAGTTTTGATGGCACAAGTGACAGCAGGAACACCTCTAATCACTCATTTAAGCCCTTTTTAGGGATGGGTTGGAAGAAGGACCCCTGTAATGAACAGGAAGATGCATGCCACGGGGGCACAGTGACACGGTGTCGTGCAGAGGACACATTTCAGACTTGTTGGTTTTGATCTCTGCAGGAAGTTTGTAAAATCAAACCCACAGGAGCTGTGATTCATCTGCAAAGGTAAAATGAACACTTCTGTTGCCTAACGGAAAATCTGAACTAATTCCCGTTGGGAACCTTTCTGTTGCTTTTGATGGGGTTCAGAGCAAGTTGTCATTTAACCTTGTATTAATTTAGAAATGGGGCTCTTTGGGCCCAGTTCTGCTGCTCTTCCTCAGGCAAGTCTCCCATTCAGGCTATTGTGTCTTTTTGTCATCATTCCAAAGGCAATGGGCTAACAGGTATAAGAGAAGAAAAACATCTTGACTCCCTGATCTGAAGGGAGAAAAGGTTCTGGATTTACATATTTTCATGACATCAAAACCTGGCCCAGGGCTCACTTGGGTCAACAGATAATTTCCTGTTTATTCCAATGGGCTGTGAGTCAAGCTCTAAGGATGAATTTAATAATATTTGACATTAGCTGTCTAAAACCTGGTCAGCTCAAAGCCAGGCTGAGCAGCTGGACTCCTATAAAAGCAGCTGCAAAGATGGGCACTTCTGGGACAATCCCTCTGATCCATCTTAAACACTCCCATCGAGTGGGATGAAACACAGCCCTCTCCACTGGCTACAGAAAGAGTGGAACTGTCTTAGAATAAGTACCTAACTTTTATAGGGACTAAATCTGATTAGATCAATAGCACCTAAATTGTTCCATGTGGCCCTTGACAGTGCAGCAGAGAGCCCACAGACATCCAAAGAGATCTTTGACAGGAGAAGAAGTAATAAATGCAGAATTCGATCCTTTATTATTTCTTTTTCTTTAGAAAATGGGTTGCTATTTCTGCAGCTCCAACCACAGCCTGGGTTTAATAAGACATGCTAATGTGTGTGACTTCTGGGAGCTCTGCAGTGAACCCATGTTGATAACAGGCTTAGCCTCAGAAATGATAAATCACAGGGGGGAGTAGAGATATGAAAATTCTTTTCAGCCCTTGCAAATGAAAAGAAGATGTGATTGTAGAATATGTTTGGGATGTATGAGTGAGGTTCCTATAATCAATCATCCTAAATAAACCATTTTACTTAGCATCTGTTTGAAGGCAGACAATCAGGCTAGGAATAGGTTTTCTCCATGTAAAAATGCTTACAGAGTCTTACATCTGAATTTCTCTATCTTTCTTTTTATATGAACCCTCATTTTATAGCATGTGAGTCCCTGGCAGTCTTCAGAGAGGTTTTAGGCATGTTATCCAAACCACAAAGTAATGCTGGTTACATTTTACTCATAGTGTGAACAGGCTTGTTCAAAAGCAAACAAGGCATGTATGGCAGAACAACACAAATAAAATCCAGCACTCTCCCATCCTAGCTGGCATCGGACACAGGAGCAGCTTCCCTGAACTGGCTCCCCGGATGGCTTTTCTTATCCTCATAAACTGCATTGACTGTCCTACTTTAGGATGTTTTTCGATAGGGAATTCCTCGGTTTGGTAAATTTCTAATTCTATTTTGTTCCAAGGAGTCTTTATTCACCTACAGGTATTTGCCTGGAAAGCTCTCACAGTCATTTTGTGGAGTGCCTGTGTTTTTCCTCATCAGTTTCTGGGGAACTTCAGCCTCCTTTATTTGTTTTTACACCCTGGGCAGGCTCTGTAAAGCCTGGGAGGCTCAGCCTTGCCAAGGGCTGATGCAGGGTCACTCAGAGCACTCTGCACTCTCTGGCAGGAGCTCCCCACCATCCCAGGGGAAGGATGAGGCACTGCCTCGACGTGGTTTCAGCTGTGCTGATGCTCCCCTGTTGCCCATTTTTCACTGTAAAATAGCTAGTTTTCTCTGTTAGACAGTCTCAAGGACGATTTCTGTAAACATAGCTATGTTGTTGTAAAAATTATCTTTTTGCATTCCTTTCCCATGGACACAGACCCCTTTGACAGACACTTCTTTTAACCAATATAGTTAGAGACGGAAGTGTTAACTTTCTCCAATGATCTGTGATTTCAAAAAGTGTATATAAGAATTAAACGAAAGGGGTTTCCCCCCTTTCCGCCCTTGCTCTGAACACAGCCTGAAGTCCAGCTCTCATTATTTCTGCGTCTTCAACTGATTACCGGGATAAGCCGTAATAACGGGGCATCGCGGTAATACTCCCCCAAATTTTGGATGCCTCTTTTGATAAAAGTTGCTCAGAGAAGCTGTATTTGTGCACATCTCATTTTCTCCCCTGTCCGAGTTCATTCCCTGGCCTTGCTGTAACCTCACACCCCATAACCCAACAGTTCACAGCCCCACCCCTGGGCTGGTTTATTTGTTGTGTTTGCTCACATTTAGCACGACCTCTACACGGCAGGGGTGTGAAGACATCCAGGCAGATGCTCTTATTGACAGACACCCAGGTCTGACTCTGCTCAGCTCAGAGACAGCCAGAGTCATCCCACCGGTGGAAGGGAGCAGCGAGAAGATGCCAGGAAGCTCCACAAGATGCTGCTGATGAGCTCAGGTTTCTCCCACAGGCAGCTTTGAAGGTGACTTTTTGCTCCCCGTGTTCCACTCAATAACTCCCCTTTCCCCATCATGTGATGCTGTTGTGGGCACACAGAGACCCCCCTGCCCTCACCCCTGACTGCTGCCCTGCCCTGCCCTGCTCACAGGCAGAACATCTCCAACTGCTGCTCTGCAAGTACAAGCATTTGACATTTTCTCTTTGCAAAGCATGTGTAAAACCAGCCCTGTGAATTACTCAAAATAGGCCAGAATTTGATCACAAAACCTGATTAAAGGAGCTGCATGAAAGAACAGCATATATTGTATGCAAACAGGAAAAGTAGCTCCCCATTCAGCCTTCATGCTGAAGAGAGATTGTTGTCTGACAGCTCTGCAGTCTCCTCCTTTCTTTTGTGCAACAAAAAAGGCAATATAAACAGATCCTGGAAATATTTATTATTTTTCAAGGGAAAGAAAGTTTTCCTAGGCTTCAACTCCAACCAGAATTGCCTTCAAATTAGTGGTGAACAGAAGAGACCAGCAATGAAACCGAAGTGAGGTAAATTTAAAACTTTTCTGATTTGCGTTTATACAAAAGCACGTGGAACTGAGTGCTCAAGATGTGAGTGAGCAAGATTCAGATAAGAAAGGGGGATTTGTGAGAAGAGAATCTCCTCAGCAGCCAACTCTCCCCACAATGTTCAAAGAGATTCAGTCAAGGACACCAAGCAGTTCCTCACTATTAGGGAGCTGTGAGACTCCCTCCCCTGTGGTGCCTTATTCCATAATCCCCACTGAGGGTTCTGCTCCTGCTGATGAGGTCCTTCCCTGGGACCACGAGGTCCTGCTGTGGAGTCCAGAGGGAGGACTGAATGCTGTGACATGGGCACACATGCTCCTTGTGCCTCTTTCTCCCTGGCCCCCAAGAGCTTGAAATCCCACAGTGCAAGCTCCAGAGTGGATGGATGCTCTCATACAGAACTCAGATTTTCTTTGCTGGCAGAGCCTGGCATCTTTCTTTTATCTGTGGAGTGAAGCTGGCACTTTCCCTGGGTGGGATCCCAGAAAACCACCCCTTTGCCAGGTGGGGGTCACCCCAGCA
The DNA here is from genome assembly GCA_013398175.1 of Climacteris rufus. Classification (NCBI taxonomy): domain Eukaryota; kingdom Metazoa; phylum Chordata; class Aves; order Passeriformes; family Climacteridae; genus Climacteris; species Climacteris rufus. Next base: position 908,691 of record VZRZ01007427.1, on the reverse strand, counting down.
GTGGGAGGCAGGTTTAGCATCCTCCCCGTGCTCAATCTCACTGGTGCTGCACAGACAGAGCTGAAAAGCACTGCAGGGAGCCCAGCACTGCAGAGGCTCCAGCTGCACACTTCACACAGCAAAGCTGCTGCACGGAGCCAGTTCCTCCCCACAGCTTCAAATCAGGGCCAGGTTTATTTTACATCTCCTTCCCTCCCACGACTGAAGTTGCTTGAGCAGAGAGACCTTTCTCTTTGGCCTCTCTCTAAGACATGGGGATGCTGAGATCCCCCTGGCTGCTTCTGTCCTGCAGGTCCTGTGTCCCTCTGTGGGAGCTGCTGGGGGTGGCAGCTCTGGGGATGGGCTGCTCTTACATCAGGTGGGTGACACGGCCAATCCAGGAGTGACAAAAGGTAGGAAAATACGGGCTTGCTTCCTTCTTTTACATTATACAGATAATCCAAAGGTTTCTTGGACTCAGTTATAAGCCTGGACATTAGTTTTAAAGCGTTGCTGAGCATTCACTGACATCCTCCATGAGGGGTAAAGCTTCAGTGCCTTCCCCATCTGTGAATGTTTTTCACTTTTATATTAATAACTTAATCTACCTGCTGTATTTACAAGGCATCTATCACCTCAGTATCTTAGTGCTGCTACTAAATTATCCATCATACAAGGGAAGTACAGAGACAAATTGAATGCAGGATCCCCAACAAACAGTCTATGACAAGTACTGAGCTGTTTCAGTGGGTTTGTGGGGGTGGGATAGAAAAGATCTCACTGTTTGAAGTCACTTGTTTCTCAGAAATGCAAATCTCAAGGTGATATTTTTTTAGCAGCCTCATTCTGAAAGTTGTATCCCAGCAGGAAGTGTTTGGTTCCATGTGAACCCACCAGCAGCACTACCTGGATCTTGTCCAGCCCCATTTTTCCAAATACTAAAATAATAAATAGGTGGAAAATAAGAACCAATTCTCCGAAGTAATGCCAAATTCATCTCCTCAGGAGGAAAGCAGCCTCAGAGACAGTCTCTAGAGGTTCTTCACAAGCCCTGTCCCACTGGAGTGTGAGTGCCACAGATTCCCACAGGTGCACAGCTTCAGCTGAAGAGTTTTGGGGTTTTTTTGACTTAATCTTGGCTGACAGATGGCATTTTTTTCAAGTCATTTCCAGGTGACTAAGCCCAGTCCTGGGTCTGCTTCTAAGCTGTGCTTCCAGACTCCTTACAGGCAGAGTAAAATGGAAAAAATCTCTACTGGGTGTCAGAATCAGCACTGACTTGGTCACAGGTTCTGTGACTAGGTCAGATCTGGAGCCTGTCAAAAGGATGATGAAGAATTTGGTGCACACAGGAGCTGTGCAGCTGCAGCCAGGCCAGATTCAATGCCCCTTCCAGGCAATGTGCCTTATTCATGTTCAGTGGCCACTTGTGTGGGTTTTCTGGACACCACCTGCAGCTGGAATGATGAAACCACCATGTAAGGGTTTTGTGGGCAGAGGGAATACATCACAGTTAAAGCAATAGGCCACTGCTCAGAATACCCAGCAAAACAAAGCAGAAGGGCAGCTTGATTTTTACATCTTAAATAAATAAACCTTTCTGATCCTTCAGGCAGAGCCTGCGATTCTGCAATGTATCCTTATGAGCTGTTGTTTTACTGTAAATATCCTCTGCTATATTAAATCATACATCACTTCCCAGTGCAGCTAATTTTCCATTCACACTGATGCTCGTGGGCAATATCCTCATGCCCTGATGTCCCATAAAGCACCCAAGCAGCATCCCTCAGTCACTTCTCATTTGCATACTCCCAGAAGCTCTGGGTGAGCATCTCAGCAAAAAGAAAGGAAAATGAAATATTTACTTTTTGTTTCCACATGCCAGTAGTGAAACTATATTGATGTGGTGAGGATGGGACATTAAAATCAAAATTATGTTGGGAATAAAAAGCAAGGCATAAATTAGCAGTGTTTGCTTCATCTCTGTTTTAAGAGACTTCACATTACCCTGGTGCCATATAACATGCCAAGGGTATTTGGGGAAATCTGCAGCACTGTATTTCAAGAAAGCTTTGGAGCCAAGATGACATTACTAAAGGACACAGCAAAATTAATGAATGGCCACCAAAAAGTCTTTGTCAAGGGCTGACAGTGAAGGTGCCACAGGAGGAAGTGGAGAGGAAAGGAGACAAAAGCAGTTCCTGACAGTCTGTCAAGACAAAAGGAAGAAGATCAGCAAGAGGGGAAATGCTTTTTATGCTTCTCTGCTGGTGCCATCCTTCAGCTGCTCATTTTCTTCCTTCCCACTGTCTATCTTGGCATTGTTTCCAGGGAAATCCTGCCACCATCTTGTAGACCTTGCAAGGGCTTCACACAAAGGTGCTCCAGGTTTTGGGTTGTCTGAACCCACCCTGAATTATGAACTGGAGGGGATTGTCCACATCCTTGGTTAATCAGTCCAGCTGAAGACAGTCATAGCCCAGAAGGTGACTCTCACCTCAGAGTTCATGGCATTGTCTGCCAGCTGTGCTTCCTTAACCATGGTCCAAATCAGCTGCCACTGAGGGCATCATCCTTCCTGAGCTCCCAGAAAATTTGGGACAAAAAGGTGAAAGAAATCTGTTGTGTCATCAAATCCAGTCCTTTTGTCATCTCAGGCAATCACACACAGAACCCTGATCTGAAACACATCAAACACCAACTTACAGACAGCTTGGTTTCTGCCCCTCTCCGTTATTCCAAGAGTTACTCCACTTATTCTCATAACGCTTCTCTTAGTGTTTGGTCCACCTGTGACATTTTATATCCAGGAACTGCTGTGCTACTAATGCTGCTTAACCTAAACAGCTTTTCACTCTCCTGTGTTTTTATACCTTTCCCATTTTACTCTGAGAAGGCAATCGCATTTACTTTCTGGTTCACTGAATTCCCTCAATCCTCAATCCCTAGGAGGAAACATAACAGGCATAACTGACAAAGTTGTGTGTGCTTTTTTTTTTTTTTTAAACCCATACATATCTCCATAGAGAAGGGGGGAAAGTCTCCGTTCCATAGTCCTCAAGATAATGAAGGATAAGGATGTGTGCTGGGAATCTGCAGTTCATGCCAGGACTGGGTCACCTGCTCTGATACAGGCCATGACCAAACATCAACATACAATGGCAAGGGAAGGGAGAAAAATTGGGAAAAAACCACCCAGCAGTTCATGAAGCATAAGATGGCATGGAAACATTGGTGTTGAGTGTGACAGATGGAGGGAGCAGCCCTGATCAGAGGCTCATTTCTGCAGCTGGGCTCTCTGAAGCTGAAGGGGGGCTGAGGAAGTTAATGGACCTACCCGCACATGTAAAGACTCCTGGATGAGACCATCAATTTTCTATAGGTCACTGGGACCAGACACAACTTCAGAGAGCAGAGAAGTAGAGCTATTAGTACAAAACCTCTCACTTTTTTCATTAAAATCAGAAATCATGCCAGAGAGATGAAAAGTGGCCAGTGTTGTATCCATCCTTAAATAAAGCTGTGAAAGGGTAGCAAACTTTGCTTCAATTGAAAGAAAAAAAAAGATAAGAGAAAAACCATTGAAGACAGTTACAGTGTCCCCAGATGCTTGGGACAAACCAGCATGGAGGCTGCCATGGTAAACTGTGATGCTTCTCAATCTATTTTAATGCATTTCAAAATGTTAGCAAAAATAATGGGTATCTCTGAACAAACAGAGGTGTTTTATTTATATATTCAAAAGATTTTTTCTGAGAAGAGCCCTCACAAGGAGCCATTAAGGAAAGCTTAGTGGGTTACCTTGAGGTAAGGGGCAAAAGTTCTTTCATGGATTGAAAACAAACTATGACATAAAAATCAAACAGCTGTAATAAAAAGTCCAATTCTCAGCACGAAAAGAGGTTAATAGTGGGAGGTGCTCCAGGGACTGCTCTCAGGACAAGCACTCTTACAGAGATATTTTAAGAGCCTGAGGACGGGGTGGAAAAAGGGCAACATTTGTACAAAGAACAAAATTTCCCTTCTCCCCCAACTTCTTCTTAGGTCACTCAGGACTGGGGAAGATGAGAAGAAATTAATTTAAGAGAGACCTCAGAGAAGGACGTAAGTGGGCCATATAATGTCAAAAACCAAAATCCTGTTAAGGATTGCACATACAACAACACAGAAAATGCAGTTGGAATTGTTCACATACAAATGAATCACATCCTCTGGGATGAAAGAAGATGCAGGCTGCTGTGGGGAGCCCAGCATAAGATCTGTGTTCAGTGCACGGTGATCATCAAAGGCCTGGATGAAATGTAAAGCTGTTTGGAGAGATATTGTATTTCCTCCCTTGTTTTCCACCATCAGCTGCATGTTTTTGCCCTGGGAAACATCATCACGTGGGAGCAGCAATGCAAGGAAAGCACTGTAGAAACAGAGAGGGACCAAGGGAGGCAAGGAAAAGAATTTCTGCAGATAAGGAGGAAGCTTTTGTTATCCATAGGAAGAATGTCAATACCAGCATGTCACCCTCTTGCAGGGGTATCCAGGTCGTGAAAATGCAAAAGAAAGAAAAGGGAAAAACGGAAAAGTGGTCTTGTTTTTTTATAAAATTTTGTTTATGTGAAAGCAAATAGGCTGAAATCCCAGAGAAGTCAGCTGAACTGTGTTTGAGTGAGTACCTGGGTTCAACAGCCAAGAATAAAGATATTCAGGTCAATCAGCTGCTCTGTTTGTCCTTTTCAACATTAAATGGAGAAAAGGTCATTTGAGAAAATTAAGAAGACAACAGAGTAAATAAAAGAAAACAATTTCCCTCTTTAAACATAACTAACCTGTGCCATTTCCAGCTGCTTGTTAGCTTTGAGGCAAAGAACCACAAGAGTTTCCTGAATTTCTTTGAGGAGGAAAGCCTGGGCAGCAATGACAAACCTCAGAACAGTGTGTACATAGTCACTTCTCATTTCTTGACTTCTGGACCCACAGTACGGCAATGGGACAATGTTTTTCTTAGAGGGGACATATCAGAGGCTGAAGACTCGGAATAGCAGGAAAATTGGGAAGGAAATTGCCCAGGTGATTGAAGAGATGAAGAATTCTGAGCTGCGCTTCTGAACAGAGCCTGTAGTTCGTGCACTGGACCAAGACCCATATACCCCCTATAACCCATATGACCCAAATAACCCAAATAACCCACATAACCTCTCTAACCCCTGTAGTCCATATAACCCATATAACCCAAAAACCTCAAATAAACCATATAACCCCTATGGCCCACATAACCCAAATAACCCATATAACCCCATGTAACCCCTATAACCCAAATAACTTCACCAGCTTCTGACTCTGATCCAAACATCCACTGGGTGCTCCAGAACACCATTTAACACAAGATGTTGTCCTGAGCGATTTGTATCTGTGAAGGAGCACTTGTGACTTGAGCTTTTAGAATTAAATTATCAGCAGTGTGATTTAAGGTTTTCTTTCAAAGCCTGTTAGAGACCCAGGTGTTCCAGGTGCCCAACAGAGTTAGAAATCAGATCTCAGAGGTGGTGTTGCACAGTCCTTCTCTGTGGGCTTCCTGGTTCCTTTACCCCTCTTTCCCTCTTCCTCGTCCTCTAGAATTTTAGACTGTCATGGGAAAAGTCTTAAAAACTCCTTTGAGCAGGGACAGTGTGCAAGAGAGTCAGCAACAAGGGAATCACTGTCACCTGCCTTTCCAACACTATGAAGGGGTGAATTTCTGCATATTTGCAGCCTGGATCACAGAGATCTTCTCCAACTTCTTCCACAAAAATCCCCAAGCTTTTCACAAATGTTAAAGTTTGGATTCTTAGCCCCTTACTCATGATGAGTAATTCTTTGTTCAATGTGAATGCACTCAAGTCGATGGGATTACTCATGAAAGAAATGCTCCTGACTGCAAGTGTAGATATCCCAATACAATTTATTAATTTTGCTTTACAGTGCTTTTGTGAGGCTTAACAGATGGGAATATTGACATTAAAAGTTCATGTGATTGGCTCAAGGTCAGAAAGTGGCAGGGCTGGGAACTTGGCCAAAGCCTTGATTTCCTTTTCTCTCATTTTAGTCATGAGATTTAAAATATAGAAGCCAGCAGCACCAGCAACTCGGGAACTCTTCAGTTTGCAGAAGGGAACTGTCAGATTGAAGGAACAGCCCCTCACATGGCAGTGAAGGCAATCAGGCTGGGCATGTGGAGGATGTAGAGCAAAGCTAAATATATTGAGGAGTTGGAAAGAGGGAGGAGAGAAAGTCAGGTGCTGATTTTTTTCCTTTTTTCACCACCAAGACTTGAAAAAAAGCAGAGATTATGCTTGGGGTGATTGTCAGGCTACTGCATTCTTCTGTTTCCTTGCTTAAAAACTGTATTTTAGAACAAAATTTGTTTTTTAGAACCTCTAAAGTGACTGAAGAGAGAATCCTCTTTGCTCTTATCAGGAGACACCACGCTATCGCGTTTGACCCTTTTAGGCTGAAAAGAAACTCCCTGAAGAGACAACCCCCTATTTGAGTCTGGGCAATCATCCTGTTGTGGGGGTCTGCACAAGCCTAAGACTTCCCTAGGATCCTGCAAGGAGTTCCTGTTGTATCCTTTGGTTCAGGAAGGCATCACTTTCTCATGCTTACTGCTCCCTGATCTCCCACCTTTTCCTCTCCATTTCTCTCTTATAACAGGACAAAATCTAATCTCTCAAAGAGCACTTTTCTTCCCACCCCTTGAAGGCTTTCTTGCACCCACGTTGATATTTCAATCATTACCTGCATCCTGCAACGTCTGCATCCTAAGTGGTTTGGGAACTCTATGGCACCTGCTCAAACACCTGCTCTGGGGGGCGAGACTGGATAATTAGCACCATTTTTCTAATGACCAATTTGTGGCTGATGAGGCAAAGCAAACACAGGAGGGGTGATGTCCACAAACCCTCACTGGAGCTGTGGCTGCAGGAATTGCCCCAGCTGAGCCACCCATTCATCTCCAGTTCACCAGGCTCCTGCTAAGACCTTCATCCTCCCCGTGTGAGACCTGGAAGGTCCCTGCTTCCACAGTGTGCCAGGCTTTCTTCATGCCTCCAGTGGCACAGGGGCCAGGTTGTCATCTCACTGAGTGGCAGTGAACAGGAGGACCTGAACGTAGCTGAGAAAAATCCTCAATCTGGCATTAATCACCTGCTTGGAGCTGGCGGCAGGCAGTGACATTTTCTCAGTGGCACACAACCAGACATCTGCTGAAAGAGCCAGCAGCTCAATCCATGGGGAGGCGGCTGCCTTTTTGTCTCCTCCCTGTAGGAAAGGAAAGGTCATGGCAGTCCCAGGGAAGTAGGGAAAGAAAGGTTATCCGTGGAGTCAGGGTCCCCGGGCAGCCAGGGGTCACTTGGTGGGGAGCCCGGGACATCTGTGCACACCACTCACCACACGGGGAGGTAAATCAATGTCACCTCGGCAGCTGCTGGCAGAATCAGATTTAAATAGAGAAGTTAAGGAATGTGAATGGCTCTCCAAAGGAAGCAAACGTGGGAAATCACTTCAGGCCAGGATCGTGGAGGCCATGACACTCTTCAGGAAGCTCCAGCTGCATCACGACTGTCAAGAACAGGCTGGGAAGAAAATTCACCCCGAACAGGAAACTCCATCCTGTGCTTCTGGTGATGGATTCCAAAATGACCTCTCTGCTGCACTGTCAAATGCAAAATATGAATCTAATCGAACCGTGGATCTGAGCCAGGACAGTAATTCACCTGTTTCTGAGGCTGCACTGCAAAATACATTTCTCTGAAATATAACACTGATCAAAAATAAAATAAGAATAGGAAGACAGATTTTCTATTGGAAAATGCTGATTTATTGAAACCAAGATGTTTAATAGGGACACATTGATTTCTTTAAAAAAATTTGAGGACTTCCATTAAAAGTTACAAGATGCAATGTGGGACAAAGCAAGAAGACAAATTTAACTCTTTAGTGTCATTTAAGCTGAGCCTGAAGAATAACATCTAAATGAGAGTTTTGAAGAAGGTTTGGAAAATGCTGATTTTCCATTTCCCAATACAGATCTCTGCATCTCACTTGCATATTGTTAAACTTGTGATTACATCACATTTAGCACTTCTGTAGTAACTTCAGCTGAAGACATAGAATATTTTTCTTGTGCAAGGCTATGAAGATGATGAGGGCATGGGAGCGTCTCTTATGAGGAAAGGTTGAGGGACCTGGACCTGTTTAGCCTTGAGAAGAGAAAACTGAAAAGGGGACCTCATTAATGTGGATAAATATCTAAAGAGGGGTGCCAAGAGCACGGGCCAGGCTCTGATCAGTGGGGCCCAGTGATGGGACAAGAGGAATGGGCAGAAGCTCATGCCCAGCAAGTTCTGCCTGAACATGAGGAAGAACTTTCCTGGGAGCACTGGAACAGATTGCACAGAGACGCTGTGGAGTGTCCCTCACTGAAGATATTCCAGAACTGTCTGGACATAATCCTGTGCCCTGTGTTCTGGGGTGACCCTGCTAGAGCAGGGAGGTGGGACCAGATGACCCCACTGTGGTCCCTTCCAACCTGACCTGTTCTGGGATTCTGTGATTCCTACCTGGGACAAAAACCCCTACAAAAGAACACTATAAATGCTATAAATCCTGTTTTCCAGGGCTGGTTGAAAGGCCCCTATTGCTTTGGAGGTGCTGGGGCCGTGCATGTTTGTTAAGACAGGAAAGGAGGTGGCTTGTAATGACAAGAAGCTTTTCCATCCTTTGGCTTTTCCCGGAATCAATATGGAATGTCAGCCAACCAGACACCCCTTGCTAAAGAAGACTCTTTCATGTTGGCTCCTGTTTTTATACCATCCAACCTTAGTTTTGATTTTTAAGGGACGTTCCTGTTGATTATTTTTTTAATCACAGATACATATCATGCCAAACATCAACCCTTGCCAAAGAAAACCTTTTCCCTGGCAGGGTTTGTGGATTGCTATCACTCTTGCTCTGTTGAACTGATCAGATTAGATAGGACGGGGCCAAGATTTCCCTTGGCTCTGGTACTTTCACATCATTCAGTGCACTGCTGGGAAGGGAGCATGAGGGCTGGGATGCAGAGCGTGCCAGAGGAAAACTGTTACCTCTAGGATGGCCCGAGATGGCTTTAATGAAAATCACAGGGTTTGGGTGCAACCCTAACAATGTCTAGAGAAGAATTCTGTGTTTACAGCATTCCTTCCTTCCTTCAGGAGATTTCTAAAATGTGTAATATGGACAGTGAAGCAGAGGAGGGATTCTTTATGAGCTGTCTTCAAGGGGCAGAAGAGGGTTGATGATCCAGCTGGTAGCAACACTTTGTTGGGCAGCTGGGCACAAAAGAGTGACAAATGTCATTATCCATTTCGATTACATGAGGGATTTGGGGACTTGGAAAGTTAGAAATTGGCTGGTACAAATTAAAATTTGGCTGCTACAACAGCATTGCCAGAGCATGTTCTCGGGAGCAGTGGAAGCATTTCCTTGGTAGTTACAGTTGGTCAAGAGTTTGATGTTCTCTCTAATTTCAAAAGGGGAGAATCAGGTGTCATTTAAAGCAAAATGAACCACAAATACTGGAGAATGAAACGTCATATTCCCACCCATGAATAACATATGAATAAGTAAGTATGTGTATATATAACGAGATATATATATATATAGTTATGTATATAAATATATATAGGAATCAGAGAGGTGAAAACCTTGGATAGATTTCAGACTCCTGGCTGCTTTCCAACAACACTTTAGAAATACAGTACTAAATTTACATTGGTTTCAGTAATGCAAGCCTAGAATTTCCCCCAGGAGATCCCATCTGCTCCTCGCTTACATGAATCCCCCAAACTGGAGAACAGCAGGGCAGACATCCTATTAAATCACTGGTTTTATCATACCCATTCAGTTTTTCCCTGGATCTGATGATCTGCCAGGGCAGAATGCTGCATCATTTGCTTCATCAAAATGTACAGCGTGGTGTGCAGTAATCCAGGCAGCAGTGAGGTGTCAGGCACAATGGCTGGTTGCTGGAGGAGGCAACCCCTGTAAAGCCTTGAATGCTGAGTTCCTGGGAGCTGACACACACTGGGATCTCTCTGTGATACCCAGGCATTACCAAATTAACTATTTGGACTAGCTGGGAATGGGGGAGGAAGTAGCTCAGAAGCTTTTGTGGAAGTTAGTGGAGGGAGAACAAACTTCTGAAAAAAAAGTGAGTTAGGGATGAGACATGGCCAGCCTTCCACAGAAACTGGAACAACAGAGGAGACCAAGGTGACGTGATCTTCCAGTATCTAAAGGGCTGGAGAGGGACTTTTTTCAATGGCATGGAGTGACAGGACAAGGGGGAAATGGCTTTAAGCTGAAGGAGCGTAGATTTAGACTAAATATTAGGAATAAATTCTTCCCTATGAGGATGGTGAGGCCCTGGCACAGGTTGCCCAGAGAAGCTGTGGCTGCCCCATCCCTCGAAGTGTCCAAGGCCAGGTTGGACGGGGCGTGGAGCAACCTGGGATGGTGGAAGATGTCCCTGCCCCTGGCAGGGGGTGGAACTGGATGATCTCTGAGGTTCTTTCCAACCTAAATGATTCAATGGTTTTATGAGCTGTAGGAGGCTTAGGTGACAGAAGCTCAGTCATGGAGCACACAGTATCTTGTAAACTCTGCCTAAATAATTACTCATTTTAGCCCATGACTATTACAAGGGATCCCAAAACATTTTCTAAACAGAAGCTTAATTTAAATTGCTGTTAAAATATTGTGTGTTTGGCACCATGCACAGCTAAAAGCAAAGCAGGAAGAATCAAAAGATGGAAAATAATTTCCTGTGCACGCCGTGGTGAGGACAGCACAGCAGGGCAGGGACACACGGGGTGGTGGAGATGAAAACCACCGAGCCTTCCTCCTCTCTGCTGCACGCAGAGCTGGCCATCAAAACAGGGAGGATGGAAAGAAAATGAATATGTGAAAATCCTGCCATAAAGGGCCGTTTTTCCCAGAGCAGGGCCGGAGGAAGGAGGCGGCAGCGCGGGCCGGGCGATGCCGTGCCTGGGCTCACGGGGGCAGGTGCGCTCCGCGCTGCGGCTGCGGCTCGGCACGGCTGCGGCTCCCGGAGCACGGCAGAGGGATGCAGCCTCCAGGCAAGGCTTTGCCTGCGGGGAAAAGGCCACAGGTTCCTTTTCACGGATGCCCGCATCCATAAAAGTTACACAGCGTCATAGCGCAGCCCTCCGAGAGCTCCGCCTGGCTCAGGGGCGGCTGCCCAGCGAATGTTGAATTTTCGTCCAGCATCTCTCTGGCACTTTGAATCCCCAGTTCAGCTCAGGATCCACCTCGGCCACCTGGGGGAAGCGGAGGAGACCAGGTCCATGGCAGCCCGCGGCTGACACACCCCCGGTGCCGCGAGGTCATTTCCCTATCATATCTGCTAATCCACAACACTGTCTGAAATAACCCAAAGGCACAATAATTAGAAATACAATGCTAAAAGAGGTGATGTGTGCGAAGAGCTCAGAAGTGTCTCCACCTGAGCCTGGCTCTGTTTCCTGTCCTGCCACACATTGATGGCTGACCTCGACCAAGTTGGTTACCTTCTCCTTGTCTTCAATAAAATCTGTCTCGTAAAATCTAGATAATAGCATTAAACTTATCTACATCAGATGGAGGTTTTGATGCTTAATCAATAAAGATTTGTAAAATGCTTTGAGATCCTCTTAAAAAAGGAAATGTCCACAAAAGATTTCAGCATTAGCCAAGACTAATGAGTGAGAGGAGGTACAAGCTGCCCCATGGACAGCTCAGTGCTGGCAGGGCTGGGAGTTGAAGCCCATCAGGGAAGGGCAGCCTTGGCCATGCCACAGGAAAAAAAGACAAAACAGTTTTGGGTTGCAAAGGACTCAGCTGGAAGTGGCTGCCAAGCGGGAAGTGCCAGCCTTGCATCAAGCATAGCCTTCTACTATTGACATGTTTTGGATCAGCTGCTTTTAATTTCCAAGACACCAAAGACTATTTATTTCCAAATTCACATTTCACCCCACCTTTCCTTTCCTTTGCCCCCTCAGGCTCTGGCAGTTTGCTGTAGAGTCAAGTGAATTATTTCTTTGGCAGCAGAATAAAACCCCCAAAGCTTGATGTAGTGCCGGATGATCACCAGAATATAATGTATATAAGAATGTATAAATATTGTGTTTACCCAAGCACATTTTGAGAGCTATCCCTAACTCTTTAACTTTGAAAATAACAAGAAACTGAAGAAAAGGAAAGACTTTCAGATCTCAAATATAAGCAGAAAAAAAGTCTGCAGAGCAGAAAAAAGTCTATTCCTATGGTGTCTCTTGTCTGAACAGAATTAGGAGATCTCAAGGTTGATTCCATTCTGCTGAGAGTGATTTCAGCTCATTCTGAGATACTCCACTGAATTTATATTACAGAGAGCTTCTGATAAAATAATCTGAATTAAAGCTCATCTTCCAACCCGTCCTTTGAGATGCCTGTGTCTCCTATGGGTGTCATCCCTGGAATGGCCGTGCTCAGTGATCAGCTGTCACCTGGGATGACCATCAGTCAAGTCCCTCCGTCCAAGAACAAGCAATATTTCTCGGCAATATTCCACTCCCATGTTTTCTTGGAGGTGAAGGGAAAGAGTCAGGTGATGTCCTCTTCTTCAAACAAATGAGTCCTAGGTCTGCCCAACCTTCCTGCCAGCAGCCAGGGAAGCTGTGCACACTCTAATTCCCAAAGATGAGCTGAGGATTCGCATGTTACTTACTGAGGTATTACATGGAATTTTAATAGGCCTTTAACAGGACTCCGGTGAGTTCAACAGCTGATCCAAACAAGATCTCTGCTCCAAGGCCTAATCCCCTCATAGCCTAAAAGGATCTCCTTCAGAGAAATTGTTTTGTCTTCAGGCAGTGCTGCAAAGAATGATGAAGAAAGAGATGGACAGAAAGAAGAGAAAGAGAGGCAAGTTTAAAGAAAAAGTTATCTGAAGAGGAAAAAGTGATGTTAATGCAGGTAGAAAATGCTAAAAAGATTTTTAAAAGAGAAGTATACAGCTTTTTTTTTTAATCTCACTAGTTAGCACTTTATGTCAAAATCCCCTCATTTTAACAATCACTAGAACCGAGTGAATAATTTAAAAGGAATAATTTATTCAAAGAACGTGGCATACTCATGCATATCCACATATTGTCTGAAGAGATCACAAAGTTCTCCCAGTTTCATATGTTATTCAGATCTATTTGCCAGTTCCTGCAGCTGACAACTCTTTGCTTCCAGATACTTTGTGACTTAACCCATGAAAGGAAATAAGTTATTCTACACAGACTTCTCTTGTTTGTATACAAAACCTCCAAAGTAAATTATTATTTCAGTAACCACTCAAGTTATGCTGCTGCACAGTCAGGAGTGTCTCATAAGGACTCTCCTCCTTTTTTTCCTCATTCAGAGGTTAAATATCTGAATGTTGTGTGAGGACATGCACGCACTTCCTTGCCCACATAGAGATGAACAGAGCAACTGCATTTCTCACTCACAGAGCTCCCAAATCCAGACAAGAATTTGGACAAAATCTTGTCACCAGTGCTTAAAGATGGCACAAATGCCAGTGAGCTTCAGGAGGTGCCGGTGGCAGCAGTGATCTGTGCTCATGCTCCTGCTTTCTTTGTGGTTCTCAGCTAAGCTGATGGAGCTGGTGCAGCACCAGAGCAGCTGTTTGGATGAACAGATGCCATTCCCACATCTTCCAGGGCTGAGGAGCTTTGCTCTGATGATCAGCCCAGCTGTCCAGAAGGCAGTGCAGACACCTTAGGTATAACAGAGCCTTCATGTACTGCAAATGAAGACATTTCAGTAAAAAGAAATAATTAGAACAGCAATAATAAACCTGAACCTGTAAAAGAAGTCTTGGATCTGAACAATAATTCACGTGTCTCAGGCCTGGCCTGTAAGTGATGTGCTGCACCCCTCACATTCTCTTCATGGCTTCTGTTCTTGCCTGTGGCACCACGGAGGAGCATCCACAGCTGATTCCCTCTCCAAACCAGCCTTAGTGGGAGCTGTAGCTCCGGCACATCAGAGCTGGCTTTTCTTGGGCTTTTAAGACCAGTAAAACATACAGATGACAACTTGGGATAAAGCTTAAACTCTCTTAGGGATCATTCACAGCTTAAAATAAACTGGGATATCTTGGCTTGTTGGATTAACCTAATCACAAATCTGTGGCTGAAGGTTTGGTCTGAAGGGAGAAATAACCACACTGAATGCATTTGTCCTGAATTCTTTGTACATCAAGAAACTTGCAACCCCTTCCAAAATGAACCCCACTGTGGTAATTCAGGTCAAAAATAAGGTGAGGAGTTCCCTGGTGTCAGAAGAACTATTATTTTTCTTTGGCAGGCAGTAGAGGAAGGGAAGGTGAGAGATTCAGGAGCCTGTGAATTGACCGGCAGATGAGCTTTTCATTAAGAGGAGCTCCAAACCCTAATAAAATCAGGGCTTTTTTTTTTTACTGGCTTTGGTGGCCTTAGGAGGACGCCCTGATTCAGGCACCCAGAGCTGCAGGACTACAGCCCCAGCCTTGTTCTCGGTGCTGGATGTTAACAAGCACTTCTGTCACACTCACCAGGGCTGACAGAAACTTGGGCATCATTTCTGAGTCGATTTCTGTTCTGAGATTGGCTTGAGCTTTGAACTTCAGCCTCAGGGCAATGCATAGAGATAATGGATTTCCCTTCATCTGATATATAGATATTGCTGCTCATTTTCTAGCTGCTGTGGTATTTGGTTGCTACAGTGTCCAACCATAATGTTTACAGATTGCAGCTGTACTGTACATGCCCAAAAAGAAGCTGTCTAAAGCTGTTTTGGAGTGTTACTATGATCCGTGGCCTTCATTTTGTTTTGCTGGAGTTAAAACCAGTTGTAAAACCAATCCAGCTTCCTAAATAACCACATTTAAATATAACTGAATTTAAGAAAATGCAGAAAAACCTCCATTATTGTCATATTATTCCTACGGGCATTTCTGAACAAAAAGGAGTTTACACTTTCTGTTTGGAAATATTAGTTTATAGCACAAAAACCCAAGCTGGGACGAAGGTCAACACTGATGTGGAATGCAAAGCATCACCTATCTTGATAATCAATAACCTATGTCCCCCCCCGCTGCAGATTATTTTTGTTCATGATAGTGGTTGAAATGCTGAAATTTCAATTTACAATTTTTTTTCATTAAAGGATTTCCTAGAAATACATAAATGATTTCTCTGCTATCCTAATTCAGATGCCTCTTGGTCTTTTCACATCTCCACATTCTGATGCCTCAAAGTAAACTCCTATTAGAACAAGAACTGCAACTCTGGAGGTGATCTTGGCCATAGGAGTGGGATGGAGAAGGAAGGGAGCAGAAGAGGGAGGCTGAAAATAGACTGAGATGTCCCTGCTTCTGCAAGTGAACAATGTGCTTTGTCAGAAACATGGAGCTGTGTTCTATTTTCATAAGAGCCACGACCATCATAGACACTAGACTTGATTTTTTCTGACTTGCAGGTAGACTGGAAAATAAAAGAAAGCAAAAAACCTCCCTCATCACAACACCACAGTAATTAGTTGATGTAAAATATTGTTTGAAACAAAAATTAGCAATAGGAGCAGAGAGAGGTTGTCCATAGACCCTCCTGTTCATCCATCAACTAAAAAAAGAAAAAAAAGGAAAAAGAAAACCCAGCAAAAAGCTAATAAAATATCTCCAAGCTGCCAACACATTCCACTAAGCATAATTTCTTGCCTGAAGTGAACACAAGATGGATATTCACTGTGTGTCATCACCTTCCCATCAGCCCTTCCTCCGTCTGGCAGAACGTCTCAGGGCCCAGGGACCAGGAGTGACACGTCCCAACAGCTGTTGTATTGATTTTAATTCCAAGTCAAGCTCTCTGTTACATACCTGATTCTACTGTAATATTAATTACAGAGCCTTCCTCTGCTCCAGCCCCACTCTGTCATCCGTTATCAAAACGCAGCCACGCACGTGGCTGTCGCCTCCAATCCATTTTTTCATTAACACGAGTGACCAGCCCCGTGTTCAGCATCTCTGGGTTCTGGATGACACTGTTTAAACGCTGCCTGGTAGATCGTAAATCACCGCAGTGTTAAAAGAATTCCTACACTGAGCAGCAGGGAGCTAATCTGTGTCTGCAGGTTTTTAATTGAGTAAAACAAACGACGATGAAACCCTCTTTAGGTGCGCTCGAGCCCTTTCCTTTGGATTAAAATGAGCTGAAACCTTTCCCTCCGGGACCACATGCTGGCTACTGAGGGAGAGTGAGACCAGCTAAGAAGAGCCATATTGCAATAATCCTCTTTTTCTTTCCATCACCTCTGCCTGTTCCAAGGAGCAGCAGATGGTTTGGGATTGAGGAGGAACAGTACCAAGAACCTTAACAGACATTTCTGAGGAGACAGTCCCCACCAGCACTGAGGTCCTGCACCATCCACATGATGGATCCCTCTCATGATTGTTCTGTTTTTGTTCCCACAGCCCTGAATGCCCCAGGGACACGTGGACATTATTCTTTTTGGATGTGAAAGCAGTGCATAGGGACTTTTGTGTTAGGAACTAAAAACTGGGCCAGTGTCATTGTCCAGAAAATGAAGAACTAAAGGAGTTGTGTAAGTGCCGAAAAACCAGCAGAACAGGGCCACACAGCTCCGCTTGTGCCTTTGAGTGGTCACCCTGGGTCGCTGCACTCATCCAAACCACCACACATGGACTTCTCTCTGGCCCACTTTGGCCTCGGGTCTAAACTTTCATGCCCATGCTGAAAAAAGATCTTGCTGGAGTGGTATAGATTGAAGGAGAACAGAGAAGTTGCAGAGAAATAGGCAGAGCTTGGCTCAAGTAAGGATGAAGATAAAGCCCTTATTTAGGGAAAAAAATGACCAAGTTGCTCTATCGTACACTTTCAAGTTGATGTTTAGAGCAGGAATTAAAACTACATTCCTCAGCTGTCATCCTGCATTCCCAGAGCTACTGTTTCACTAACAGGGCCTGACAGATCCAGACTCTGAGAGAACAGCAGGAGGGGGTTTCCAAGAAGTTATAACCAATGAAGTTGGAAAAACCCTTTTCCTCCACTCTGGAAGGAGATTCTCAGAGCAGTGAAGTCACACTCAAGCCGAGTTTGTTGGATTTTCCTTTAGACATGTTGTCTCTGCGTAATATAAAACAAAAGGCCCTACAAGAAATAATGTTTGGCTTTCTAAATATCTTTTTGATATTAATGTGGACCAGAGTGATGTCATGTGGGGAACCCTGGGCACATTTCCCAAGTGGGTAAGATGCAGTTTTAAGACAGGAAATTATGAGAGTAGTTTGTTTTATTTTAAGCCTCAAATTCCATGTTCTGAGATGCGTAGCACAGCTTCTTTTTATGATATAATTAATCATTATTCCATTCAATGTATTAAGAGGATCTAATGGGATATATTGTCCCATTTTAATGATAAGCACGTCAGATAACATAAATAGGTCAATTGACGTAATTGCAGTAAATACAGAAAAAAAAACCCTCAATATATTGAGATGAATTATGCAATTTACATAATTATGGCTAAAAATGGCATGTCACCACTAAGAGTGCTCATCCAGCCCTACCCTCTGCCTTCCTCCTTCCCACTTGGCAGGGATGCACTGCCAGACGATGTCATATGTGACTGGAGATTTCTCCAGGTTCTCCAGCTTTGTCAGAGGCGTTTAATGTTGTTTGGGCAAGAGCATCAGCCTGACTCACTGCTGCAGGAGCATTGCAGCCTCCCAAGCCCAGCTCCCAGCTCCATCAGGGTCTGTGCAGGCAGCAGCTGTCCGAGGCATGAAGGAGGCACGAGGGAGGATGGTAATGAGGGAAGGCACAGGGCTCAGCCAAGAACTGGATCTCCTGGAACAGCAGAGCACTTGTAACATTTCATTTTCCCCAGCCATGTCGCTCACACTGATGGGGGATGAAGGAAGGTGATGCCAGAGCAGCACAGAGCAGCCTGTGGGACTCAGTGTCTTCTCTTCACAGGGCAAAGGTTTCGGCAGGAGAAAGGAATGCAGTCAGGTTAAAACATTAATTTGTTGTAAAGAAAAAAAATGTAAATATTCAAATGTCTGGTCCCAAGGTGCCCAGCAGGAACGATTTCACTGAGTCCATTCTGAGGACAACATTCAGGCAGCTGTTGGCAAACTTGGGGTGCTGCCAGCCTGGCCCCCCCGGCCCTGTTAGTTCCTTGATAGTTTCAATAATCTTAAGGTTTTTCCCAACCTAAACGATCCTGTTCTTTGCATCAAGATCTCCCAGAGGAAACAGGAAAAAAGCTGCCCCAGACTTCAGTGTCTCTACCCAGGTGAAACTGCCTTGCACAGAATAGGGAAGAAAAGGCTGGTGAGTCTCTCCATGCTAACTTTTACTAGAACAAATATTTTATTCTGATAACTTCCCCATAGTTATTCCACATCAGATGAACAGTACCTGATGCAATACCTTCAGTACGCCTTTAAACCTGGGTTTGCCTCCTTCTCCTGCCTGGGTCATACAAAGAGGATTGACCCCCACTAATGTATTTTAGCTCAAGTCCATCCTTACATCCAAAAATCCAGGTTCTGCTCTAATGGGAGACTCTAACAGGGAAAAGGGGAAATTTATGACATGTAAGAATGAGGATAATGTGGTCCAGATCTCAGACTATTTAGAGAATTAGTCATCTGGGGGAAAAAAATAATCTAAATCATGTTTAAAGTTTAGGCAGACAGGTTGACACAGGCTTGCTCTTGCAGCACATACAGCTGGAGTCTCCTTGCTGGGGGAGGAGAGAGGGATAAGAGGGGCTGGGATCCATCCCCCCTCCCTGCCTGCTGTTCTTTTTGACTTTCTCTTCCTCCTGACAGTCTCTGGGCATGTCCTTGCTCAGTTAGCTGTGCACAGAAAGCCATTTCCATTGCCCCTGTACATTTTACCCAGAAAATCAGGAGAGAGAACTCCAGCTGCTGAAGTGCACAATTTGCTCTTAGCTACAGCCCAGTAATTGAAAACTGTCATTCTGAGGGAAAATGGCAACGGGAGCAAGAGCAGGAGCAGGCTGGAGTTTGTCACACCGCATCTGGAGATTTTGTAACTAGTTTCTGCTGAACTTTTCCCCCTCTGGGCTCTGATAGCTTGGCTGCTATTTACCAGCCCCTCGGAGAATTGCTTTAGTTATTTTGTTATTGAAATACTTTGGAGGTTGTTGTGTTTGTTTACACTTTCTCTTGTTCCAGGGCCAAGGCAGGGGAAGGAGGGGCAGCAGAGCTGGGTTTGAAGACAGGGAATATTGGGCTGGTTCAAAATTCCTGTGAACTATTTGTGGGCATGAGGGGACAGGACAAGAGGGAATGGCTTCAAACTGAGAGCAGGTTTAGATTAAATACTAGATATTTTTTAAATATTAGGAAAAAAATCTTCCCTGTGAGGGTGGGGAGGCCCTGGTACAGGTTGTCCAGAGAAGCTGTGGCTGCCCCATCCTTTGAAGTGTCCAAGGCCAGGTTGGATGGGGCTTGGAGCAACCTGGGATAGTGGAAGGTGTCCCTGCCCATGGCAGGGGGTTGGAAGGCAATTTAAAGCTCATCTCATTTTCAAACCACTCCAGGATTTTATGATTCAATGATTCATCATTTGTTTTTAAGTGCAAAGACAAAGGGACATTGGAGGTATCAACAAGTTTTAATGTAGGTCACAGGTACATTAATTACCTTTATTTTCTTGTTTGTGTGACAAATATATAATAATAATTACTATAATTATACAGCTTAATAAACTTACACCGGGAAGTGTGATTACACCAAGGAATTTGAGGGATGGAGATGTGAGGCATGGAGATATGGGTCCTGAACATTCACAGCTGAGCAGCTCCACACTCCCTGCTCAGCCTCTTCCTATGCTGGACAGCAGGAAAACATCTTCACCAGCAAAATACACAACTCCCCCTTTTTCCTTGTTCTGAGGAGCAGAAGGCCTGATGTTTGGCTATTTATTCATTTTGCTAAAATGCCTTTCTCAGCTTCAAACCAGGACCTACAGACAATGCTGTGATGGTGGGAATCAGTCTGGTGACTGAGTGACAACTCCTTGTGCACCCCTTACAGCCACACTCTTCCCTCATCCACCACCCAAGAGAAGATGCTTGGCTGGACTTTCTGTCCAGCCTGCTCTGGTTGTTCCTACACTCCTACAGCCTGCAGCTTAGGAAGTTCTGGGCTCCACGATCACCCTGGAGGTGTCCTCATGTCCTTCTACCAAGGGATCCTTATCCTCAAAAAATTAGTCCTTTCTCCACAAACTCCCTGCATTCTTGAGGATGCTGCTCCTTGACATGATTTCTACATGACTGTCCTGCCATGATACCTGTGAACTTTTGCTCACCTGATCTCTTTATTCTGAGTCAGTTATGTCATGAGAAGATTTGGTTCTGGCTACAAGCTCTGAGTTTTACTGCAGCTGCATGACAGAGCATCATATTCTTTTGCATTATGACATTGCATTTGACAGCAGCTTGTTAAAAACCACTATAGATAGCATCCACAAATCCACAAGTTACTAATTCCAAGCTGACATGGAGCAGGATTATTTTTATTCTTTTTAAAAATGAGATGGAGGGTGTGGTTGCTTTGCTTTTTTAAAAAAGATTTTGTCAGAAATTTTGTTTCACAGAAAAGTTTGATTTTGGTAATTTATTTTCTTTCAATGTGGAAAGAAAAATGGCAAAACTTTAAAACTGGAACATCTTTCCTACCTTTAAAGATAAGCAGCAACCTGTCTGGAGAGCTGCCAAGCCCTGATGGCAAATGCCAGGTGATGACTGTTCAATTCCATACAACACTCATGATAATGTCATTTCTCCATGTTGAAGTGTTAATCATAATTGACATTTCTTATAACTTTTTTCCATTTTTCATTAAAAAGCAGAAATTTATTATCTAATGCAGATTTTTATATAGACACTTATTTTAAAAAGAAAAAAAAAACCAAAGAAGAGTGATGAAAGAGCTACAGACTTATTAGTTCCTCTCAGTAAGTGACCCCAGAGCCTGGCTGGAGGTGACTGCTGGGATGCAATAAAAGTCTTTGGGTTGAAACTCTCACCTCAAATCCCTGCAGTACCATCTGGAGGGGGGGAAGAAGGAGGGAACTGGAATTGTGTTCCCATTTAAGACACCAGTGTTAGAACCAAGGCAGAAGGAAAGCAAGGAACAGAAGTTTGTGTATAAAACCTGCTCAAACTGCAATTTTCAATGCGTGAGAACAAAAGCTTCTGGCCCAGCAAGGGAACAGACTGAGTTTGGCTACATGGTGCTATGGGTTGTAAAGGGTTGGGAGCCTGGGGGAACTGTGCAGGTTTTGAATTATCAAAAATATCCCTTCTAGACCAGATGTGTCAAAATCTGGGCTGATGCAGTTCCTTATGTTTTTTTTTTTTTTTTTCTATCCCTCAACAACTGTTTTCTCCTTGCTGTAGTCAAAACAAGCTTCTCAGAGCACACTTGTGGCAGATAGGACTGGGATCAACAGGCTGCCTTCTGAAGTGTCATTCAGTGTGAAGGAGAGATGTGGCTGCTGATGTGCGACAGCTCTTCTCCTCTGATGGGAGGAAAAGGCATCCCCAGCTTGCAAGGATCAGGGAGAAGAGGTTTGTACAGTCTTTAAAAGTCCCCTGTTTTGAGAGCTGAAGGGGCCCTGCTGTCTGCCAGGGTTTTGTCATTCCCGTCCCCAAATCTTGCTGCCAGAAGTAAGGATTGCTTTTACTGCTGCAGTTACTGTCCCCAGGCAGGTGAGTTTTTTCTTCTATAAACACCTTCTCTCCTCCAAACCTGAAGTGGCTCTTTTGTCCTCCAGTGGAGCAGTCAGTAAATTCTGCAATTAGGGGACATAGGCAAGACAAAGGGAAAGGCTGTGGCAGGAGCCTGGGAGGAACAGAAGGTGATGCACTGTGACAGATGCCCTTTTTGATGCTGTTTGTTAACCTTTTTTTGATGCTGTTTGTTAAACATGCTGCCACTTTTGTTCAATTCCCCAACTCACCTGTGTGCTCCTGACATCTGCAGGGCCCAGGGAAGAAAGCTTTTCCAGAGGTGGAGAGAAGAAACTCTCCTCACCTCTCACCATCCCATCCCAAGAGCTGAGATAATGCAAACTTCCAACACGCATCCCCTCCTCATCATTAACTTGTGTGGTCTGCACTGAGATAGATGCCTTCAAAATCTGAGTGCTGTGTCCAGTTCTGGGCCACTCATAGCAAGAAGGACACTGAGGAGCTAGAGTATGTCCAGGGAAGGGAACAGACCTGGGGAAGGGGCTGGAGCACAAGGAGTGGCTGAGGGAGCTGGGGAGGCTCATCCTGGAGCAAAGGAGGCTCAGGGGGCCCTGCTGGCTCTGCACAGCTCCTGCCAGGAGGGGCAGCCAGGGGGGTCGGGCTCTGCTCCCAGGGAACAGGGAGAGGAGGAGAAGAAACAGCCTCCAGCTGTGCCAGGGGAGGCTTGGGTTGGACTCAGGAGGAATTTCTGCATGGAAAGGATGATCAGGCTTTGGCAGGGGCTGCCCAGGGAGGTGGTGGAGTCCCCATCCCTGGAGGTGTCCAAGGAACAACTGGACATAGCACTCAGTGCTTTGGGCTGGGTGACAAAGTGGGGATAGTGCATTGGTTGGACTCGATGGTCTTGGAGGTCTTTGACAGCCTAAAAGGTTCTGTGATTCCATGAAAATATGCTATGGAGCTCCCCCTCTTAAAAGCATCTCCCGTAGATGCTGAGCTATTCACCTCTATACCTTCAGGAGGAGTTACACCTCTGCGTGAATATTTCCTTCCATGCATGTCTCTCTTTGAGCTCCATTATCTCTGCTCTGAGTATGTTCGGTGCCTCTTGTTGTGTCTGGAAGACCAGACAACCCCCTGTTCTCCATGTCCCTGTCAGGAGAATCCCTGCCAGCTGAAACAGAGGTGCTGGGAGAGGCCCAAGCAGCTGCCTCTGTCTTTGCTTTCCTCTTTCTTCCCACTTTGGGGAATATAGAGGAAAAAAACATTGTGTCTGGCATCAAGGCAGATGGCAGCACTAAAACTAAGAGCATTAATTACTCCTATTATTTTTAGCAGAAACATATTGGAAGCAGTGTGATTCAGAGCTGTCCAAGCTCCTGCAAGAGGCTGAGCGCTCCAAGCTGAGCAGGAGGCAGCTGGGACTAGATGCTCCTCCAAAACTTTGGGACATCAGCACTTATTTAGGCTGCACACTCAAACAATTCCCAGGGACAGATGTGCACTGGATATGAATTCAGAATGGGAAAGCTCTTGTATTCCCATGGTTGGGAATCAAAACTGGGTGGGATTGTGCTGTTGCTTTCACTGGCACGTTTCCGTGGGCATCAGCGACACACAGCTTTGATGCTGGAAGAGGGAGAAAAATCAGCCCATGTATTTTAATTTCTAACATTTTATTGGCTTCATAAAACATGGAATGAGGTGCTGTGAGAAAAAGAAGTGAGCAACAGTCCTGGCTTAAAGAATTTACAACCAGAAAGACCAAACAATGGTTGGAAGGAAAGGGAATACTCCATTTACAGCTTAAGAGCTGTGGATGGTTCAAAGACACTTGTGCAGCTCCTGATCCCAGGAACATGGAAATTTGCAGCTTGTGTTTCTAATACACATGGAAAGGTCATAAAGAGCCAACAGCAGAGCTGGTAACTGCAAGAAAATCATCACTGTAATGTAATCAATGTAATTTAATCACAAAGTCCACCTTACTGCTAAAGCCCGCAGTCCAGCACAATATCTGAGGTAAGATCTAAAGGTGGGCTTAAAGTGAACACTTCTTCAAGTGTCTTTCTAAAAAGAAATTAATTTGGAGATATTGTCAAATTTAACTGCGTTCTTCTTGAGTCTGTTAAACTGAGACCCAGCATTGTTGTTGGAGTCAAATAAAGGAGTGAAAGAAAATACTTGTCAAATATATTATTATGAGAATTCTGTGTTCAGTCCTTAAATAATTTATTAATGACTTCTGGAGGAAAAAAAAAAAAAAAAGAAGAAAAATATCACCAGATGAGTTATTTAACAAAACCCCACAAATTCAGCATGTAACACATTCATCAGAATCTATTCAAGCAGCTTCAATGCTTGGATAAACCACTGTTTTTTAATCTAATTTCCCAGGCAGGAAGACTGCCAAAAAGTGCAAATGATGCTGTAAGAATGAAGAGAGGCTTTTTGTGGCCAAATACCTCAATGATGTTTACACAGACACTTAGCATCTCACTCCCTAAAAGACACATTCTTGTGTGTCATTTGGACATAGGATTTATCTTTTTTAATGCTTATTTCAGAGTAGAGGGGGGGTTGAGGGTGTATTTGTCCATGGGACTGAACATATCACACTGGATTCATTACAGAGGGGTGGATTGGAGGCAGCAGTTCCTCTGTGCTGAGCTATTGAAAGTGAAATGGGATAATTGCCACAGTTACGAAGAGACTGATCAAGCTGAGAGAAACAAGTTTCAAATTGTACCAATCAGCCCTAATCCGAAGGAGTTATTAACAGAGCTCTACCCTGGTGAGTCCGCATCTGCTAACTTGAGATAATGATTTATATCACCCTTTATGAAAGTTCCAATTTATTCTAATTCAATAAGTGAATGGCAGTGAGCTCAGAGGGACAAGGATTCAGGGGGAGCCCCTCTGCTCCTCCCAGGCACAGCCAGGAGCTCCTGCACTGTGCTGTCCACGGGAGGACAAAAGGAGAAAGAAATCCAGTTTAGAGTGTTTTTTTAAATTTAATAGCTTCAAGAAAAATAGAACTGCAAGGTGCTTACAAAAATCAGTGTGATGGTGTAGCCTTCAAAACCCTTGGATAGGACCAGCAGTGAGGATGTGGTACAGGAAGGACAAAGGGGAATAGCTCAGATTGAAAGGGGATAAATTTGGATTAGATATTAGGAAGAAATTTTTCCCTGTGAGGGTGGAGAGGCCCTGGCACAGGTTGCCCAGAGAAGCTGTGGCTGCCCCATCCCTGCAAGTGTCCAAGGCCAGGTTGGACGGGGCTTGGAGCAACCTGGGATGGTGGAAGGTGTCCCTGCCCATGGCAGGGGATGCAACAGGATGATCTTTAAGGTCCCTTCCCACCCAAACCACCCCATGATTCTATGAAGGGCAGATGATGCCCCTCCCGGTACAAAAGAAGTAATCAGGAGAGTAATCCCCTGGAGAGGGGATATTTTGTTGGGATCTCAGACACAGAAGCCTGTTGCTTCCAAAGCTGTGGCTCATCTCACCACACACACATTTTTGTGGACACAAGGCTGTTTTGACCATTGTGGGAAATGGTCATGTGGGCCACACCTGGGGTGTGGCCTTTGGAGCCTGAAGTAGCATCAGGGAGAGAAGCTAGGGAATCCTGAAGTCATTCCCTTGAGATAATACATGAGATTTCCTGTGCTTTTAAGGGATGGTGACACCATAACCCTACCTATCACAAAACACACTCCAATAATCCAAGGCTTTTTGGTGAAATTCTTATCACAGCCCAGTCCAGAGCTGCCATGAGGCTGCTCCAACTCGTACAAGCCAAATGCCCCCACTGGCTCCCCCATGTCCCTTCCAGGTGCACACACAACCACGGAACATGATTACTTCAGGAATGAAAAGGTGTCTAACAGCAGGACTCAGCCATTCCCAGTCTCTGCTGGGCCCTGCACTAAGTGAACAAATGCATCAAGATTTCTGCATATTGTTCTTCTCCTGAGGGGAAGCTTTATGTTATTTGCTGTGTTTGCACAGTTCTAGTACCTGAAATGTTTGCTTGGCTTTCTTTTATTCAAACACATTTGTTCCAGTTGCGTTTCTGACCTATTTTGCTGTTACTCTATGAACACTCACTGAGTGATTGTTTCTGCCTTTGTTTCAAGTAAAAGTACCACAGGCACTTCAGTGACTTTTCGTGAAAAGTTTCATGGGCAAAAGGGCTTTCCCGCTCCCCTTCCTTTCCTTTTAATTATGCTTAATGTTTGATTGACTTCTAATTGTAAAGTACTTGGTTATCTGGTCAGAGCAGAAACACCACCTGAGAACTGAGATGGCCAGGGGTGCTTTGTCAGGATACAGAGAGATGTCCCAAAGAGGCTGGAACATGAGATTTACTTGCTGACCTAGGAGTTACTATTCAGACTCACATTGCTAAAGTGTTCAGTGAACAATGTTTTGATGAGAGACAATGGCTGATACCCATTTGTAGGCCAGTCCCAAAGAGTTCCTGTTCCCTTCCCTTTTGCAAAATATAATATTAGTCATATCATATATAAGCTCCAGATTTTCTTCATTTTACTGCTTTATACCATTTTATGGCTACAGAATCTGCCTTGAACCTCCCTGAGGTTCCTGCCTTGACACCATGGGAGTTCATTAGCTGCTGAGCAGGGAAGTGTTCCCTTTCTGGAGTAATGCAGTGTGTCTTCTTAGCAGCCTGTGGAAATATTGACAGAAGACTATTTCCCATTGAAGTTAAAACCATCAGTCTTCCTTTCTTTTCTTGTTGAGGACTTTAAGCAGTATTTGAGTGAGCCCTTAACTGCCATTGAGGCTTACCCTGTTTGTGCCAGGCTGTTTGGGACCATGAAATGCTACCCCAATGCTGGCACCTCTTAAATTCACACATAGACTCAGTTTGAATTCCAGCTGAGCCTGGTTTTCTGCCAACTTGCA
Source organism: Climacteris rufus (assembly GCA_013398175.1). Classification (NCBI taxonomy): domain Eukaryota; kingdom Metazoa; phylum Chordata; class Aves; order Passeriformes; family Climacteridae; genus Climacteris; species Climacteris rufus. The sequence continues at coordinate 881,937 of VZRZ01007427.1, read as the reverse complement.
CATTGTGTAGCCTGAAAAATAGGGTAGCAAAGTTTCAACAAAAGAAAAAAATTCAATGGAGCAATGGAGAGGGAAAAGAGTCACTGTCAAATGTTAATGACATGTTCCTTGCAGTGTGAATGAGACAAAGATTGGATTGGGTCAGGGGGAGGAGAGAGGCACGCATAGCTCTGAGTGTAGCTCTGAGTTTAGAGGCACAGGTTGAAAGGGAAAAAAAAAGTGAAAGAAATCCATGTTTCTGCTGAAAGAACACAGGAAAGTTATTTGTTTTAAGACCAGTTTCTACTCAGGACAAAAAGAGCATCCTGAAGGGTCTTTAGGCTGCTGAAACAGGGATCTAAATCCCTGGGCTACCCTGTGCAGAGCAGGACTGATTGCTCCAGCACAGAAGTGGGGGTGATGTATAGCCAGGACACCACCCTGCCATTTCTCATCTGCTGCACAAAGACTTGGGCCATGCAAAGCAGTAAGCATGGAGCAGGATTCTCCTCCTTTTGTCACAGTGATTCATTTCTTACCCAGGGTCATTAGTTCTTCCATACGGAGATCCATTACTGCCAGCCGTTTCCAAAGCCCACTGAAATCCTTCTTACAGGTTCTCCATGAAGTGAAAACAATATCAAGGCCTTGTGCACAGTCTCAGAGTTGAAAGTGTCTGTGAAAATGTCTAAACCATGTTCCTCTTTCTCAGGACACCCTGAGTTTTCTACAGATCACAGTGAATCAATGCATGGAAAACTGGAAAACTCCCACTATATTAAGAATTCATCTGCTGGGCAAAGATGGATGATTTCTTACTAGTGACTATGAGGAAACGTCCAGCTCACTTAATTGCCAAGCAATCCCTTAAAAGCACAGCTTGCATTTGATCTGCCATGACCACCTGGCTGGCTGAGAGGATTCTGAGGTCAACAATATCACCACAAGTCTCATTTAATCTCCCTAAGACTTGCTTCAGCCTGGAACCAGTCCCAGAGAACCTCCTGGGGCAGAAATCCATCTCTAGTCCTGTGATACACCGATTGAGCCAAGTATCACCTTGCACCTTCAGAGAATGAAGGCACCCAGTGAACCCAAAGCCACCAATCATGGCCATGGTGCATCCAATTTACCTGTGTACAGATGGTTCTTAATGAATTAACTCAGAGAGCGATGAGGGCACCCAGAGTCCTGGTGGTGATTTACTGGAGCCCACATGAGGCCTCTCGGAGTCAAAGCAGATGGGTCTGTGCTGGAAGCAGCTGCTCCTGTGCAGACACCAGCCAGGCTCTCCAGGGGGATGGAGTGGCTGAGCTGGTGGCACCAAGCTGCACAGGGACTGTCCCCCCATGCCCTGAGCCTGCTCCCCCTGCTCCAGGTGAGCCTGTGTGTGCTCCTTTCCAGCTCAGCGTGTGCCAGATGTCACCAGCGTTAGACATTCAATCTGTAACAATAAGGGAGACGTAAAAACCAGTAACTATTAAATATTTATCAAGATTATCTGTTTGACCTTTAATTTTACCACTATTTGCACACCAGCGAGGAGCTGTGGGGGCTGGCTGCAAAGAGGGGCTGTGAATGCAGCTGTGCCACATCCCAGCTCTTGCTTCTGCTTCCCCATCTTCCTTTTCCTCCTCTCACCTTCCCTCCTTCCTCTGGCTGTGCTGAGAATAAGCCCAAGGGTCTGACAAAAGCCTGAAGTGGCTGCTGTGGTTGGCAGCAGTAAAGCTGAGGGCAGTTTCATCTTTGCTGTCCAGTTCAGCCAAAGCACATCACAAGCCACCCAAGGCACCACTTGCCAAGCTCGTTGCATCTTAAGGAGGCAGCACAAGAGCTGAGCAGAACTGAAGAGACACACCCCAAACCCTGGCATGTATTGCCCTTCTTTTCTCCTTTTTTCCTCACTGTAGCAAAGGTCTCCTGTGTAAGCACCCTCCCTCTCTCATCCTCACCCCACAAAAACTTCCCAAGATGGGGGTGCACCTCCAGGTTCAAGATGAAAATAGGAGGTGGGCAGGAGGAGGAAAAAAAGAGATTTCAATTGACCCTCGGTCTCTGTTTGACCGTCACAGCTAATTGAATTGCCTTCAGTCAGTGCCAGGATTTGATGGCTGCCTTAAGAATAGGGCTGGCAGAGAAACAGGGGATGACAGCTGCTTTCTGCAGCTGGTTCCAAACCAAGGAGCAGGTCAATGAGCATGGATGAACTGGGGCTTGAAAGCAAGGAAGTACATGCGCACTCACCTCCCAACATGGACTGAGAGATGGGAGGAATTGCCATTTCTCTCTTTTTTCCCAATTCAACATAAAATATCTGGACAAATGTCACTGTGTTGTGGAAGCTGTTGAGTTTCTGAGTATTTTTTTTTACCTCTGTTTCCTGCCTATAATTTTCCTAAGCCCATTTTTTCTGCCCAATGGCTGGGATGGAATCAGTAACTGAAAAGCAGCACTGCTGAGATCAATTGAAAAAGTCATTAAGCAGCTGTGGTGTAAAAAAGCCTCCCCTGCCCTGAACTCTGGAGCTGGTCCCACTCTTTCATCCACTTCTCCTCTCCAGATTGGTCCAGCTGCCCAGTTGGGACAGCATATCCTGAAGATCCACTGGCTGCAGCCAGGAATGGGGGAACCAGTCTCCTGTTAAATTTAGATTTCTCGAATCTGCCACCAGGCTGACACATTGATAAACAGCCATGATTTTTGCAAAGGTTTGAAACACTCTCTTGCTTGCTGTTAATTGCTCTGTGGTGCTGAACCAGAAACTTGCGGTGACCCAACCTGGGCCACCTCCCTGTGATGCTGTGATGGTGACATCAAGGTCTCTCCGTCCCTCTTCAGCCCAGGGGCAGCCACTTGATGGCTCTCAGAACAAAAACCACCCAGATTTATGGCTGGCCCAGCTGCTGTGTCAATAGAAGGAGAAGCTGGGGCCACCAGCCTGTCACCAAGAGCCAGACCTCGCTGCCAGCAGCCACCACGCTGTCGGTGATTCAGTGCCACGGGGCAGAGGTGCCCTGAGTGTGGGGTGTGCTCAGGTGATGGAAAAGGAGAGCAGAGCACTGTGGATGTGCTCAGTGCACCCAGAACTCCTCACTCAGGCATCTCAAAATGCTCCTGTGCTGTGAGCTCAGGGAGGGAGCAAAGGAAATAAAGTAGCGCTGGTAGCTGGATTTCTGAAAAAGGAGAAAGAAAAACAAGACTTGCCCTTGTCCAGCTCTGAACTCTGCCCCTGAATACAGAGAAGTTAGACTATTTTTTTAATCTGGCCACAGATATTTTGATGGGTTATGTGAAGACCGTAAAACATCTCACTGTGACAGGCCGTTCCTCTCTAAGCAGATGTTCAAATGCTTTATAAAAACAAAGGCATAAAATACAGCAAACTGGTATCTAAAGAAGAATGACCTAACTTGTCAGTGAAAGTTATCATTGTTTTTTTCACCAATGAATAATTTTTTCTATCTTTCATTAAAAGAGGGAACAAGAACAAACCCACTCTTAAAGGAGACAGCTTCCCTTTTTGACTTTTTTCTTTTTTTAAATGGGAGATACCACACATTATTTCTCATGGAGCCAATCTAATTCTCCAATGGAAGAAATTAGCATGACAATCAGTGACTTCTCTATAAATAGAGCAATTATCAGGAGAAAAATAAGGTCGAAATGTATTTACTACTAATTCAAAATCTGAGTGAGCCACTGAACAAGTGATTTGCTATAACATGGAAATGTCCTGAGGGGATGAGTTGAGAAGCAGAGCTGTACATGCTGCTGCCTGCAATTTTATGAAGTGAAAGTATTTGAAAATGCTGTTTTTCAAGGCTGTGGGCACAGGGCCAGCTGTCTTTCTGGCATGTAAATCATATCTATCACTTTAAACTTTACAACTCAAAGGTACCCCTTTCATCAGAGTAATTAATTAATGAGAGGACAGAGATTGGGCAACAGAAGATACCGATATAAACTGAAGAATGTCTTAGCCTCCTGTTTAAGCACTCATTACTTTTATTGTCACAAGAACTGTAACAAGCTGGATGGATTTTTGGACAGCACTAATACATCTCTCACTAACACATTTCCACCTGGTCCAATGGTGTAAAAGGACAAATCAAAAGAACCACATTTCACTCATCCTCCTCATAACCTATTCCTGTATTTATGGATTCAAGCATAACACACTATTGTTATCCATTCTGTTGGGATTTGCAAATGATGGAGATTGATCCAAATACAGGGCAGATTTCTTCCGGGACAGTCACTTAGAAGGGTTAAGCTGTACCTGGGTTTATGTCCATGCACACACCTGTTAAAAATTAAGGAGATGACCAAGAATCAGAGTCAGGAGTCAGGCAAAAACTTGCCATGCTTCCCCCTGAGAGAGACAAGTGGTTCTATACCAGACACAGAGTTTTTGGAGGTGCCTTGAAATTTTCCAGAGAGTTTTCAGCAATGAATGGTGTCTGGGAAACATTGAAGATGTGGATGGTGGGAACAGAACGTCCCTTCTGCTGAATAAAAGGATGAATTGTCCTTTTCACCCCCTCTGGTAACAGTGGGTTCCTTGTGGTGCAAGAACACCGATCCTGAGCATCTCATGGGGCTGAGCAAAGGCTCCCCCTTGTCCACACCACGTGTATCCACGGCTCCTGTGAATCCCTGGGATCAGAGGGTGCCCAAACCCTCAGGATCACTGCTGCTCCGTGACCAGGCTCTGTCTTTGTGCTCAGGATGAGGAGGCTGCAGTTCCCCCACGCTGTTCATGTGGGGGATGGCACTTTTTCCTCTCTCTGTCCTCCCTGTCACCGTGCCAGGTCAGAGACTGTGCATAGCCCCGGTAATTAAGTCAGATAAATAAAATCACATTGCTCATAATTACTGGGGACAATTTTGTGTAATTAGATGTTAAGTGTGGTAGCCACTCTCCTTTATGGCCCTAGATAAGTACCTGCACCTTGACTTAGAAGAAGCCTGGTAGGAAATATAACTGCTTTGTTGCTCTCTGTGTAATTAACTACCATTAAAGCCACTAATTAGATCATAAGTTTTAAATAAGATGCCCTAATTATCTTTGGTACACAGTGAACTGATTTGCCAGGGCAAACCCTTCCAAAAGTAAGAAAAAAAAAATCTTTTGGCAGCTCTCAGGGTTATTTTTCTGTTTCTCTGAGTGCATGAGAACGTGTTCCAGATGCAGAACGTAAGTTTGATGGTTCCTTTGCACTGGGAGACTCAGCCTTGGGGCAGAAAGGCAAAGCAATGTGCAGGAAGCCCAAAACACAGAGCAAATGATCTACAAATTGGTGCAAGAGTGTTCACATGCAGGGGAAGTCCTTTCTTCCAGAGAGGAATGTAATTTCTTGGTGATGATGATGTTCTTCATGTGTTTGCTTTGTTTTGGTTGGTCATACTGCACTATAGAATAAGTTTGGAGAATTTCAGTAAAGCAATATGTTTCTTAAAGCTGATGTGTTTTAGGCAGCTCTCTGAATTGCTCAGCCAGCAAACTTTCTGATCTGCCTGCCCTAGGAACGGAGAACACGGTGTGCACAGCAAAGAGAGCATAATCTAGCAAACACCTGCACCTGAACCCTGATTATATAAAAGTTTTGCCTGGTTGAAGAACAAATATTCCATGTGGCTTAGCATTCAAAGCTCTCTGACTTTGCATTTCATGAGTTTCCGCTGTTTGAGCAAAGGTGAGGCAAAGCCAAGGCAATTCGTGGGGTGAGGACCTGCACGGAGATTTTGTGGTGTAAATTCCAGCCCTACAGACACACTGAATATTCTCCCTGAGCTTTTCATCCATTCTAATTGGGAGAGAAATGTATGCCAGCCTGGCACTGCACTGTTAGCTCAAGGTTTTAGTTCAATCCTACCTTGGATTTTGAAGAATGACAACTATGAAAGCCAGAGAAAGCTAAAGCAGGAGGCTGAGGAGGCAAGGGAGGGCAGAACAGAGCAGCAGGAATGAGGGAAGGCTCAGAAAAAACAACCACATCATGCCTGTAGCCCAGTTTCTGTTTCCCAGGCTCAGGTGAAGCTGGAAAATCCTCAGAGTGGAATAGAGGCAGGGCAGAGTACAACTGCTCTGAAAATAAAAAACCCTGTGTGGCAGTAGAGTCTTTGAGAGAAACGGAGATACAGAGACAACTCTAAATTGTTTCATAATTTTGTGCCTTTAAGACCAACCCTCTGCCTGGACACAGGTGAGAAGAAGAACTGTGGACTGACACCAGCAGTTTCTCCATGGCAGACACACAGAGCTCTTCAGCCTTTGTCCCGCTCCCTCACAAGCCAGGTTTTACCAAAATCCTTAAATGAGCCAAAATTTTGTAGACCTCATGCTCCTGACCCTTTCCCCAGGCAACAGCCCTCCCCTACCCTCCCTCAGAGTGTGTAAAATTAGAAGAGCTCTTCTGTTCTCAGAAAATCATGGAAATCGTTTTCCCTTCCCATCACAGAACAGTACTCCTTCAGAGAACTGAAGTTCATTCTTTCCAGAGCCTGTGCTACAGGAGATCTGGCTCCTGCCATAACCTGAAGTTATGGATATTTTCCCTCATCTGATCTGCCATTTGATCCCTTTGCAGAGATAACTCTGTCAATACATGAACCTTCAGGTTTTAAAAGATATTTTGAAAGATATTTTGAAAGATGCAAACAATTGAAGATAAATCAGTCTTTCTTTTCCTTCCAGGTTTGCACAGGGTGCTGGGCTTGCTTGGATCTAATCTGTTTATATCGAATTAAAAGAAGTATTCTGGCTTTCAGAAAGGTCTGAAGATTCAGGGCCATTTCTGAGAGTCCTGGATATTATTTGCCTTTGCTTCCTGCAGCTGCCAGGCCTTTTTAGAGGTCTGAGCCAAGGTTATAATTTAATGTTGCTTTCCTGTGGACACCTTTGGCTCCCAGGAACACTTTGAAAGGTCAAAGGAAATTTTAAGCCATCCCTCTCTTCTGCTGCTGCACCCAAAAATAAAAATATGAATAGAAATACAAACAGTCTCTAAATAACAATATTTGGTCACAGGCCACCAAGGACACAGCACATTATGACATTTCCTCTGGGGTGGGGAAGCTGTGGCTTTCCTTGTTCCCTTGATTTGCTGTGTACAGATGTTTAAGATGGTGCTGTTCTTTTATTCTTACAGCAGTTCCAATAAAAGTCAAATAAAAATTAATCTTACCCCCTCCAGAGTGGAAGAATAGTCCTCACCACTCATAATTTTACTTAGAAATGTTTGAGTGTGGGAAAGAAAGAAAAAAAACCCCAAACTTATCTGGCTGTTCTGTTTTTCTTCTCACTTGCCCTGCTCTTTTCTCTCCTGCCCTTTCTCCCACAAGCTTAGGCTGCAAGAGGAAGCATCCATGGCTCTCCTTTAGCTGCTGCCTGAGCACAAGGGAAATGCATGTGGAGTGGAAAGTTGTGCCTAGAGGTGGAAAAAAAAAATAAATTGTGTGGTACACCTAAGTTATTTGCAACACCGTTAATTCCTAAATGAATCAAGAGAAAAAAATAGTCCTGTGTTTCAATCCTCTGGTACTGCCCAGCCACTAAACCCCAGCAGCTCAGTGCCTTTCACAGACAGATAAAATAATGCAAGAGGTGATGCTGTGTTTGGGAAAAACCCACAGGTGCCTGTGCCAAGCACAGAGCAGCAGCAACTCCACTCCAGCCCCTTGTGCAGGACTCTGAGCTGCTGCTAAGGAGAGCTCTTGTCACCCTCTCCCCAGCGTTGCCACCAAGAATTTCAATGTAAGATTAAATTTGAAATGTGTAATTAATTGGCTAAAAAAAAATCCCTTTCTCTACAATCAACACCAGTCAGTTGGGCCTTTTCTGATCTGCTGCAGCTCCTCTTTATTTGGGGATAGGTTTTAGGACCTTTTGAATAGGTATTTTTCTAATATCCCCAGGTGCTAATAATAGGCATCACATTATTAGCACAGTGTATGGATGGGATATTCAATGAAAGCAGCTTTTACAGGGATAGAAGTCAGGAAGAAGCCTTGGAAATAATATTAACTTTTGGAAAACTACCTAATAAAGCATTTTCTTAGAATAGATATGGCAGAGCTTTTCTGGAAACTCGACTTGTAACACAGAAGCTAAATCTCTGTCTCTCTTTTAAATAAAGCTTGATATTTAACAAAAATGTGCCACTTTGCAAAACTCCTATACAAAACCTACCACTTAATTTTGATAGCAAATGAGATGATAATCAGAATTAAAAAAAAAAAATCAAGTATTTCTTTTTTTGTTTGGTGGGTTTTTTTGTGGTGTTTTTTTTTAGTTTGGTTTGGGGTTTTTTTAGTTTTTGGGGGGTTTTTGGGTTTTTGTCAATTTTTTGTTGGTGTTGTTTTGGTTTGGTTTTTTGATTGTTTTTGTTCTTGTTTTTTGGGTTTGTTGTTTTGTGGGGGGGGGGGTTGTGTGTTTTCTTTTTTCGGTGGGCTTTTGCCTGTTTGTTTGATTTTGCTTTTTTTTTTCTTCTTAGAACAAAACTGAATTTCAAGCAGATTCATCCCTGGCCCCACAGCAGTTCTCCCCCCCATATGCCACCCACAGGGGCGCAGCCAAGCTGTCCCTTCTGTCCCCCACCTTCCCTTCCTGTCCTCCCCACATCAGAGCTGCTGCACCTTTTGGGGGCTCAACAAATCCCTCTGAACTCTCCTTAAAGGACTCCCCTGGAGCTCAACCAGGAGTGGATGAAGCTCCACTGACTCTGCTGTCACAGGGGCGATGGCTCAGCGGGAATGAAGGGAGGTGATCCCTGTACAGATGGTTTAGAACTCTTCCAGGGACAGGCAGAGCAATTACACACAGTTCAGCCCGCTGAAAGCCTGGGCAGTGAACCCTCTACAGAGTGCTGGGGTCAGATCCTCGAACAATTTCTCCTGTGCTATTGAACATCCACCTTCCCCACTGTCCCGGGTAGATAAGGATGTAGATTCCACAGGCAGCGTGCCCTGTTGTTAGACGGGCTGTCAGCTCCTGCTCACTGGAGCAGCCCGTGTAATTATAAAGGAAGGGTAATTGAAATAAGGAGAAAGTAACACTTGAAAAGGAAGCAAATGATTCAGAACATGCAGAGCCAGCCACCCACATCAGCAGGGTCAGGAGGTCTATCAAGCTTGGAAGCAGAAATGCTTTTGTCTGGGAGGAAAGAAAAAGAAACCCTAATAGGATGCATTTATAATCTGCAACTTCTTGTTTTCTTTTTTTTTTTTCCCCTTAAAGCAATCCCTCTCACTTTGTAAAATGAGAAGCAAGGAACACATCTGAGAGAGGAACAGCCTCAGTCAGCAGCTACAGTCAATGCTGGGCAATGCATAAGGGACCAGGAGAGGAGTTTGATGCAGACCCCCTCCAATGGGTCTGTGACTGCCCAGCTCTCCTGGCTTTTAAACAGACACTTAATCTTATTCTTTCTCCCCAAAAAATGGAAAGCCTGGTCAAGAAAATACCTTTCCTTCTGTCTCCACCATAACAAGGAAGATCTTCCTGTGAAACCTCTTCCTTCAAGGTTTGCAAGCCAAGTGTTGCAGCTCCTGTGCCCCAATTTCTGGCCCAGGTCTTCAGACCAAGCAGGAGCCTCAGGAGCTGTAAATTGATGTTGCTGCACTGATCTCAACAGAGCCAAGCCCATTTGCACTTGCAGATGATCTGGATCACTGTTTTATAGATCCATTTTCCCCTCTACTGCTTTATAATCATACCCTTGCCAGAAGTATTTTAGTCCCCTTGTCTCTCTGAAAGATTTGAGAGCACCAAGACCCCTCTGTTCACATGACACTAAAAACAGGGAGAGAAGCTGGAGAGGTCCAGGTTACCCAGAAAAATCTGGCAATGCCAGAAGGGGGCAGAGACCTCCCAGGCCCTACTGTAGCATGTGCTTCACAAACACTGGAATATTCTCAAATTTATCTGAAATAATTAAAATATTATATTTGCATTTGCTGAAGCTTCATGTGTTGGTCTGTTATCAGTTACAGATTTAACCAGAAGAATCAGCTATGAGTCTGATTTACTTAATTTTGTCTTTTTGAATCCATTCTTCCCATCCATTCTATCAGAGCACAGAAGGAAGGCTCTCAGAATGTGCAAGCTCAAAGGTTAAAACCTGTGAAATAGAAAACTCTTAACAGACAAATCCATAACATTCAAACCATGAATTGGAAATCAGCTTCTCTGTCATTTTTAACTGCTTAGTTCAGACATTTCTTCCTGACCATGGATTTCCCAGGGAACACTGGATGGGTTAGGTCAGTGTCCATGCTTACCTGTGCAGGATTCTCTCTCTCTTTTCATGAAACTCCATGTTTGGGACAGTCTCCCAGCACACAGAATTACAGAAAATTTCCTTCCCAGGCAACACTTGTAGAAGCACTGATGTAAGGTAGGGTCAGCAAGCATTTTTAGTGCTGTGTGCAATATTTTATGTATACCAGAAGTCTTCCAGCTTTCCAATCACACTTTTTTCATAGTCTGATAGTTTTCCTTTTTATAAAGAACGAATATTCTGGTAACATTTTTTCTTTTTCTCACTTCAGCAATTTTAAATACATCTTGTCACAGGCCAAATATTTTTCTCACCATTCCACTTTAATAATTTGACAGATCTGTGGGGAGTTTTGTGCTCAAGTTAGACAATTTGTCCTAGAAGTAAGGAAGAAAACTAGAAAATACCTTTAAATAGTAGAATTCCTTTCTTCCTAATTGTTTTCCCAGCTGGCCCCACTTCTGCTCACCAGCCCCTTAAATCCAGGTGGGATGGGCAGCAGTCTCAAAAGCAGTCTGGAGGGGCAGAGAGTTCCCTGGTAGGTTCCAGGTAGTTGGTTCCTTTCCTCTCTTTTTCTTTTAGTGTTTTTATTCTATTTAGGGTTCTGTTTTCTATAAGTAATAAATTTTAAGACTTTTATGAAGTTCTTTCTGTATCTTTTAAGGGGAGTTAGGCTGCCTATTATTAAGTTTATTTCTCTTACATTAAAATTTATTTTTCTGTCATGTTTTCACCTGGAACTAGGAAGTGTTTTATATAGGTTTTGTTCTGTAACGACCTGAAAAATCCAGGATTTGCTGAAGGAGGGTGCTAGGGAGAAGGTAGTTGGGTAAAGCAGGTCATGGTTGCTCATATTTAGTTCATCCTAGGGGATAAAATTTAGGGGACACATTAAGATGAGAAGAGAGGTTTGTCAGTGTTTGAACAGGTCACTCCTATTGACTGCCAGACCAGGAACTTCTAGTCCATATTCTGAGCCCATCACTAGTACAGGCTGCTGCTTTCCCTGATATTTAAGATACTTTCAGCAGCTACAAGTTACATCTTGTTTGGCTCATTAAGTTGTGGACTGCAAGCAGCTCTTCTTCCTCAGGAGGCATCTCTTCTGCTCCCAGAAGGATGGGTAGGTGAGGGATCCTCAGGGCTGGGGTTTATTTCCTTCCTGGGGCCCTTCCAGGGAGGTCAGGACTGTTTTGAGATGGGTGGCACAAAGAGCTGGTGCCTAAGGAAACTCTCTCAAAGCTGTAATGAGGAGAGGAGGCGGCTGTGGTACAATCCAGCCAAATTATATTGATAATACGTAGTAATTATGTAGCACTTCACGGGATCAGTGCACTTTACAAACATTAACTAATTTACAGCATTTACTGAAAACAGATGTGTTTTTTTTTTTTTTTTTCCTGGGGAAAAACGAGGGAAGCACTGGCTGTGCTGGCAGAAGGGAGCAGTGGCCAGGCTGAAGCTCCAGTTGGTGAAGGAGATGGGTGATGTCCCAGGGCTCCATGCAGACCCTCCAGAAGTCTTGTAGCTCCTGCCAGACCAGGAAAGGGACATCACCTTCCTCTTCTGTGGTGGATGCTGAGAATGAAGGAGGATTTTATTGATCTTTTTATGCCCGAGAAGAACACGGACTGCAGTTGAAGACAAGCAAGCTGCTCTACTGTGGTGACCCTCACCCTGGAGCAAGACAGCTGATGGCAGCACAGCCTGGCCCCTGGGGAGCTACAGACAGGTAGGATTGCTTTGGTACAATTAAAGGCTGTATTCTGGTCTTTTAAGTCTTGATTTTTCTTCCTTCTTGGCTTTGTTTAGCATCCTGTGTGTATCTGCCCAGCCTTATGTGCTTGGAACACCACCAGCTCCTCTCACATGGTGCCTTGTATTAAACCATTATTGATGTAGCTAGAAATGACAGAGGCACAATAAGGATGAGACTTTGACTCTTCACCTTGTGTAGCCTGTTTGGTCGCCAAAATGAGAGGCTTCTACAGAGAGTCATCTTAGAAGGTGCTGGAAGAAAAATCCCACAAGGTGTGGGTGTGAAAGAACAAATACCTCAGGTTTCTGTGATAATTTTCTTTTCCCCTTCTTATGATCAAACACAGTTTACTTTGCCTTCTACTTTCTTTGCAGAGTAATTAAAAGAAAGATATTTACATGGATAAGTGTTTTGCTATCAATACCATACATATTAACCTTATAAATTAGGCTTTTATGTGGTACTGTATCAAAAGACTCTTGAAGTCTGATTGAATTATGCTTTACTTCCTTGCCCAGTCCCTTGTCACTGTCACCTCCTCAAAGAAATTAATCAAGTTTGTTAGGCATGACCTCCCTTTAGTAAATCCAGGATGACTCTCTAAACAGTCTGTACTTGCCAAGTGTGCTCTGATGTTGTCCCTGAGCAGGAAATGTAGACTTCTGCACAAATATAGAGATTTTAAAGTGCTCGGGGGGTGGAGGGAGGGGTAAACTTTATGGGACTGGAGAGCTGGACCTGGCTAAAGGACGAAGGGCGTGTTGAGGTAGGAGGGGGATCCTTGTGGCACCACACGTGTGGATTAAAGAGCATCCAAGACAGTCAAAAAAAGCTGTGGGATGCCCCAGCAGTGCTGCAGCCTGGTGTTGAACAGGCAGAACAGAGAGGAAAACGGGAGGGTCGATGCTCCAGGGTTGGGCTGTGCCACAGAGCCCGGGGAATTTGCGATGCTGCGGTGGGAGAGGCACAGCCTGGAGTGGGGATGGGCGGGG
>VZRZ01007427.1:710325-868706 GCA_013398175.1 Climacteris rufus | reverse complement strand
CGGCAGGGCAGGGCAGGGATGGGATGGGCAGGGCCGGCTGGAGGCTCCGGGGCAGGACAGAGCAGGGAAAGGGCTGGGAGCGCTGGTTCCTGGCGGTGCTGCAGTGCAGAGGAGCCGGGGGAGGGAATGCAGGGAGGGAGGCTCGTGGAGTGATGCAGTGCAGAGCAAGGAAGAGGGAAAGCTGTGCTGCAGATCCCAGGGCTCAGGTAGGATCTGGGGGAACAGCAAGGACTGTCTGGATGCTGCGAGGCTGTAGCACAGCAGCTCCGGGCATTCACTTGCCTCTACCAAGCACAGCAGGAGGGAGAACCCAAAAAAATGTATCTTATAGACTAGTCTTTCGTTTGGATTTTATTTTTTTTTTTAAATTGAGTTATTTCGAGCTTTTTTTCCGGCCGTGTGAGGGTGAAATTTGATCTGACATGTGACTCTTGTGTCGTCATATGACTCCGGGAGCTGGGACTTTAGGAAAAAGATGAATGATGGGATCTGCAGATGTGAGCTTAGGAAATAGAGAGAGTCACTGACAGCAGGAGCAGAACTGTCCTTCTTTGATACTTGAGTAACTCATTTCTTTTAAATTCAATTTACACTTACACTGTGTGTTTTGCTCAAGAAACTTTTTTTTTTTTTTTTGCTTTAAGTTACTTCCACTCATTCTTGCATAAGCTTCTTCTATCTTAGTATGGTGCTATAAAGGATTTACTAAAGAAGGGAGCGTTCACAATTTTGCTACAGAAGTACAGGAGGCCCTAATCCAGCAGATTATTTTCCAGTCAAATATGTATATTTTTTTTGTTTGTTGTATGTTCTGATGGTGTTAATGCTTGGGAGGAGTTCCAGCAGAACTTGCAGTAAATTTATTTAAAGTCAACCTTCTTGAATCAGGAGAATGTTTTTTGTTTTTGTTTTTTTTTTTAACTTGAATTATGATTCCTTTTAAATACCTACAGGGTTTTTTTCTGCATTAAAGACTAAAGGGTAACAAATTCCAGTTTAGGGGAGAGGCTGTACTTGAGGGACAGGAACAGATTTTGAAGCACGAGTGTGTTGCTTTCTCCTATAGCACTTGTCACAAATCGAGACATTCACTGAGCAAAAAAATGCTGAAGCTTGGAAGTTACGTAGATTTTAAACTTAGAAGAAAAATGTGAAATGTGTTTAAAAATATCACATGAGAGATCTGTGTGAGGATATCTGGGGTGGGCAGGAGCTCTGCTGAGGATGCAGAAAGACAAGAACTGCTGATGGAGCTGGGGCTGTGGGCATCAACTCCAGAGTGGCACCTAAACACTGAAGGGACTGATACCTTTTCCACATGTCCCAATAGATGTCACCCCATGCCAGAAATCCCAGCTTGTGCCTGAAATGCTCCACTAAATTTTTCATGGAAGTAGCTAGTCTCCCTCAGTACATTTCTGGATATGAAATGGCATTTCCCCTAATTAATTCAGATGTTTTTATGTTCTAGTTGCTTATGGCTGAGACAGTTTCATCAGCAATCAACACAGATGTAGCTCTGTTCAAGTAACATCCTTAGAAGCAAACCCAGTTTTGCATGAGAGCAGGTCTGCACAACCAGCTGGGAAAAGTGTTGTTATGTGCTGTCACCTCCCAGATATTACAGCTGGAACTGTTATTACTGCCCAGCACAGTGTCCCAGATTGTCAGAGGGACCACTACCCTGGAGCTCTAAGGCTGTTCTTCAATGAATTATACAGGACTCTTTCAACAGGTTGGGGTGTGAATCACTCTCATCTTGCTCAGCCCCTCCTGACAGGGGAGCAGGAAATGCTCAGTTGATTATCTGGTCGGATCTGGGAGGTTGATCCCGCAGTTGATTATTCCCTGGTTTAGACTTTACCCAGGTCTTTCCTCTATTCAGCTGCCTGCCTTCCTTATTCTCTCCTCACCAGGATTAACAGATAAGAAGATGGAGTGCTCAGTGAAAACTGAGAGGTTTTGTTAGTAGATCTGTTCATCTATCAAAGTCCAGGCTGCAGCCTTTTTTAAAATTGACTCTGCTACTTCTCTTCTTTCATAAATTACTCTAAAAAATAGAGACAAAAGGCTGCCAACTGTGTTAGTTCCTGGAAAAATCCTTCTTCTGTTTAATATACAACTCTTGAGAGACATTTAAAAGTGAGATGCAGCCATGTGTGAATGCCTGCATATATAGAGCCATATCACACTGAAGAATTCAGCAGCTCACATGCTGACTTTGCTGCAGATTCCATTTCTTTCTTCCCAAAAGATGCCTTTTTCAGGCTGGGGAGATATTTGTGGTCAGCCCTTCAGAGACAAGGCTCTTCACTCCCACACTGACTGCATCATCTAGGGGAATACTGGTGCCCAAATCAATTTCTCTTCCCAGTTATTTCAGCTTGTCTGGCCACAGGAGGTTTGCAGACGTGTTGTTGCCATGTTTGCAGCCCTGTGGTTTGGGGACTTTGCTATAAAGACCAAAATTCTGATTTCCTTTTCATCTATTCATCTATTGCCATTTCCTAGGCCTGGGTGGTAGAAGAGGTTTGTGTCCTGTTTCTACCCACGTGCACACCTCTGCAAAGTCCAGAGGACTTGGAAATGGAGACAGTGGAAATGGAAATTTCATTAATCACTCTTGGCCATGGCACTGGAGGTGTGGGATTGTGGCTGTACTTCATATCCTTTTCCGAGTGTGGTGGCAGAAATTCAGCTGCTAGTTCATAGGGAAACCCCAGAGGCAGCTGTTGGTCAGAGCTTGGGAACTCTGGAGGATCATTGATAAAAAATGTTGCACCTTCTGAATGTTTATGAACCCCTCTGACCTCCAAAATTTGATGCAAACTGGTAATGCCATTCCACAGGACTGTGTTTTCCTGCTATTTCCTCCCTGCTTTCCCCCACTATTAAGTCACTGCTGCTGATTTCAAACATCCACAGGGAGACTGGAATACTGAATAACTCCTCTCTGCTGGAACAGGTGGTGATTCACATGTTCTTTAAAACTTGAAGTCACTATTTCTATTTTGCCTTTCTCTGTCAGAGGAGTTCTTTCATACCTGACAAGCTCTTATTATGAATCTTCATTCACTGTCACGGCATCACCTCTTTATCTTTTGCTTTCACACATTAAGTGTCTGTAGCTGCTCTGAAAACAGACTTTTAAGTGAGTACTTTGACCTCTCTGTGCCTTCATTTGCTGCTGGGTACTAATATGATGCAGAATCTCAGTGACAAAGCATCAGGCACCTGTGATATGAGGCTGAGAACCTCCAATGAGGGCACAGGTGAACAGAAACAAAAGGCTAAGCCAAAGTATTTTAAATTCTTGATTTCTAATGTCATGTGGACTATATAGGAAATTGAGAATGAGAGGGAAGCAGAAACAAGCGTTCTTGGTGCAAAAAACCTTAAAATATTTGCAGTAACTAGCAGGAGTGATTCTAGGACACCAGTTTGGTTGACCCTTATTGTCAGCCGAGATTAACTTAGAAATTTCTGAAAAACTGAGGGATGGGAGCAGAGCCTGAAGCAAAACTTTCCAGCTGGAACAGTGGGTTATGTTTTCATGGGCACCAGCTTTGTCCCAGGACTTCAGCCCCCTTTCCCAAGCAGCAGTTCCCAAGCCAAGTTTGCTTTTTTGTCATTTCAGGGAGGCACAACCCTGCTCAGCTCCCCCATTGCAGTGGAAAGGAGCAGTTTGGGTTCATATCTGACCTTGTTCTGATTTGGGGCTGCAGAGCAAAAGGAATAAAATAGGCAAAAGGCCATCAAATATCACAGGTGTCTAAAGGACTGGGGAGTGGTCAATACAGAGCAACACGTGGGAAGAGAAAATTCATTCCAGATTCTCTTTTGCCTTTAAGGAATAAATGAGAGTTGAGTGTTCCCTCAGATTTGCTTTCATGGAACCCCACTGTTTGAGGGAACAAGGCAGAAATTTAGCAGAAGTAGAAGCAGAGATTGGCATTTGACCTGAGCGAAGAGTTGGCACATGACCCTTGCAGGCTCTTCTTGTGAACACTTTGTACACAGGCTGGGATTTTCCTCTTCCCAAAGCAGTTTCATCCTTCAGAGCTGGTGTGGGCACTGGAGGCAGCTCCCTTCAGCCCAGGCTCGTGGCTGCCCAGCTTCCCTCTGTGAGCACCTCACAGATTGCTCTCCTCCATCCCACGGTGCCACCTCAGCCCCTGCCCTGCTGCCACCGGGGAGTGACGTCTGCGTGGGATGGATTTGGTCACAAATCTTGATTGTGTTTTATGCTCCAGTGCGTTCATTTTACAAGGGCAAAAACCCTCTTCTCTTGGCATTTTACACCAGGCAGCCTTCCCTTACAGAAATGGATTTTCCAACGGGAATAAACAGATGCAAAGCCAAAGTTGCTTTCTGTTATCCAGAATACAAGATTTTTTTTTTTATTTTTCTTGCTTTTTGCCCAGTCCAAGGTGACAGACCAGCAGAACTGTGAAAATATTTGTCAGACAGTTTTTCAGAATGTTTTCTTTCCCTAAACACTGAAAAAATTGTAAAGGGGAGCATGAAAGTGGGGAACTCATCTGCGTTACCAGTGAGGAAGATTCATGCTTTTTAGTTGTCATGAAGTTTGCAAAGTTGCTTATGTCGGCTTTGGTTTCATTGTCAGACGACTTAGTTCCAGTTGAGCTCTTCCATTTAAGCTGTTAAACAAATGAAAAGCAAAATTGTCACTTTTAAATAGAGTCCGCACATAATCACATTCTGAAGCGGTCCTCTGTGGTAGGAGCAGAAGTTGTGTGCATTATGATATTGAATTTTAAATAATATATTACACAAAATAGCTTCCAATTTGATTTGGGAGGGATATATTTTCATGAATTATTGAGTATTTGATTATTGTAGAAAGCCTTTGCTGTTATGCACTGAAACTGTCATTCTCCCAGGCCTATGATAGATGAGTTTGGTTATCAATATTTAAAGTTCCGGTCAGCCCGTGTGCCTGGCTGCTGATACTGGTGACATGGACTAATCAGTAGTAATGTATATGTGCCTCCTGTCTCTTGTTTGCCAGGCAGAGCTGGAGCAAATTGAGTGGAGAAGATTCCCAAGTGATTTGTGGACTGGTTTGTCATTCTGAGCAGAAGCCCCTTTGACACCACTGCATAGAAATGAGGTGGAGAGAAGTTTGCAGGGCTTTGGGAGTGGAGGTGTGCAGAGCCCAGCAGGCAATAGATAGGAGCCTTTTTCCTGGGGTGATAAGGGCCAGGCTGAGCAGCATTTACAGATATGAGTATTTAATGGGAAAACGAGAAACTGGCAAGCAGCAGGGGAGTAAAATTTTACTGGCATCTACCAAAATATTCTGAGTTGTTGCATTTGAGCCCAAACCTCTTGGAGGGTTGTTAACCCCAGGGACACCTTGGAGACTTGTGCAAGTAGGATGTGGGCTGGGACTTTTTAAGGTCTGTAAAAACCCCGTATCTTTCTGTGGAAAAGGACCACACACCTTTCTGTGTGCACAGAACTTTCATTTTAAGTGGTTTGTCCACTCCCAGTGTTATGAGAGGGTGATTGCTGGCAGAGATACTCCTGATGCAAAGAAAATATTATACAGCAATGAAGAAGTTCATCATCCTTTGCTTGAAAAGCAAAGCCAATGCTGAGTGACCTCTGTGTCTTGCTCTAGATGGTGTGGAGATGATGATGACTGCAAACAGGTTAATTAAAGCAGACCCAAATTGCCTGGCTCCAGTGGGAATGCTGCAGGAGAAATCTGCCCCCAGAAGTTTGCTGGGCTGGGCTGTGATTGCAGACAGGAGAGAACCAAAATAAAAGAAGCACTCTTGCAGCTAATGTGCTGACTTGTACTTGTCTAATTAAGGCTGGATGTGCCAGTGGGTAACAACAAAGCAGATGACAAATATTGTGGTAGCTGTCACTCTGTGGAATCCCTGTAAGAATTGAGGAGCACTGTGGGTTGGTTGCCTGCTTTGCAAACTGGGTATTTAGCTTTAATTCAATGATTTAGCTGAGAGCAGAGGCCAGAGGAGAACCCAATAATTTCAGTTGTGTAGCTCTTGTGCGAGGAAGGCTCACAGGTTCACTTTGTAAAGGGAAGAGAGCAGTAAGGAAAGGAGAAGTTGCTGCTGCTTGAGTGTTTAAAAAGACCAGAAGAGCAATACAACTTTGTTAAAACAGGATGCAACTCTTATGTTATGGGACAGAGGAAGCCAAAAAAGACCCCTTGCTTGTCCTTGTATTACTCCTGTATTTAGTAGGTGTATATTAATCACAATCAATGCACACTGCGGCACACAAACCCACCCATCCCGAGCCCTTCGTGTCCTTGAGAAGCTGTTAAATATAGCCTAATCAAACAGGCAGGCTCTGGTAATCACCGGAGAGGTTGCACCTTGGCAGCTGCTTATCGGTAGCAAAGATGTCACAAACCACGCCAGAATCACAAAGGCCACTTTAGTCCCCTGGAGCCTTTTTGAAGAACCTCTTTCATTCTCCCATTCCATGCACAGGCAGGAGGGAGGGAAGATGTCAAAGCAGGTTGTGTTCCTGCATTTGTGGGTGAGCAGGGAGCTGGGGCAAGTTGGCAGAAGCAGATAGGTCTAGGGGACAGTGAAGGCTCAGGAGAGTAAAGATTCACTTTGATACGGCTCCATTTCCTTCTTTTCTTCTCATTTACCTTTCAAGAGTCTCATCATCTCTCCTGGGGAAAGGATAAGGGTTTTACAGCCCTACTTACTGATATTCCTTTCTGCTGCCTCTGCCTTTCTCCAGAGATGTTGTCCCTCTTGCCACTGATTGCAATGAAGTTCACAAAAGTTAAATATGATGCAGGTTAGGAGATTTACTGAGTCAGAAAAGCTTGGTGTGGCCAGAGAGAGAAGATTCTCAGGGCAAGCTGTACTATAGATGTTACTCTTTAACTGCACACTTCCTAGTCCAGATCCTTTCCTCACCTCCTCCTCTCCCCCTGTTATTATTAGATGGATTTATTCTGTGATTGGGGTCAGTTCTGGCTGTATTTGGTCTATTTGCATAAGCCTGCAGTAAGGGAAGGAGCTGACAGGGAGGTGTTCCTTTCATTGCTCTTACTCTCATAATTCAGCTCAGAGCTGTGCTTGGCCTTTGGGGATGGCAGGTTTCCAGCTGATGTGCTGTAATAACATGCACACAGGTTTCATATTTAAAAATTCACGGAGGCTGAATAATTACAGTGTCCTGCCTAGCAGTGTGGCTGGTGACACGTCCTGAAGAGCCTCGCTGACCTGAGATGTTTTAGAGACCAGGGAAGGGCAAAGATGCCATGAGCTTTTGTTTCCTATTAACTTTGTGGACTCAGGGGAGGCCAGGTTGTGCCCCCAGGTGACAAGCAGGGGCACAATAAAACCTAGCATTTCTCACCTTCCTTCCTCATATCCCTTATCTTCAGGAAGGTTTTAAATAAGACCACCTGCATTACAACCTGCTGCGGTTCCTGCCTGGCTTCATCAATAATGTATTTCTACCTGCTCTCCCAGCTTTGGGGAAATGTGAAACTTGCCTCTTGAATACTTGAGCTTGGACTCATCTCTGGTTCCTAGACAAGTTCTGGGACAGCTTTTATCTTTACTTCATTACAAGGGTTGTCATTCATGCCTGAGAAGTGACAAAGCCATCCCTTTCACTTCAGCAAGGCCTGGCCACTGCTGTCAGAGTTTGCCTTGAGCAAATCAGCAGCTGATGTTAGGGGACACTTTTTTCCCAGGTTGCTCTAATATTTTTAAGAAAGTTCTTCCTCCCCTGCTGCAGTTTCTTGGATGTACTGGGACAACTGGGGTTAGTAAAGTTTCAAGAGCATCTGAACAAAATCTTAGTCCTGAGTTCATAGAGCAAATGGGGACCCTCTTGGCTCTCCTAATCAGGAACAGCCAGGTTAAAAGGTTATCCCTTGATGTATCCTGGAAGACGACTTTGTAAGTCCTATCAGGAACATAAATCCATTAAGAATTTGAATCCATACACCTACTGTCCAGCAATGTGCTGATGCTGCTAGATATTATGCTTTGTCTTGGAATATGGGAGGACTTGGGCAGTAACTGTGCAAATAATGTTGTCTAGTATTGTTCTAATCGCTCATGTGCACTCAGCTTAGTCCTGTAGCTATAAATATTTCAGCCCTGTTCTCTTACCTAGGCTCATTAAGCACTTTAAGGCTCATAAGTGAAGCAGCAGTGAGGGAAGCAGACCCCAATCATGCTCTGCAGAGCACCAGAACTTCTGTGCTGCACCACAGCGTTTATCAAATGCTCTGCCTGGCTGTGGAGCTGGCAGTGGTTGAGGGGTGTTTAGGACATCTTCACTCCACTCCTGTGCTTTAATAGATCTTGCTTTAGTGGACAATTTCTTCCTGCCTTAAGGCAGGATTTTGTGCTGTTCCTTTTCTCTTGACTCACCTGATTTATGCACACCCTTAACCACAGCTGCACCAGGGTTTTTGGGCTGCCTGGCTGGGTCCCCAGCTCAGCTCTCCTTCTGCACATCAGAACACCACAGAGACTGAAACACAGAGGTATCAGCCATGTTTAATGCTCAAGGACCAGTAATTAAAGGAGACATCTGAAGGCATGAGGCTTTTCTTACAGCCTGTTCACCACAGCTACCCCTTGGCTATTTGGGAAGCAGCCTGAGGTTGATGCTATTGTTATTTTAGCACAGATGCAAAGGACAGGTGTGGCAAAACATTTAGAATAATACTTATATCTCCTAAAAAGTTGTTTTTTCCTTTAATTTGTGGATGTGTAGAGTGATGTTCCCTTATGTAGGCTGAAGCCTGGGTGTTATCATGGACCTGCTCTGGAGGAATTTCCTCGGGTGGCCTGGAGGGCGAGGCTCCTGCTGGATGAGCCATTCTGGTTATGATGGTGGTGGTTGCAATGAATGAAAAACCTCTCTGTGGATAAATCACAACCACAACCCCTATCTGTGTTGCAGAGATCACATGGGATCTTCTCCAGGGCAGAGTCTCCTGGGGAATCTCCTTTGAGAGACCAGAAGCAGCCCTGATGTTTTTCTCTTTGAGCAGGGACAGTCTACTGATGGCACAAAGTGAGGAGAGCTTTATTTGCTGGGGAAGTGCTGACTGGGCCATCAATCAGCCCTCATACAAGCCTTGAGTTATTAATAAAAAGCCTGGTAATCTAACACCTGCTCTCAATCTTCCTTTTGGAGGGCATAAAAAGCCACAAGATCAGCCTCAGCAGTTTTGTGCATCTCCTGGACTTGTTAAATCTCTCTCACTTCCTTTAACTCACTTCCTGAAATCTTAAGCATCAATGCTTTATGCTCTGGCTTGTAAATGAAGCCTGTTATTATCATTGAGATAGTGTTTTTATGGCATAAATAATGAGCTGAAACAGGGGAAGAGGCGTTGTGTGGAATTACTGCCTGAACTGAGATGGAAATAATCAATATGTCCTCACTTACAAATCTCATCTGCATGTCGGCTCCATCTCCCTGGCTGTCTCCCTCCCAATTCATTGCACAGGAGGCCAAATAAAACATGCTGGTGTCATTGATCTGGTTTATTCATAGCTGGAGATAGAAATGCATCATTCAAAATTGATGGAAGGGCTTCTCCTTACTGCCCCATCCAGAAGGGAGTATCCTGCACCCCAGCATGACTGGGGGATAGAGGTGGGATTCAAGATTCAGGGTTAACCTCTGGTGTTTGGAACCTGGGTCACCGTGTTTGGTCCTATCACATGTGGTAGAGCAAAAGCAAAAAGGCTTTTTTAAGGTCACTTCATCATACTCATCACTTCATATCGGTGAGAAGTTTGTAGTGGGACCTGTGTCTAGAGTTTCAATACTTTGGTCTTGAGACCTCTGAGAAGTAACACAGAGCAGGACAATAATGGCTTTAACAGGGTATTTGTGACATCCATGGTGAAAAATTGGCATGATGTATTGAACATATTTTTAAAAAAATCGATATGGAACATGGTATTAGAGGAAGTGTCTATCAAACAGCAGGTGGAGGGAAAACCATCACTGAAAATATTACAAAATATTGGGAGGGAGAAACACTTGTATCTCTCCACACTTGCAGCTCTCCCTCTGCCCGATAGAAGGTTCCAGTTCTATTTGTATAGGAACACCTGGAGAAAAGGCAGTAATCTGTCTTCCTCTGTTGATGGTAGGAAAAGCAGCAAAGGAGTGTGGAAATGACCATGTGCCCTAAATGCCCCAACAAAGCTGCAGAAACCCCTGCCTGGGGGCCTCGAGGAACACTCTTGTTGCTGCTGCCTACTTCTCTTGAAGAAATATGTCTGATTTGAAGTTCAGCTAGATTAAAAGAATTATTTGGGATTTACTTCCAATGGATTTAGGGAAAAGTGTAATTAAAAGGTGAAGAATCTGAGCTGGTCTCCCATTTCTTCAGCAGCCAAAATGACTGGTCCACCTGCAGCACTGCTTCTTGTCTCTTTAGGTTCTTTGGCAAAGAAATTGCCAATTATTTGCTGAGAAGAAAATATTCCTTAGAAAGCAGTTTTCTTTTTTTGGGTATCTCATCTGTGACCTAGTTAAAGCTTGCCTATTGATCTTGAAGGTGGAAAGGAAAGAAAATCATCTATTGGATCTCTGGCCTCTGAGGGGAAGGAAATTTGGTTAGTAAGCACAGCTCTGGAAGAGTTTCTACTCTTGTTTGCTTTGTCATCCCTTTTTCTGTCCTCAGCTCTAGTCAGTACAACTGCTGAATCCCAGGGAGTCTTTTTACTCTGATAATCCAATATTTATACAGAGGAAAACATGGTCTTGCAGTATATAAGATCTTCACTCACTATTTTGTCCTCTGCAGCCAGTTTTGAGATGCTGCAAATCCGAACTTGCCTGGCCAAAATGGTTTTAGACATGGAGTAAAGGAAAAAGGAGATCAAGGAAAAAGAGCTGAGGAAAAGCCAGTTATCTCTTAATGATAGAGGGGCTGGAAATCATTCAAGTTACTCTTGGGAGAGAACAAGACCTGAAAATAGTACAGGGAGCTAAAGACTTGAGTCAGATTTACAGGGCTGAGCTGGCTGCCAACAGACTGTCTCAAGCAAAGCCTCATTGCCCTGGCAAAGAGTGCAGCACCAACAGGACCTGGGTTCTTCCCTCCCTCTCCAAAGCCCACCCTAAGCTGTTCCCAGGCTCAGATTTACTGCAGCACTGCAGAGAAGCAAGCCAGGCCCTCTGGCTTATTGGAAATCTGGCTCTCAGACACAAATGGAGTTCAATAATTGCTCAGCCAATTGTTCTTTTCTTTAATTTACTGCACCCAGTACCTATACAGAGTATTTTAAGAGTTTCTCCCTAAACATCTGTCTTATTGGGAGCCAAAGCATCAGCCTCTGTTCCAGTTTAGATCTTAAGCTGGAATAAAGCAAGTGATACAGTTCAGCTGCTTTCATGGAGAGCTTGCCATGGGAAACTGATAAAACACTTTGGTACCCAGACAAGCTCTTGTTTCTTGGATTTCAAAATATTTTCTACTTTAATCTGATCTCCTTCAAGCTCCACTGACTTTGATTTCTACTGAACTTTAAAATAAAGTGGAAAACTAAGGGTAAGGACTAGCTCTGAGAATTTTCCCACCTCCATTGTCTGAGGGCTTGAATATAGCAAGGAAGATAGAGAAAAAGGGAAGGGAATAACTGCTAATCACAAAGTTTGCTCTTTCCCTGTTTTTGTTAGTGCTTGTCAGAGTAAATCAGTGCCTTTACTAGGTCTGCTGGAAGGCAGTCCCCTTGGCTGGAGCCTTGCTCTGCTCCCTGCAGAGTGCACAGGATCCATTAAGGAGCTGAAGGACATGTTTTGAGGGGAGCTTCATCCTTTAACATGTTTAATATTGTTGTGAGTCTTACAGAAGAGCTAAGTTGGGAATCTTGCTGCTTTGTGTTGCTTTCTGAGCAATTTTCTCCCTTATTCCCTAATTTAGGTTAAATTAACCTGTCATCCAGAAGTGGCCCACTGCTAGCTGGGACTTCATCACATATCAGGTGTGCGTGCATGAGGTCTTTGAGGAGTTTTAGCAGAGGTGAACTGTGGCTAGGCACCAGATTTAGCCTGCCTAAGACTGGCTTTGCATTTCAGCCTGGCACAGAGCCTATTGTGTGCCATCAACCTGGCAGGATGTGCTTCAATCCAAGACGGTTTCGCAGGAATGATGAAACAGTTAATTTCACCTTTTTTTTTTTTTTGGGGTTACAATTAACAAAACATAAAATTTTCATTTCAACCAAACATGTATTTAGTTTTTTACCATTTTCAGGCTAGTTTGAAATATTTAGAATCACAGAATCCTGGAATTGTTTGGGTTGGAAGGGATCTTGAAGATCATCTTGTTGCACCCCATCCTATGGGCAGGGACACCTTCCACTATCCCAGGCTGCTCCAAGCCCCATCCAACCTGGCCTTGGGCACTTCCAGGGATGGAGCAGCCACA
This sequence comes from Climacteris rufus, assembly GCA_013398175.1. Taxonomy (NCBI): domain Eukaryota; kingdom Metazoa; phylum Chordata; class Aves; order Passeriformes; family Climacteridae; genus Climacteris; species Climacteris rufus. The sequence goes on along the minus strand of VZRZ01007427.1, from coordinate 856,264 downwards.
GCTTCTCTGGACAACTGTACCAGGGCCTCCCCACCCTCACAGGGAACAACTCCTTCCATGCATTTTTGAAGAAATGAATGCTGGCAGGGACATTGTTAGATACTAGAGTGAATAGGACAATTAATCCTGTGGATTTTAGCCTTCCTTTCATGAACCAGTCTGAAGAAATAACTTTGAAAACAAATCTTTTTTAATCATTTCCCTATTTCCCCTGAGTTAATTTTTAGTATTAAGAAAACTGCTTTTTATAAGTGTTTGAGCACTAGAAAACATCAGGTGGGTTTGTAGAGATATTTTAAGGATAATCCTTTGGGTTATATTTTGCTTTCATGAAGCTATCATAACCCCTGTAAATGTCAGTGGAAATTAGGTATTTATATTAATGGAGGCTCTCCCTCCCTTCTTCCTTCTTAAAGGTGGGATTTTTGCATCAGTGATTCAGAAGCAAGACTGAATTTCATCAACATTTCTTCTGAAGAAGCTTGTGCTTGTCTGAGATCTGCTGGCAAGCAGCAATTGTTTAGAGGGGCTCTTTAGAATCCAATTTACAATGCAACAAACTCAAATAATATGCAAAAATAAAATTAAAAAGTGCATCAATTAACATGCAAAAATAGAACTACAACGTGTTCAGCTTAACAACTCCTCAGAGGATACAGCAGCCCGTGGAAGGGAAACAACAATGAGCATGCAAAGTGAGCAGGGGAAACGAATGGGAAAAGAAACTCAGGGTTCCTGTTAGAAAGCCACAACCAAACAAGATTTTGGAGTCCACTTTGCACGTGAGGTGCAAAACCAGCCTTATAGCCTTTTGAAAATAGGCTGTGCCTAAAAAAAAGAAAAGCTTGGCTTTGGGTTGGCTGGATAGAATGTTGTATGGAATGTCTGAGGCTGTTACTAGGGATCAGTCTCACGTTGGCAGCTGAAATCACAGCTGAGTGCAGATTCCATTGTGCTGGTTTGCACCTCTTCAAAGGCATCAGTATTGCACTGAGACACTGAGGGACTGGGATTTTTAAATATTTTCTGAAAGCCAATGCCAGAAAGACAGACATTATTATTGCCCCACTACGCAGAGCACAGACTTCACCTCAGAAACACAGGATGGGTCACGTTGGAAAAGACCACAGTGGGGTCATCTGGTCCCACCTCGCTGCTCCAGCAGGGTCATCCCAGGGCACAGGGTTGTGTCTGGACAATTCTGGAATATCCCCACTGAGGGAAACTCCACACCCTCTCTGGTCTCTGTTCAGGGCTCAGGCACTGCCCAGGGAACTTCCCCATTTTCAGGTGGAACTTCTGGGTAGCAGAAGTTCCTCTGGTGCCATTGCTGCCCCCCGGAGCAGAGGCTGGGCCCTGCTCTGAGCCCTCCCTGCAGACACTGCCATTGATGAGGTCCCCTCTCAGCCTTCTCTTCTCGAGGCTGAACAAGCCCAACTCTCTCAGCCTTATCTCTCCCCTGACCTTAATTAAAAGCTGTCACTCATTTAAGCCTGTGCCTTACCATGGTGCACAAAGCAGGAACACTGTGTTCTTCTGCAAGCTTTATAAAGCAAGAAATCTCTGTTCTGGGGTGTATTCCCTCAGAAACTCTGGTGAGAGGTGGTGTTGGCCATGGCTCTCCCTATAGAGCTCAGGGGTAACATTGACCTGATGTAGCCCCAGAGCTATAGGGAGCCCTCTGGAAAGGAGGGAGGACTCTGGATGTTGTCTAAATGTGGGATACCTGTGGAAGTGTTGCCATCTTGTGAATTCAGCAGTCTGAACCATCTTATTCCGAAATGAGCTGAATCCACCTCTGGGTGATCAGCCAACTAGTTCAAAATCCTCTGCTGGAGTCAGGAGGATTACAAGCACAGGAGCACAGGAGGGTTGGTTTTGCAAATCTGGAGGGAAGGGAAGGGGGAAGGATTTCTTCAATGTGTAGCCGAGCCCCAGAGGAAGTGCCTTGGTGCTTGTTTGACTGTTAAGTGCTTGATTAAGCACTTTGCTGAATCAAAGCTCAGATCATTACTATAGGCCAGGATTGTGTCTGTATTTTTATCTCTGCACAATGCATTAATACACTCATGTGTTTTTCAAATTGCAATAGCTTCTCTTTGGGTGTTTTGGTATTAGAGAACAGTTCTAAGGCCCCTCAAATGTCTTGGATGTCAGTAATAATATTACTGTGCAATATATGCAACTTACATTTTAAGCAATTGATAATTAAAGTTTATGCCACGTTTATATTTCCTGGAGGCCCCACTGACCACTTCGGATGATAAATGATCCAATGCACTTTTTTTAAGGCTCTGGGAGCATCATACTCTATGTCAGATTTCAGTTTGGGACATTTGTCTTATTAATTTCTTCTCCTGCTATTAGTATTTCAGCTCAAATCCCACTTTCCTTTTCCCTTTTGCTGTACAGAAATGGGGTTCTTGCTTTACTCACAGGTGCCTGCAATTCACTGAATGACTGAATGGTCTTTATAGAAAAGGTTTGCAGTGGGCTTTAGGATCTGTCTGCTTGAGAAGCACTGTGTATAATGTGCTGTTATTAATATTGCTCATCATGCTGAAATAGTTACCTTTTCCAGATGAATCACCACTGGCATAGCATTATTCAGTATATTGAAACTACCAGAAAATAGTGTTTTTCTAGGAGTAATATTCCCTCAGCACATTAGTTAGTAAATGTCACACACAAATTGCCCATGATTTCCCTTAGATCAAAGGAATATTTCATAACAGGTGCAATATGATTTTTTGCCTTCAAAAGAGAGTGTGAGAGTCAGCATGAGATACATCCTATGAAAAAAGCTGTCTGGGATAAATCAGATTATTATGAGGGATGTGTAAAAGGAAGGACAGTTTCTATTTGAGATCAGGCATGTTGTCCATGCTACTGAAAAATGAAATATTCTGCTCTGCTGAAGGGCAGATGAATGCAGTGACTGCAGACGTTCTTGCTGGCAAGTCAGGGAAATGACTTTCCATCCACTTCACACCCAGTCACACAGCAACACAGAACTGATTCTGCTGTTGTGTTGTTCATTCCCTTTTCTTCCTCCCACCCCATGAACAGGCAGTGCTAAACTGCTCACCACGCTACATTGTGGGTTGCAGCTGAAATGGGAGAATAAATAAGAATTTTGTGGGGTTACTAATGGGACTGGAGCTGGGTACTGCTGTGTAATGGATTTTTAAAGCTGAGGATTTATGGGATGGTTCTAGTGTCCATGTTTCCGTGTGAAACCCTGGAATGCTTCAAAACAAGGGTAGGAAAGGAAGAAGTTGGTGCTTGGGTCAAGCTGTTGGATGTTTGGACTTGTAGCAAGGCTGGATATTGCTATGAATATAGAAAAGATACAGCAGTGCATTTCACCAGCTGAAAAATTGGATGCAAAATTTCTACATGTCATCCAACCTGGCCTGGGACCCAGCAGGACATGTCTACCTTGAGCACACCTTTTCTCTGGATGAGATTGTTGGCATTTCAGAAGTTTGGGGTTATCACTGCCAGAAAGTGTGAATCTGGGTCGGAGTGTCTGCAGTCCAGAGTGGCAGTGTGTGTCCTGATGAGCAAAGGGCAGTGAAAACAGCAAATCTGATCATCCTCTGGGCTTCCCAGGTGGGGAGACCTTAGTGCTCAAACTCAGACTGGCTCAAGGTTGCAGAGTGAAGGCATCCAGGGTGGAATGGATCCAGCACCTTCTGAGACCCAGATCAGCTCCTTCCTCCCCCAGCAAAAATCTTCTTCCCACACCAGTCCTGAAGTTATTAACAGCTGTTTCCCAACTGAAAGCGGCTTTCTGAAATTGGAGCATAAAAATAATCTTTCTCCTTCTACTCAAGCTGAATGCAAACCTCTGCAGATAGAGGGGAATGGAGAATTAGGGAGAGCAGAATATTCCTTTTTATTTAATCCTAGCGAAAATACATCCTTCTTAAAACCATACAACAAACAGAAAACCTGTGCTGCCATAGATCTTGTTGCTAAGAAGGAGTCTATCCCAGCAATCTGTCTGCCTGCCTTTCTTGCTGTGCTGGTACTTTTCTGAAACTGTTGAGTCTGCATTTTTATTCCTCCTCACACTCTGTACCCAGAGTAAATGATGCCAGACACTATCAGCTCTGTGGACATCTTTCCCACAACATTTTCAATCTTAGCTGGGGGGAGAGGAATGGATAGTTATCTCCTTCAGTTTAAACTCTGTGAAACAAAACAATTCTCTACAAGAAAGCAGCAAAGATCGTCTGAATTTACATAACTTGGATGGAGAAAGAATAACTTCATTGTCACTGAGATTGCTTATTCTCCCTTCACTCTTGTGTTTGTTGTCAAAGGACCATTTACCTGCCTAAGATGCAGGTAAAGCAGAGAAACTTCATCTTTAAGCCTGGCAGGGAGGAAATGAGCATCATTGCTTATGTCCCCCTCCCCTCTGTCTTAGCTCTGATTGTGACATCCTGACAATGGGGCTGTTTATAGTGACTGTTTTAGTATTTAAAAAATTCTCAATCCTGAGCAGGGCCTGGGAGGTGGGACGGTTCTAAGTTCTTATGAGGGACCAACTGGACAGGTCATAGCAAGATTTGTCTTTACTCTCCAGGGTTTTCTCCAGCTGTGACAGAGAACAAATAGGAGATCCTAAAAATAAATTTTGAGTTGATTTCTCAGCAGACAGAAGTAAAAGATGAGGTGCTGTGCACCATGTGAGGTATTACTGAGCTATTTGGTACAAGCAGTGATTTACGTTCACTCAGTACCATGACACCACTGATACTCCTGAACTTGATCAGCTGTGGATCCCTGAACCCTTGGGACAGCAGAAATGTCTTGTGTTCTCCTTTATTTGACTGTGCTCTCCTTTATTTGAAAGTAACTTTAGGAAAAGTTGCTTTCCTTGAAGAGTGAAGGTTCTTGAGCAGAGCACAGTTGTCAGAGCACAGTGTGCTTTTATAGCAGGCAGAGCCTGTTTGTCCCTGTCACCTTTACATTTAGCTCTTACTTGGCTGATATCAATTAAGGAGAAAAAAAATTCATAAAGGTCAGTTCATAGCATACCAAACTGGTTTGGGTTGGAAGAGACTTTAAATTCATCTTGTTCCAACCCCCTGCCATGAGCAGGGACACTTTCCATTAGGGCAGGTAGCTCAGAGCCCCATCCAACTCGGCCAGTAGGACAGGTAGTGGCCTTTTATTCACACAGCCCCAAAAGTTATGAAATTGTGGTTAATTCCCAGCTAGGACAGCTTGTCTCTTAACTCACCGTAATTGTTGGGGCTTTGAAGTGTGTTGCTTTTATTTTAGCCAAGAATGGGTTCTCTCACATCTTCATGTGCAAGACCTACAGACAGGTTCCTGGAAATTAGACCATGTTCCCATTCCCTTTCATGCTGGGAGAAGCTACCCATGCTGCCTTGGGTCTTTCATCAACTTATGTATAAATCCAAATAAAATAGAAATATCCAAATAATATTTCCATGCCTGCTAGTGGACAGGTGGCACAATCTTAAGGAGATTAAAGGCTTTCCCTCCTCTTTAGAAATAGTAATTTCCTTCTATTTTTAGAGGTGGAGACTATCTCTGTGTGTCTCTACCCGGAGAGTTGTCCTTTACCCAACGTATGCAAATAACAGCCAGCATTAACGGGAAAACAGAACCAAACCTCCCACGTCCTGCACAACTGGGACACTTCCACAGCAGTGACCAAGCCCTGTGGCAAAAAGTTCTCCCCTCCTGGCAGAAGGGTGGCTTGGGGACATGCAGGGCACTCCAAGCATCCATGGTGTGCTGATTCCTCAGCCCAAGCCCCAGGAAATGGGCAGCCCTCGTAGTCATTCGGCTCACGCCACATCCCTGTCTGGGAGTCCCTCATTTAGCGATTTATGGGCCATGTCAGCGTAATTTAGTGTCTTAATACTGCTGGTCAAGGACCATCAGCATCTTCCAAGCCTCCGTTGTCCTTGGTAGGGAATGGAAGCAGAACTCGCTCAGAGTCAGCTCTCCAGGCAGCTGAGGGACAGCTGAAGGCAGAGCTGATATACATCCTTGGAGGTAAAATTATTTCCCTGCTGAGAAAAAAATGGCTTTAAAAGCAGCATTAAAACAAGTAGCGAGAAAGAACGGGCTCTGAAATATCCTCTTCATGGGCCTCTGCTCTCCCCTGAAGGCAGCAGGGCTGGGGGTGCTGCAGGACAGGCACAGGAGCAGGTGGGTTGTGCCCAGACCCTGCTCCCTGGGCAGCCATCCCAACTGGACAATCACTGCCACACTCAAGGACAGCAAGGGAAATGAGGGCTGAAATGTTTCACACCTGCACTTTGGGGTAAAATATTCATGGTTTTATACTTTGGATGAACCCTCCTTTCAAGGCAGAAAAGTGATGCCAGGTTTCTTAATCATCTGTGTTCAAGCCTTTCACAAGTTGGTCTAAGTATAACAAATATATTCCCTGTAAGTCAGACCTTCAGTCACAGGAAGAGTGTTAGATGTGGCTTTCTACTGGTGCAAAGGGACAATATAAGAATGAACTCTCTAAAAACCTAAATTAAGAAAGAAGAGTAGCTTAAACAAGAGATTTTTAAGCAAAAAAGTAAGGGCACGGTGGACTATATATGGAGTGTATGGGTTCTCTGGAGTACCGCAGAGGAAATTATTCTGTCATTATTATATTCTCTTTCTGAAGGTTTTGGGGGAAGTTTTACATCTGTTTGTCTCACAAAGAGTGTGCACACTCTCATATTAGAGGGCTGTCCTGGAGGAGTCTGGTCCTCCAGCCCCTTCTGTCAGGTTCCCAAGGGGAGGCTCTTCCTTCTCAGTGGGTATTCACTTGTTCATTTTTCTAAGAGGATTTTTTCTGTTCAGATGCTGAGTTCTGCATAGGATGTAGCAAAGTAGAGATTCACATGTGATTGCTCTTACTGACTTCTAATAAAGCAAATATAATTATTGTCATTATTTACAGCAATAACATCCTATGATGAAACCTTTTTCTGTCTAATCCCACTCTCATCTCCTCTGCTCCTGTCCCTCACTGCTGTTCACAGAAGGCCCCAGAGGGAATCACTTTGCAGGTTTGCAGAGATGTTTCTCTCCTGTTGAGCCTTGCTGCTCTTCTGTTGGCTTTTTGCAGGGAGTCCAGGCCAAGGACATGCAGTGAAACAGTTTGCTGTGCAACCAGGCTTCTCAAGTGGGGGGACAGGGACAAAACAAACAACTCTGGCTTTGAAGCCCATGCAGTGAGAGCAAGGCTTTTTTTAAAATTATTTTTTAGATTTCTTGCCATAAGAAATTTTCAAAGAAAGGAGTGAGGAGCATTTTATCTTGCTGATAGGAGAATATTAAAAACACAGGAGGATGCCATGAGAATGTGTAACCTTCATTGCTCTGAATCCAAAGAGAGGCAAGAGAGAAAGTGCCAGTGCCTTTGTCCTGTTAGCTGCTCCTGTTTACTCCACTGTGAAAGTCTGTTGAGGTGTTTAATGACTTTTCACATCACCATGGGGGCACTGAGACAAGAGAAGCATTCATTTCCAGTCTTCTCTTTTTCTCCTCCCTTTTTTCACTCCTCTGCCTCAGCTTTTGATATGACATACTCCTCTGTGGTGTCTTGGCTGTCCTCATTCCTGTGTCCTTATTCTCTTTTATTTGCTGTGTTTTTGTTGTAGGCAGCATCTCTGGGGCAGGTAGGAGTAAGCAAGCAAAAGGAATTTGTTTTGGAAACCAATTTGGAAACAAAGGAAAAGGTGCAGGTAGGAGTAAGCAAGCAAAAGGAATTTTGTGGTGAGAGAGCACAGGGAAGGCATCCGCTGATGTTACTGCAGCAGAAATATGGGAGAGAGATTTCCTGGCAGAGCATCCCAGTTCCTGACGATTTCTCCAGTCCTTCTCCAGTGCTGCCATGCTCCTGCTGAGCTGCCTGGGTTTGCTGGTGAAAACTCCAGGCCAGCTGAGCTGCTCTGCAGTTAACAAACAGCTCTGCATCCAAAAGTTCAGCAGGATTTATAACGTGACAGCGCCGCGTGAGTCACCAGCGCTGGGGACTGAACTCGCAGACCTCTCAGTCTAAATCCAAGAGCTGCCACAGCCCGAGGTAAAAGGCCACGTCTGTGAGATGGAGGTTGCAGGAGAGACATAAAACACTCCATGGCCCCTCTCTCTGGTGAGGAGGACAGTGCTGGCTCTCCCCTCAGGGCAGTGGGAGATGCGGGGGCTCTGTGCAACAGGGGCCGCATCGCTCATGGTCTGTCCCCTGCCTTGTGTGGGGCAAAACAGTGACCAGGAGGGAGGAGAAGGGGAATAAAGCATTCCAGAGGGAAGCTGGAAGCACAGGGATAGGCACTGCAGGAAGTTCTGTGGTGGATGGAGTGCCTGGAGCTAAAAGCCCCGGGGTTGCTGTCTCAGTCTGTGAGCTGCACCCAGGCAGGGCTCACTCCCTGCAATACCCAGGAGCAGAAGGTCCACAGCAGGTGAAAAGTGGCTCTGGTGCCTTCTCACTGCTGGCTCCTCAGTGGGTGCAGGCAAAACTGATGTGTGCAGTCCCTGCTGTCACCCACAGCCCCCTGGCTTTGGGGCTGCAGGTGATGCTTTAACAAGAAATGCTGAGGAGGTTTTACTCCAAAGGTCACTTTTTCCAAATTGCTGTCCCCTCATCCTGCCCAAAACAAACAGTGCTGGGGGCACGGAGACACTGCTTGGAAGGCAAGCAGCAGCAGCCTGTAGCCTTTAAGGTGTGTGGATGCTCCTTATTATTCTGTTTTTTGATTCTGTCAGTATCCCTGCTTAATGCAGAGATGGACGATGGGAGGGGATGGGAAGGGAAATAGCCCCTCTGCTTTTTCACTTCTGGGGAAAAAAAAGAAAAGAACTTTCTGTTGCTTCTCTCCACACACAAAATATCAAGGTTTGAAGCTTTACTTTCATTCTGATACAGTGGGAAGGTGGAGAATTGTTTTGTGGATGAGCTTTGCCTGTTTATTGCCCAGGGATGAACCATCTCCAGAGCTTTGCTCATATTTGCATTTCTGATGGCATCTCACATTTTGCAGATGACTGATCAGTCTACCAGGCTGCTGCTGACTGCAGAAGTCCCATCCTTAATTTGATGAACCAGAATTTTGCAATGGCAAAATCAATAAGGTCTGCAAAAATTAAGTCATGTGGGGTGGTCCTGAAGGATCCCGATCCCATGGCACAAAATCTCATGGGGGTGTGGATCTTGGCAGCCTTCATTAGAGCAGTCTCACTGTAACTAGAGTTAATAAAACTACGGATTTGACTCAATTTTCTTTTAATCAGAGCTCAGATCACCAATATCAGAGACAGAGAGTGAAAGACAACAAAAACATCTTGAGAAAATAGTATCTGATCCAACAATTGTGGTTTTGTCAAAAACAAAATATTTTGCTGAAAAGAGTCTGTTTCAATTATAGTTCCAGCTGGGAATAGTTGAAGGAAATCATTTAGTTTTTGTTTTGATACCACATCACTATTTTTATAAAATAAAAAGTGCCAACTACATTTATTATGACAATTCACACTATAATAAATATAAATGTCTACGGCCAGTGTTCTGTAATATATTATGCTACTTCAATGTAACCAAAATGGGCTATTTCCCTATTAAAGCTTTATGTTGCAACACAATTGAAATAAAGTATTTTAAGTAACAAATCATGTCTAAAATTTTAATTCAATAAGAAATATAAAAATTTCAACTTTTTTCCATGAGTCAGATATAAAAAGACAGACAATTTTCTGTATAATTCATTCTCCCACCCAAGTAATTTTGATTCCGGGAAAGAGGTGAGAAATAACCTACTTGACAATTCTGAAATAATTTATTCAACAGATTAGAAACTGATGGAACTTGTTCTGCTGTAAAGTTAAGTGGAAGGGTAAGGCCACAAATGTGCGTGTGCATATGGGAGTGGATGTGTATATTATCACTTTTAGTAATGGTATCATGCTCAACCCCTTCTGTGCTAAATGTTCCATGTTTCCCCAATTTAAAACCTCAGGAGATGAGGCAAAGGAAAACTGGAGCTGCCCAGCCAGGTGCAGCTTTAGGACACCTTTGCCATCATAGGTAGCAGCAGTAAAGACAGGACAGGTTTGGCTTTAGCCAATGCATTGCCATTGAAAACTAAATTTCTTGGAGGTGGTAGGGATGAGTTTGCTTGTTCTTTCCAGATGACAACAATGTGTGGAGTGCTGGTGGCCTGAATCTCACCAGCTTTGCAGCAGCACAAATGTTGTCCCAGGTCATCCAAGTTCTTGGGGAGTATCTTGGCCATGACATCCCTCCTGCACACATGGCCAGAGGCTGCTCTGTTAAATGGAGCAGGATTTGTGAGTTGATTTCAAAAGCTCCTTTGAAACATTCTGAATTTTTATATCAGGATGGTGACCAGTTGCAAGCCCTTTTCAAAGAATAACCTCAGCACATGGTGGAATACAAAGGTTTTTAAGAATTATAGAGTGGATTGTGTTGGAAGGGAGCTTAAAGATCATCTTGTTCTAACCCCACTGCCCTGGGCAGGGACACCTTCCACTAGACCAGGTTGTTCCAAGCCCCATCCAACCTGGCCTTGGACAGTTCCAGGAACACTTCCACAGCTTTCCTGGGTGAGGGAGGAAAAAAAAAACAAAACAAAACAAAACAAAAAATGCCTTTAGTCCTCCTCTGTAGAAGCACAAGTTCTGAGTGTGTGTGCTGGCTGAGCCAGCGGTATTCAAACACAAGTGTGTTTTGTCAAGCACATTGCTTGAAAGGCCCTGAGTCAAAACATGAGTTATTTATGCATACATAAAATTAATCCTCAAATGATTAGCTTGGGAATGCATGTCCTGCAAGTAATCATTGGTAGTATTTTAATAATGAGAAGCTAAGTCAGGAGAAATTCTGCTCTTAGTTATTCTGCTAGAGAATGTGGCTGCTAGTAATGAAATAATTCAGTGAGTTATACATTTGCTTTATTTATGGATGCACTCTTTACTTATACATATTTTTATTACTTAATATTTAAAATGCACTAAGGGCATGTGAGATGCAGCAGCAGAACCCTTGTGCTGCTCAAATCCTGTCCCAGGATTCTGTGGAGAAACAGCAGCAGCTCCCTTTGCAGGAGGAGTCAGATCCCCCAGGTTACTGTACCTGCCCTGTGGCCACCTGGGGGGTGTCTGGGTGGGAATGAAGGTGAAGTTTTGGATCCCCTGGGAGCCAGGAAAGGAAGGTCCAAAGCAAGGCTGCTTGTCTGGGCTGACAGTGACACATCCCTGCTGCAACACTGCCAACCCTGAGCATACAAAAATCATGGTGTAAAACATCAAAATCATGAAATGTACCAAAAAAAAAAAAGAAAATAACAGCATATGGAAGATTGCTTTTATTTGGCACACTCGCCTTGGTAAATGTAGGAGCTACATTTTTAAACCTTTCCCCTTCCTCTTACTGAAGCGAGGAGGATAGGAATTGTGCTCTTATTTTTGCAAAAGAGACACTCAGAAAATCCTTTAATGCTTTAGTTTAAAAATACCAGGTTATTACCCAACATGTGGCACAAGAAGAAATTTGTGTTGTCTTTTGCTCACATTTGCACCTTGATATCCCCAAGTCTGTTTGTGCAAGTAAAGGTTTGACACAAATAGTTTGGTTTTTTTTTGAGATACAAGGAGGTATAATCTATCTACAAGAATTGATAGGAAAACAGATGACTTCTCTTTTTCCTTTTTTTATTCCCCCAAGAGGTTTACAGTCTGGTCTCTGTGCGAAAATAAATGGGGGAGGCCAATAGTCTGAAAGCACAGCTGAATGATGCAATGATGTGTCTTAAAGCAGTAATATTTCATGGCAAATCATCTTGCTCTAAAAGAGAGACAAGATGCTTCTATTTTTCTCCAAACTTCATGTTTTCTACTTTTTTTTTTACCCTTCTCTTCCAGAAACCTGGTTCAAATCCAACCCAGGGCTTGGAGGCTGTGCTGAGCTCATTTTGGAAAGTGATTTTAGTCTTGGTATTGTAAGTTGGGTGATTTCAGTTTACTTGCTCAGTGGAAAGTCATTTATGGAAGAGAAGAGCAAAAACTTGGGATTTTTGATGCCAAATATCCTTTCAGTGGTAGATAGAGCCACAAGAGCTGATGTTTGAAGGCACAACTGAGCTCTAATGCACAGGACATCGGGCCTGGTTGCTGTAAGAGGAGCCATGCAATTGGATGGCCTGGGATGAAGGCAGTCCGGTATTTTCAAATCAAGAAGATCCCAATAACAGTGCCATTTAGGATAGGCAGGGAAGCCACAAATATCTTAAATGTTTCTCCTGCTTTTTCTTCTTCCTCCAGATTGGTCTTTTTGCAAATGGGAAGTACAAAAGAATTGTTACAGCAGCTTCCGAAAAAAACATCTGTAGGCTCATTTTAATCTCTGTCCAATAATCCATTTGATTTTTGAATCTTTCCTTTGGAAAATCATCAAACCCAAAGGAATTGGAAAGACAAAAATCAGTAACCATGACATGTTCTTCTGTAATTCTTTTTTTGAATTCAGACACACCAAAAATATCAGAAATATTTCAAGAAAAAAAGATGGCTTAAATAATTTTTAGTGGTAGAGTGAAAAAAAAGTCAAATTATGCCAACCTCTGTTGATGGGGTCCCCTGTGACTCATGCAGGTGAATGATACTTTTTGGGATGCGGACTCTGAAAGGTGGCACTGGCTGCCTTTTCCTGAGGTTTGCATTCCTGCAGCTATGATCCTCTCAGGGATAAACCTGACACAAATCTCCCCGTTCAAGTACAACTGACTGAGGTGCATTATTTTCCTGAGGGTTGGTTTTCCTCTCCTCTGGAAGTGCCCGGTGTTGGACACTGCCCACGGCACGAACCCACGCTGAGCTGCCCGGCAGTGGAACTCTGCACCGAGTGTGTGCTGTTCCCTGGCTCAGGGCGGGGGGGGGATTGAATTGCTCCAAGCCTTCTCCTTTATTATTATTGCTTTTAGATGAACAGCAGGTAGGTGTGTTAGCACTGGGCACTGTGGAGCAATAAATCTGTGGCTGCAGCTGGGGAAGGAGGGGACAGGCAGGGGTTTGGCAGGGGGTGACACAGCCCCTTTGCAGAGGTGTTGGCTGGGGGGGATTCGGCACCAGCAGGGATGTGCAATTCATGTGCATATGAAACATTAGTGTGCAGTAATGAGTAAATATGACTGGCCAGTTCCTCACTGAAAAGTGTTGGAGCTCTTTTATTGTCCTTTTCCTCGCCTTCCCGTGAGTTTGCTCTGTTGATTGGGCTGGGCTGGGGGTCCTGCCCATCCCAAGAGAAGTGCCAGGCAGCTGTCAGGGCGGCTGCTTGCTAATCATCCTCCAACCTCTGAATGGAAGGAGAAAACCCAAACCAGCCCTGCTCTGCACGAACGTTGGGAGCTTTATTGTCTCCTGCTTCATCTAACGCTGCTCATTAGCCTGAATTTTTGCAGTGTGTTTGGTAGCCTGGGCAGAACACATTGATCATTCTGCTGCGAGGCAGTGGAAAAGGGGGAGAGGCAGGAGAGGGAGAGGCATGGACTGGCCTGCAATAGTGACTCAGCTGGAACTGCCTGGCAGGGCTGTTTATGTGCTCGGGAGAGGCGATTGCAAAGCACGTTCAGAAATGAAATTTGCAGGAGGGCTTCCTTTCAGCCCGGGAGAACTGTCACTGTGCTGATTGTCGTGGGCTTTGTGTCGGAGCTTTTGCAAATCTGTCTCGTCTTGAAATAGTCCAAAGGGTTTATTTCACCTCTCTCTCCAGCCAGAAGGGGTCTGGATATTTGTGTGTGCATGTGAGGGGTTTTATCTCCAGCCCTGCAGCGGTTCTGAAAGCTGAGAGAATGGTAAACACAAATGCTTAAAATGTATTGGGGGTTTTAATGCCCCTCTGGTTAAAAATGTAAAAGGTAAATGGGAACAAAAACAGAATAGAAGAAAATGCTCCATGTCTAAGGGAAAGAGAGAATGTAAAGAAAATGGATGTTGAAAATGAAATGCCCCGAAACAGTTCCTCTGCAGGCGGGAAAGTGTCTACACTGTAAGCCTATATTCTTTCTTTTTTCTCTGTCTTTACAGAGATGTTTGATTCCTAGCTGATGGATTGATGGTCCATTATATTTATTTACACTCTGGCAGAAGTGAGTCAGGGTCACTTACAGTGTTACCCCCATTAAAGGCTCTTTGTACATCCAGACCAGTACAAAAAGGATGTGGGTACAGAAGGCGGTTCTCAGCCCCTCTGAGAGGTGACACTGCCACCACAACACACCCCTAAAGTGTCTGGCAGGTCTCTTTGCTGGCTCCTCCCTGTGAGTCAGTGCTGCTGCCTCCAATAGCCATTGCAGTCCCTGAGATTTGTGGATTTGAGTAAGTTTTGGGTCCCGATGCCCTGGAATGTGGGTGAGAGAGGGACCATCCTCCTCTGGCTCCACAGAGGCTTTGTCCCCCTGGCCCATGGCTCTGCTTGGTTTTTTCTCACCCACCAAGCAGGTTCAAAGGCTCTGGCCAGTGTCTCACCCCATCCTGCCCTCCCTTTGGCTCCTGTTTCATGGTACCAAGTGCTGACACACCCTGTAGGCAGACATGGCCATGTTTCCGGGAGTCAATTCATTCAGTCACCATACACATGACCAGGAATGGACCCATGACCTCTCCATACAAGTTAACAGAACAAAAAATTCCCTGGGATTTTACCTCTGGCATCCAAGAGGTCCATACATAGCCATAACACCCTTGAGACACCTATTTTCCATCACTCCACAGGCTACAAATGACCTCTCTGACACTACCTGTGAGAATAATTTCTGCTGCAGGGCTGTTGTAAGACCCTCTGGGGTGACTTGCCCACCTGTGTGACCTGTGCTGGGTATGCACTAGGACAAGGAAGAGTGGCATTCAGTATTTCAAAGTAATTTTTGCACATGGATACGTGGTCTCAGCAGCAGGAGTTGGCCAGGTCAGGGTGTGTTTGGGGTTCCTGAGCCTTGGCTGGCTGCTGGTCGCTGCAGGAATGCAGTCCAGGAGCCAGGAATTGGGGTGGAAGCACCTCCAGCAGTGTTGTCTCTCCAGTTTAGTGTCTCCTACAAGCCCTGCAGAAGTCCTTTGTCATCAAAGGACTTTTTACCACAGGAAAATCCCTCTGAGACCACTGTGGATGGGGTTAAGTCTCCTCTGCATTGCCAAGAGCACTGCCAAGTGACCAGATGGCACTAGAGAATCAGGCCTCCAAATATTAGTCAAAAAGCCCATCTCCTCCTCCCCTTCGATTCCTTATTTGGCTGTTGGCACAGGGAAGATTTTGTGTTCCCAGAGTTGGACGCTTGTCAGCATCCTCAGTGCTCACCCACCCACCCATATCCACCCCCCAACCCTGAACAAGCTGCTCAGACTACAGATGTGCTGTGTCTTTAGCCATAGAGTCCCCATCACTGAGGGATTTGTATTCAAGAAGGGTTATGTATTTATGTAGCTTTTCTTCCCCTTTTCTTTAGCGCACCTTGTATTTAATTTGGCAGAAAGCTCTGTTGAAGCTGCTTTACCTTTCCTACATTATTATTCAATTGTATTTCCCTTGATGAAAAGCCTGGCAGTCTGTTGCTCAGTGACAGATGTGCTAGCTTTGGTTGAATCACCACCACTAGGCTTATTATGGGTTTTACTAATGTTTGCTGTTTTACACTGTAACAGGTAGGGTGATTCACTCAGTCAAGGCAAACACACAGACACACATATGCATACACAGATTTAGATACACCCACACACACACACAGAGGTGAATCAGCCTAAAATGATCCTTCCTTTATGCATCTCTTTGACAAAATGTTCCTGGATCCCCTGCCTGTGTGTTGGTTCCTCGCTGAGCAGCCACCCACAAGGAGTTATCACTGCCCAGAGGGCCTGGGCCGCAGGGGCTCTGAATTTCAGTCACCAGGACAAAAAATGTCCTCGCTAACCACAAGCACTGTGACTGGTGGTTAGGTCACTTATGTGTAGGATTAATGGAAGGCTTCCTCAGTTAATACAGGCTGTAGGAATTCATATTATTCAATCCAGAAGTCCTGAGGTTGGTTTTAGCAAATGACTTATCCAGCAGCCCTGCTGCACTTGGGGAGCTTTTCCTGCCTGGCATGGGCAGCAGGGATTTGTGACTGCTGAAGTTAATTGTGTGGGTTTAGATAAGCGTGAGCCCAAGCCTGATTTAACAGAGCAGATCCTAAGTCCTCTGCAGTGTAAATCCCAGTGTCTCTGCAAATGTGTATTAGCAGCCCAGACACGGCCCCACCATGCCCTGGGCTGAGCCCCCAGCATGGGCAGCAGGGCAGGGGGGATTGTGCCCCTCTGCCCCTCAGGTGAGACCCCCCTGCAGAGCTTTCCCAGCCCTGGGCCCAGCACAGGGAGCACCTGGAGCTGCTGCAGAGCCCAGAGGAGGCACCAGGGGGATCAGAGGGATGGAGCAGCTCTGCTGGGACAAAAGGCTGGGAGAGTTGGGATTGCTCAGCCTGGAGAAGAGAAGCTTGAAGGTGACCTAATTTTGGCCTTCCAGTGCCTGAACGGGCCTAAACAAAGATGGAGAGAGACTACTTACCAGGATGAAATGGATAGGACAATGATAGGACAAGAGAGAATAGCTTCCCATTGCCAGAGGGCAGGGTTAGATGGGATATTGGGAAGGAATTTTTCCCTGTGAGGGTGGGGAGGCCCTGGCACAGGTTGCCCAGAGAAGCTGTGGCTGCTCCATCCCTGCAAGTGTCCAAGGCCAGGCTGGATGGGGCTTGGAGCAACCTGGGATAGTGGAAGGTGTCCCTGCCCATGGCAGGGTTGGAAAGAGATGGTTTTTAAGGTCCTTCAAACCCAAACCATTCTGTGATTCTGTAAAAGTCAAGGCCGGTGGAGAAAGTGATGGTGCTTGAATATGGAGGCCCAGCATCACTCCAAGCTTTTCCATTCAGCTGTGTGATGAGTGTGGAGGTTGCAATGCAGTTCAGTGCTCCAGAGAGCTGCCTTTTTTTAAGTGATTTTCTCAACTTGCAGTGCCAGGGAGCTTGAATTGTTTGCACGTTTCATTCTACACATCCATACACTGAAATCTCCAGTGTTGTTCTGAATTATGCAAATCTCCAGAGGCTGCAAAACTGGGCCAGAACTCTCCCAAGAACTTTTTCTTGAGGGCCTGCACCCTTCTGCTTTGTCTCCCAGATATCAGGGTGGAATTGGCCATGTGCTGGAGTGCAGTGACAGGAAATAAAATGTTTAAACTAGGAACTCCTTGGATTCATATTCAGTGTGATATTAAGGCACAGTATTAGGCAGTTTATATACAAACTGCCTGGTCTCTCTAATTAAAACTCAGAGGGACTAGTTGTAAAATAATGAATGTCTCACTCTGCAGTATTGAAACTTTCTCTAATGAATTCTTTGCCTTGTGTGCCTCTGTTTCCACCTGACATCCTGTATTCATTCACAAGGTGTTCCTCTTAATGAAAACAAGGTCACTCTTTCAGCATTTGATGGCCAAGAAAGGAAGAGGTGATGGAGCTGCAGCCTTACAGAGTGTGTTATGTTTTTTCCCTCCTTCCATAATTGCAAAAAGCTTCTACTGATGTCCACGGAACTGAGGCTTGAATAGGAAGAGGAGAATAGGTGCCAGATTGGACCCCAGGACAAACTGAAGCTCAGTCCAGATATTCAGTTTCTTACATTGATTTTCCACTTTTTTCTGTCAGTGCCTTATGGGACAATAATACCAGTTTGTATGAAGGAAGCATTTGTTCTCCTCTGCTTATAGGCTTATTAGGCAGTAATATTGATGTCACATTTAGAGACTAAATTTGAGTCCTGAACCTTGCAGGGCTGCTCTCTATACAGAAACTTAATACCAGGAGGAGTGGGCCTTGACAAATAGAGCAGCCAAAGTGTGCAGGAAGGAAAGTTTTATAAACTTCCCTTACAGGCAGGGAGCTGAGGAAGAAAGGCAAAGTACTTTTTCATGCTGTTCATAGGTCATGTGGCACTAACAGAGCCTGAACCCCTGTCCCCATGTGCCTGAGGGTGCTGCCAGGACCAGCTGGAGGAAGGGGTGTGTAAATGACCCAGTAGTTTCACATCACCTTGTTCTGCAGGGCCATTTCTTTCACTGCTTCTTGGAGCAGCAATGTGCCAGCACTTCACACTGTGGGGTTTCCTGTCTCTTTGGCCCTGCTGTGAAGCTCTTGAGCATCCACCCACTGCTGCTCTTCTGGGTTTGTGTTCCCTTTCCCAGCTTCCCGTGGTGTAAAATGTTATTGTCACCTTCCCACCACAGGGCACAACCCCCAGAATTGTTCTCCACTCAAACAGGGAGGACGGCACCTGAAAAGAGCCCAGATGAGAGATTATTCACAAGAGCATGGAGTGACAGGACAAGGGGGAATGGCTTCACACTGACAGAGGGCAGGCTTAGATTAGATTTCAGAAAAAAATATCTTCCCTGTGAGGGTGGGGAGGCCATGGCACAGGATGCCCAGAGAAGCTGTGGCTGCCCCATCCCTGGAAGTGTCCAAGGCCAGGTTGAAGCAACTGGGGATAGTGGGAGGTGTCCCTGCCCAAGCCATGGGGATGGAACTGAGTGATTATTAAGGTGCCTTTTAACCCAAACCATTTCCTGATTCTATGATGGTTTTGTAACAACCTCATAATTCTTTGTTACAGATCCCATCTACCAAAGTGTGTGTGTGAGGCTGTGGCAGAGAATTCCCCCACTGAAACACCACCTTGTGTCTGCTGCACTGAGCACTCTTTTAATACATGGAGTTGCCTTTCTCTCTCTGTTGCCCTGTTTGTGAGAGTTAAGGCTTTTTTCCTACTTCCCTGGGAACCTGTGCTTGGAACAGATTTAGCATAAATCCACCAGTTCCTCGATCTGTTTCTAAGAAAAGTAAATGTCCCAGCACAAGTGGTAGCTGGTGGGAAGAGTTGACCTGAACTGTTTTCCCCAGAAAGGCCCTGGAAAATAACTTGGAGCAGCACATGATACTGAGGAGCAGGAGGGGGAAGAGAGAAATCACAGTCTGCTCACTGACAACTGGCAAAAAAAAAGGGTGAAAAATGAAAAAAAATCATTATGAATTATTTCTTGACCTCTGTGGAATGAATACAAACATTCTGGCACCTCTGGGAAGGCCCAACATGTAGCCCCTGCCAACTGTAATGAATCTGGGAGGTAATCTGTCCAGGAGGTGAGTGTCACTGTCAGGGGGGACACATCACACCTCAGCTCTTAGTGACATCCACCTTCTGGGGACGCTAAGCCAATTTACCTAATTCCAATGAAATTTCAGTAATAAAAGTAAAGGTGGCTAGCTGAGCAGAGACTGGGGAAGGATTAAAGGCATTTGCATTAATAAATAGAGATGTTATCATGGAGAATTAATGTTCTTTGATATAGATCTTGGCAGCATTAGAAGATGCTAGGTACAGTGCCTCATTATCTCTCAGAGGTTATGGGGTCAGTCTGGGACAAGGGGAAGTGATTTATGCAGCATCTTTGTCAGAGGGATGAGAATATGTATGAAATAATAAGACTTGCAGAGACCATTAGTAAAAATCTCCCTGGATTCCAAGGTCTCACATTGCACTGGATTCCCTGTCTCTCTGCATCATTCAAGCATTTTCTTCCTCAGCTGTGTCCCCTCTCTCTCTTACCATTTTTATATCTCAGATTAGGAGTTCTTCTTCCCCTTCCAGTCTCTGGCGGGCAAACATCATTTTGAGTAGGTGGTTAATCCAAAAGACAAGGCAGGATTCCTTAATTTGAAAATTTTCCCCTTTCCTCTCACTTCTTAGGAGATACTGGTTTGGGAGGTGACATTTAAATGAAAAGGACGAGTCAAGAGGTGAGTGTTGAACGGTTCAGGTACTAATTAAACCATCAAGGACAAATGAATGGGTGTGTGGATCTGTCCTGTGTGTGTGGGAATTGAGAATCCTGCAGGTGCACATGGCAGGGGGAGTTCCAGCCTGCCACACATGGGGTGGCACTAACAGAGTAAGCTGCTCTGAGCCATGGCCAGTGCTGGGTGTGTTGGAGAGCTCCCCTCTGCAAATCCCACAGTCTCACTGCTCTGTGTCCACATTTTCTGTCACCTGCAGGACTTGCTGACAGAGGGAAGGGAGGACCCCAAGCAATGCTCATTATCTCACAGGGCAGATGATATCAGCTATTTCCCAATCCTGTAGAGAGACACTATAACAGAGTGTCAGAGTGCAGGATAACATTCCACACTTTCTGACAGTCAGAATCCTCCCAAGCAGCAGAGAAGGCCCAGGAGTGCACACAGATGATTCCTAACATTGTCTGAATCTCAGCATCTCTGCTGCCAAGCAGGAAATCCTGTGCCAGATGTTGCTTTCCTGCACAACTCCACAATATCTTCAAACACTCAATGGAAGGGATTTTCTGATTGCTTTTGGTTGTTATGTCTTTGCTGATCTCATCCAGGAATGTTTCCAAGAGGGTCACTCCTGTGAAACCAGTGGTTTCCATTCCTTGTCTGTGATGGGACAAGTCCTGGGATGAGTGAGAACTTATTGGCAATTTGTAGGTGCACAACAGACCAAAGAGGAATGAGGAGGATGGCACTGTATTTAAGAAAGAGATAAGACTACATTTAGCAAAAGGTTGCAGATCAACATTTCTAACAGTAAATTAATCTTGAGAATCATGGAGAAGGGGCTCAAATGAAGCTCCTCATTGAAAACCGCTTTTGACCAGGATGAGCAAAATCTAATGATTTTAATTCCTATATTGCAGGAAAAAAATAATAAAATGCACTTTCAAAAGCTTGTTTCTCAAAGAAAATGAAGCTTACTTGAGAGCATTGTCTGGCCATGTGCTTCTCCTGATTATCGTTTGAAAGAGTCCCATTTAAAAAAAAATGACAGGAAGCTGGAATCCTAAAAACTATTGATTTTTTTACGCCTTTTCTAAAAAGAAACAAGTAGGAAAGAGAGAGATATCTAAATAAATGAGGGAATCTATTGATGGAGAGGCTGAGACTGAGCTCAGATCCAGAGAAGCCATAGGAAAGAGGAAAAAAACTGTTGTCATCACTTCTGCTGTGGGAATACTTGTGTGCCATAGGTTTCCCTGAAGTGCTCAGAGCTGAGGATGCCCATTAAAGAAACATTCAAATAATCTCCACTTCTGGACTCGAGAGACAGCAGTGAGCACAGGCCCATCACAGTCCTTCCTCCTCTACATTCCAGGAAAAGCCACGATGGACTTCAAGCACCACCAGCAGGAATTAAGCATCTAATTCTCGTTTATTTTTTGAGGGAACTAGGCCCTGGACTGCTCCAGCTGCTTTTGAGCAGTTCTCATCTTCCCTCCTCTCACCTCTACAACATGAGACTTTGTCAATAGCTTTTCCTATTCAAAAACAGGGTAACAGGTAAAGTTAAAAATAAATTGGAATGCAAGGGAAATGGACCAAAGGATCTGGATCAGATCAGATGAAATCCTCTTTTTGAACCTTTTCATATTTTGTGCTGTTTTCTCTCTCCACTTTCCCCCTACATTTCAGGAGAAATGTAATTCTTTTGACCAAAACCACCTGAACTTTTCATTTTTATAAATACCATTCTCTGTGCTCTCATCCCATTCAGTGGCATTTGCCTATCATAACATGTTATTGAAAAGTTGCTGTCCTGCCTCATAAAAGTTACCATTTCTGTTAGAAACTATATTTGGGTCTGTCTTGAGCCTTATTTATGGACTCCTTGATTTTGCAAATGGAATGCTGTCAAATTGAGTGTTTTTTACAGTCAGTGAAGAAAAAGATCATAAAGGAAAATGAGAATGGAGGCTATTATAAAGTGAGAAAAGCTGAAGCAAAGCATGGGATGGCATAGGAGACAGACAAATACAGCTGAAGATTGTGTTATAATATAATGGATGTTTCCAACTCACTTTGGCCAACCCATTTCATATGTGCGTGGGTGTGTGCAGGTTGGCATTGCTTTGGTTTGTGTGCCACTCTGGTTCAGAGGAGATAGGAAATACAGTGCCAGAGTGAAGGAAATTACACCTTTTATACCTGTTTTCAGCATAACTTTATGCAGGAATATGCTCAAGATCAGTAAAACTGTGTGTAATGAGCAGCCTCTATCACCTGAAGGGAACAACTATGTTAACCCAAAAGAGAGAATATAGGGTGACTTCTCCTCCTTGTGCTGAGGGTGAAGGGGGAGGGAATTTCCCCAGCTGGTTCACACTGCAGTGTGTCCTGTCTCCAGTCTGGTTTGCTGTGGGATGGAGCACAGCCTTGGGGGGGGAAGCACCACCTTGGCTGTTCGCTCCCTGCCTGCAGAGCTTCCAGGAGGCAAACAGGCCTGACAAGGAACTGCAAGGCTCTTTTCAGATATCCTTTGAATACTTGGGATCTTCAGGAGTTAAGAACTGCTTTTAACATTCAGGATTTTTTGTCTGCTATGTTTATGTATGATGAGCTTGTGCCAAGGACCCAATTACAATTTTCTTATCTCTTTCCCCTCTTTCTTCTCCACTTCTTCCTCCAGCCATAATCAGGGACACCTGGAAACAATAAAGAGTTGTTTGTTTGGTTCATCCTGCTCCCCCTTGTTTTCTGGTGTATTTGATGATGTGAAAGCCAGGCTGTTAGAGATCCATTAAGCAGTGTTTGTAACGGAAGGGAAGAGTTCTATCTGGTTTGAGGAAGATAAGGTACATAAATCGAACTCCCTCTATATCTAAACATTTCTGTAAATAGCTGAGAAGGAGACAAACATGGAGCAGCTTTTCCTATGTGGTGCATGTTCTGTCTTGTCACCACTGGAAGCCAGGAGAGCTGGAGAATTGGGATCAGAAGCTCCAGACAAGACTGATGAACGATTTCCCAGGCTGGAAACAGGTATTTACAACCAGATAATTAACGTGTTTGCCAAGGTATTGTTTATGCAGGGAGCATCCAGCATGTCCACCCCACCAGTGAGGCCATTTTGCAGTAATGATCCATTTGGGAATTGCCTCCTCTGGGTTTAGGAAAGGCCTATTGAGTGCCTTCTGCCTCAATCATGGGGCTGCAGACAACACAGATCTGTCTTTATTCAGTAAGACTGCAGTGGAGGTGCAGAGTCTCCTACTCTACTTAATCCTCTACTTTGAGTTTGTTTCTGTCCTGCAGTAAGTATAAAACCAGTTGGATCCTATGCATCCCTGTGGGATGTCCATACCATTTTCTCACTTTCACATATTCAAGATTTTTCTCCAAAGAGATATTTCAGAACTTTTGTTAATAATGCAGCTCATAGGGGAAGGAAGACTGAGTCTTTTTTTGGAGCTGTTTCATCCTGGATCCCTTGGCTTAAATGATACTCTTTCCTTTCAGGAAACTTAATACGGATTGGAAGGACTCCCAGACATAAAATGTGTAAATTAAAACTCTCCTGGAATGATCACGAAGGAGAATATGTATTCTCACTCTTGTTCCAATGTCTCAAAAACCCAGGTCAAGAAAATTATCCTCTGCTTCTGAAGCAATGAAGAAATATGGAGAATAGCCCTGGACAGACAGAACCTTCATGATTTGAGCTCAGAGCTGAGTGCCCAGGTAAATGAAAAAGGATAAAGAGTCCCTGGATTTCTTCTCTACTGGAAGGGGCTTGTGGGCAGTTAACAGGTCAAAGTCTCTCACTAAGAACTCAAGAAATCTCTCTTTTTGAACCTCTGGTGAAATCGTTTAGGGAACATTTTGCTATTGGGTGGGCAGTCATGTTTAACCCTGACTAATTAGGGACTCCACACCTAATCACTGTGGAAGCACAGAAAAGTTGGAGGGGAATGGGCCAGAGCAGAATGAAGCCACACTAACAGGAGTCCTGTTTTTCTCCAGCTCCCACTCCATGGCATTGGGAGTTATGGGTCTGGACATCCTTCTACAAGTTACTCTGTGTTTCTCTCTTCAAATACAGGCCCCAGGGAACTTCTGTGGCCCTCACCCGATGCCCCTGAGTGAAATGCAGAAGCCACAACATCAGAGACTCCACGTTGCCAACTGCTCTGTTTCATTAATACGTGGGAAAAGGTTTTGGAGGGGCAGAGGGAATTCAAATGATTTTAAATAAATATTTCAGCAAAAGAAGAAGGAGCTTGAAAAGCCAAACCAGTCCATTAATCCCTTGCCAAAGACAGTTTAATACCCATTAGGAGGCAGACACGGGATGTGTTTCCCTCCATGGACACACAGACTTGGCTCTGGAGTTACAGACACCAACTTAGTGTTTCAGAGACTGGCACAGAACTGAGAAGTCCATTCCCCTTTGGGGTGTAATTTCTTAATATATTAAAAACAAAAGACACATAATGTTAAAGATGACTTTAAAAATGTTACTAATAACTCCCTGGGGTCAAGAGATCTAGAAGCTCTGAGTTATTTCTGACTTTGAGCCAGAACTACCAGGGTTTTTCACTTTAATATCTCTGGTCTCCGTAGCTGTGATGTTCTGCCTCTATTTTAACAAGAGATTTTGACAATTTTGCCCTCTGAGTCTTACAGAAATCTACTGTCCCTGGGGAGCATGGCCTTGCAGAAGGTTTATAATTTGTTTTTCTCCTTAAACAGAAACACTTTCTCAGAGACATTTGCTAGGCAACCACAGCATAACTGTACTTTTCTACAGAACATTTCATATAGGCCTACTAGAAAAGCTTTAAAATCCTGTGAAGAGCCACATCATGCTGCTGTTCCATAGTTTACACGGTGTAGGTATGTGAAAAATCAAAATTAAATGTTACATAACATTTTGCAAAGGGAGCTGAGGAAAGTTCCAAACATCATGTTCTTGGGATATTTTCCTTAGGTTTGAGATCACTGAATTGGTCTTGTGCTTTTATTTTTGAGAGCTACATGAATTACTTTTTTTTTTTTCAAGGTTTCTACCAAAATTGGGGATGCAATCTGTGCGTGTTTCTTTTACACTGCCCTCCAGCTTTTGATAGCAGCTCCAAATTCTCTCTCTGTTGCCTCCAAATCCATATCACATGGAGATGATCCATTTTCATTTCACAAGAATTCTGCCTGCTGTTTTAGCATCTATCTCACTACACATCATCTCCACTTGTCCGATGCTGCCGAGCTCAAGCCAGGGTGAAAGAGCACAATTTTAGATCTGTCAATTTCGATGCAGCCTGGTCCATTTTAATGATCACATTAACATGATAGTCTTTATAATTAAAGATTAGTCACATCCACCCCAAAAAAAATATTTCCCAATAGATTATGAGTTGGAGAGAAAAATCGTAATAAAAAATGTACGGATTTTACACTTCTTAGTTAATTTATATGTCAAGGAAAGATTATTTTTAGATAACTCCGTGGACTTTTTCCTCTTAAAATCTTGCTCTGGACATCCTGTATCCCAACAACATGAATGAATGCCCTTAGTGGGTGCAAAAGATGTGGAAATGATAAAAGTTACACCAAACTCAGGATCAAGGGCTTGGTTTCAGATGTTGTTTGGGGTGGTGGTCAGCTCTGAGAATTCCCATGGGAATCCTTGGTCAGCGAGGCCAGGGAGGGTCTTTTTCTGTAATTTCTGCCTCTAACAGGGACTGAGCAGAACAGATTCATATAATCAGCCCCCCTGCCTCGTGTCTGCATTTTCCAGAGTGCCCTTGCTGGAGGGTCAGGGTTACACCATCCAACAAGGTCCCGTGAATCCCAGCAGCTGCTCTTCCAGTGTGAAGGTTATTAATGGGCATAATCCATCAAGCAAGAGACTTGAGGAAATGAGACTGCAGAAATGCACCTTTATGACTTGTGGAAGCTCAGTTGGCTGTTGACAGGGCTGAGGAGTCTTAATAAGAGGGGTAGGAAAAAAAAAAGCGCCCTTTATGAGGAATTAATTTCCTGTCTCCATTATGAAGCGCTGGGATGTTCATTTAGCATGCAGGAGGTGGGTGTTAAGATTAGAGCTGTGAAGGAAATGGATATCAGAACGTGCTAAATCTTCCTCAGTGCCACAGCAAGAAGCTCTGAGAACATGCAGATGATCCTTCTTCATTTGAGCCAACCCCAACAATATCTTCCTGGAAGCAGGAGGCCAGTGCTTGCCATTATAACTGTTCTTCCTCTGTTCAAGCCCTCAAAATAGATGTAAAATATGTCAAGACCCAGAAGAAGAGACATGCAAATGTTACTGATGAGTAAACTTCTAAACCATCTTTCCAAATCCGTCCTTGGCACTTTGGGATTCACTCTGTGAGGTTAAACCTGTGTTTATATCTTCACTCTTTATTATATAAATGCATTTAGTCTTAAGTAAGAAAATGGAGGGGCTGAATGAGTGTTAGAAAACTTCACATCTGCAGCCCTCAGAGACTTAAACAGAGCTCTGCTAATCTGGTCAACAGACCAAAACTGATCTGAACTAGCAACCTTGGTCCCAAAGGGCTTCGAGAAATCTTACTCTAGATCTGATTTCAAATAGAAAAAATTACTCTTGTTTTCCTCAGGCAAAAAGAAAAGTTTGGGGTCATCTCATGGAAACCATAGGGTACTTAGCACTTTAATTTCCTTCTCAGCGCTGGAAGAAAGTCAGACTCTCCCAGGTGAGATGGGGAACCAGGAAAAAGACAACACAGTTGCACATGAAGTTGATCTTTATGCAGGTTTCCAGCACCCAGCCTTTCCCACAGCTTCAGTCCCAGTCTCTTTTTTGAATACAACAGTACTCAGGGCTCACCCCTGTATGAGGACAAATCTCACTTTCCATGAGGGTGGACACAGAATTTTCAGGGTCTTTGAGAGCACTCTCAGTTCTCAGTGGACTGGATGCTTGGCTCTTTGTGAAACATTCCCCTCCTTTCTTAGTCTGGGATAGTTTCTGCTTTGACTTTTTCAGGAAGAATTGGATATCCAACAACTTTATTGTCATCACATCCCTGTCTTGGACATTCTTGTCTGCTGGTGATATTCAGCCACTGGGAGATTTTAGATATTTAGGGTGAAAGCTCTCCAGAGTGCCCTAATCCTGTACCTGGCACAGTCCCAGGTCTGAGGCACCAGTCTGCCAGAGATGATAACCAAGGACATCCCCCTTTGCAGCTGCTGTAACATCTTGTCACCATCAAAGCCCCCTCCTTCACATCTCGTGCAGTACATTTGCTCTGCCTTGTTCTCCCCTTGCAACAACAGACACTGCTTGGTGTGATAATGGAACTTAAGGTCATATTTTGCCTTCAGCCATCAGCATGTGCAAATGCTGTATGACTAATGAGGCAGTCCCTGATGGCTGCCCTGTGCTGTTTTCCTACAAGATGCTTTGTTGTGTTTGCAGTCCCTTCTGACCACTGCTGAAGAGCTGTCTTTTCCCCAGGCTTCTGACTTGAGCTGAGAATCCAATGGCTGTGCAGGTTTCTGGCCATAAGGGACTTTCTTCCCCCCCTCTTCCAAAAATATGCTAAAAGGAAAATCTGCTTTTTGGTTTGTCTGTCTTGCTTTCAATCTGTTTTCAATCCCTTTTCTTTTCCTTAGGGGATTCTTTTGCCAGCCTGGGGAAGCTTTGTTCTCTCAAGGATGTCAGATGGTGGCTTGGCCAAGGCACGTGCTGGGGATGAGAGAGACAGAGGTGGAGAAAATGGGATGGCAGCAAGATTGGTGCATGGCCACAGTGTTGGGAGATAAAATAAGGTTCTCCTCCCTCACTCCCTGTTTTCTGGGCAGAAATGACTCAGCTTGACACCACAGAAAGCCCTCAGACAAGAGAGGTTTAAAAATGATGGATTATAGGATGCAACTCATGGGTGACTCAGCTTGTCAGCATTCATCACTGGAACTCTGACCCTCCCTCTTCTCCTCACGGGTTTTCTAGCCCTGGACCATTGGTAGGGACTAAAAGGGCAAATGGACAATATTTTCAGACACTGTGTACACTTTTGGAGAATGCACTCCCAGTGTGTACTTCAACAAAGATGATTTTAAAAAGGATCTGCTTTTCAGGAAGCACTGAATGTCTCCTGATCTGAAAAGTCAGGTCTCCATAAAGATGTCCACATTGAGCATCCTTGAAATATGAAAATGAAGGAAGAAAACAGGGGTGAGGCCCTGGCACAGGTTGCTCAGAGAAGCTGTGGCTGCCCCATCCCTGGAAGTGTCCAAGGCCAAGTTGGATGGGGCTTGGAGCAACGTGGGATAGTGGAAGGTGTCCTTGCCCATGGCAGGGGGGTGGAATACGATGATCTTTAAGGTGTCTTCCAACCCAAACCAATTTATGCTTCTTTGAAAACTAACTACCTCCTGACTCTATTTGGAGAAATATCCTAAGGAGCTGCAAGGGACTTTTCGGCATTATTAGAGAAGTTCCTGCTGGGTCAGACCAGTGCTTCTGGTACACACTGACCCAAACAGGCAGAAAAAAGTTCCCTTTCTCCTTGCAAATCTAGTTTGCAAACTTTCTTTCTCATTTCCCTATATTTCCACTATTTGTTCCCTCCCTGACAACTAAATCCACGCTCCTGCTTTGCTCTGAACTAGAGAAAAAAAGCACTGATACGATTTTGTTTTGATCAGACACCTGACCCTCTCTTCTCATCTCTTTTTTTAAGCATTGAAGGGGGATCCATCAAGATAATTTCCTGTTATTAGGTCTGAAGTGGTTTGAATTTGAAATGGCTTCTCACTTAGGAAGAATTGATGCCTATAACTTGCAATGTGTTCGCAGTTGCGTGCAGTGCCTGACAGCCCAAACTCCATTCCAGGGAGCTAATCCCAGTGGCTGAACTCCATTAAAGACTAGATGGTATCTGTTAATACAGCCCTGCAGTTTGGGTCATTGTGCTGATGTAAGGAGCACAGCTGCCTGGAGACAGATTATGATGTGAGGGGACATCTTTATTCTATTTTAAACTGAAAAAAATGGATGGGAGACACACTAGTCATGATTGATTAAAGATATGAAAAGGATTTTATGAGCTTTCTCACATGCTCTGTGTTTCTCATTCTGTTTGTCATTCCTCTGTGTTTGGTAAATAAATAAATACATAAACCCAAACCTTGAGGATAATAACAAAGGGAGAGAGTCCTCATGTTCAGTGGGTTTTGTTCTAATGGGGTAACGACTGTGAGTCTCAGGAATCAATTCTCAGCTCTGGCACTGATCTATGACATAGTCCTGGGACACCTTTTCCCTTTTTATCTTTTCCCACTATTATTTCATCCTATCTATTTAAAATTATGGATACAACATGTCAGTGTCTTTCCTCTCCTGGGTGTCTGTGCAGACCCAATCACACTGGCAAGCCAGTCCCTGCTGGCTTCTCTGGGCACCATCCAAGCAATCTCTCATTCCTCATCTACCGGGTTTCAGAGCCATGTGCCATTTTACCAAATCAATACTGATCCCTCATTTTCCAGCACTGGTTATTCCAGGGACATTCTCTAACCTGAAACCTTCAATCTCCTTATCTTCCTTCTCCTTTCACTGTCAGTAACATCCAGGGTTGGAGACCCTCTGCATCTGGAATAACACTTTCATTCTTCATCTCTCTGTGTGTTGAGAGCTTTCTGTGTGTTGTGCTACAGCCTGTGTTCACCCGACTCCCTTATCTAGGAGAGGCAAAAACTGGCCTGGCTCTGCCTCTGTATCCACCTCACTGCTCCTGCTCCTGTATGAGGTTGTACTCTGACAGCTCGATGTACTCGTTGGCAAGCTTGGAAAGGAAACAGTCTTATAAAAAAAAAAAATCACATTAAGCATAGCATGTGTTTCATGCTCCTTTAGCATCTTATCCTGCTACAGAGTGTTGTAATTCCCCTGGCTGCTTTTGAATTTCATGTCACACTTTTAAATGTGGTTTGGTACATTCTCTACATGCTCTGTCAGTAGAGTTCTGCCAATAACCTCAGCACATGAGCACTGGGAAAGCAGTTCCTGGCTCTGCTTCCTTGCTTGCTAAAGTGTGGGGATGTCACAAATGTGGATATTTGTCACATGGGAATAAATTGTCTTCCTCCTGCTGGAGCCACACAGGAGCCTCTTTCAACAAGGCAGGGTTTTATGAACTGGATCACTCATCTGCAATTCTGTCCTGAGCAGGAAGCAACCACAGGACATGGCTACAAAGGGATGTTTTGACTGTGTTAGCTTGAATTAACTTTTAAAGCAAACAAGTCAAAACTTCTTGTAACAGTCTGAAACATTCTCACCATGAATTATATACACTTATCCTAAACTTGAACAGGTTTGACAAATCCACTTTGAAAGTTTGTTAAAAGGAATGTTCAGGAGTGTCTTCCACGGAGACACAAAACTCCTGGCTGTCCTTAAACTAAGCCAAACCAGCATTTGCATCTTTGCTGGGAAACAAGAGATTGCAGGACTGTGGAAAGCAACATTTGAAACCCTCAGTTACTGGTTGGAGTTATCCACTGAGACAATAGCAAGACACAGAGACAACCAGGATCCTAGGGAAAAGGTGGGATGAAAGGGGCTAGGTGAGGGTGACACAGATCTCGTATAACAGCAATAAAGTCTATTGACTTCTTGAGCAAAGAGTGGTATTTTTGCTTGTCTTACAGCAGTTTCATTTATCCTGTTTCCCCCTACTCCCCTTGAAATTTATTCACCATTTATAAATGTGCCCAGTGTTGCCTCTAAGTTGATCATGTGGGTACAAAGCAGCCCAATTCAACACTTCCCTGGTACATAAGCATAAGTTTGATTTGAGGACAAGGTAGAGGTGAGATTTCAGACCAGTCTTTCAAATGTGCATTGGTTCTTTAAGGTAAGAAACAACAATCAGAAATGGTTTGCCAAGAAAGGCAGCAGATACTCTTCCAAAGAGGGAGTAAATGGATTTTTTAAACTGAGAAGTTTTAGTTTAGCCACAGCCATTCTTCAGGGCAACTGCAACAGCTGCAGATGCAGTTTGGATAGTTTGAGGTGTTTGCAAAGATTAATTAGCTGCCTAAATGGGAACTGAGCTCTGATGAAAGTCTGGCCCTTGTGGGCACTGAGCCTCGGGCTTGGTGTGCTTTTGAAAAATCTCACCACAGAGGACTCGGTGGATGCACTTTTCTGACCTGAGCTCATGCATTAGAAAAGAACCTCAGAGTTATTTCAGCGCTTCCAGGAGTTCAGGCTCATTCTTTCAAGTGAACAACCTAATGCTTCCCGAGTTCACCAGGAAGTGGTGAAAACCCCCTGAGGGTTCCCTTTTCGGAGAGAGTTCATCCCAGGTAACACCTCTGGATCGACAGCAGACTGCGTGGGTGGAGATGTGTATTTTAATAACTACAGAGCGGGAATCCCAGCTACAACACCTTCCCTTTACTGCAGCCCTTTCACCCCTGCCCACCTTGTCCCTCCACAGCCACCCAGCCCTCTCTTCTTCTCTCAGACAGTGGTGGGAGCCAGGTCCCCTCCCTGCCCATCTCCCACTTCACTCCTGCTCCCTTCCCTTTGCTGGAGCCGCTTTCCCGCTGCTGCTGACTGAGAGTGTTTTGCAAACTTGCAATTTCACACTGCATTTGTTGCCATGGTAACATAAGGGGGAGTTCAAAGTAGGGAAAAAGAGTAAAAAAAAAAAAAAAAAAACCAAAAAATCTTGGATCAGCCCCTTATTTTGTGCCTTACACAAAGTTGGCCAAGCAGCTACATCAGCAGTGGGGTCTGTCAGGAACATTTTTGTACCCACAGGGACTTCAGAGACCTCACTGGAAATCCAAATTACTTCTTGTCCCTTAGAAATCCTCTTCCTCCCTTAGAGCTGCCTTCTCCCATCTCTCTCTTCCTGGGTAGCCAAGAGCCTGGAGCCTCCAGCAGCATCCCTGGCCTTTCCTGATCTCAGTGGCAGCTTTTCCAACATGTCCTGCTGTTTTTGCAGGGAATGGCCAGGCCCTTGGGAAGCTGGCAGGGGATTCCAGGAGCACAATGACAACGTAGGCAGAGCTCAGTGGCAGCCCTGTTTTACCTTTATCTTGCATCCCAGCAGCAGATCCCTCAGCGGGGATGATGGAGCACTGGTTTCAGCTCTTTCATACCCCTGCACCCCCTCCTCTTCCCAATCACCACAGCTAAAGGAGCCTTTAAACGAAAACTTTATTGCAAAGAGCTGCTGACACTTCTTCATGGAAAAGATACATGGGGTGGCTGGTGGCTAATGAGTGTCAGTACTCCAAAGGATAATCTCTGCTTCTCTCTGATACAATTTAACATCGTATTTCCCTAATTTGAGGCTGATTTAGTCGCTGGGGTATTTGGATGCCTCTTCTATGGTGCCGATAGTTAATTAAACAGATGTTGCAGAGGGAATCATTAATTTTAGTGCTGCAGATGGGAGCGGAATGACTTTGTGAAGTTAATGTTTCAGCAAAACAATAGGCTTCTGTCATCAGTTGCTATAAACCGAGTAAATTAAGAGAACAAGTAGAGTAAAGGAGATAGCTTTGAAGGAATATCAATTATTCATTTTAGAATTATACTTTCCCCCCATAAATCATCCCAGGAAGAGAGGAGGGGGAAAAATCTGCAAAAGCTGGGAAGTGGGAAAGAGGAATCCCCAAGTCAGCAGACTGAAAGAGTTTAGCACTGCTGCCATTGGAGCACTGCAGGGTCCTGCAGGAGCACAGAGAGCTGAGGGCTGGAGCAGCTGGGACAGCACTTGGTTCTCACCTACAACTTTGGGCAAGTCCAAGAAAAATTCTGAAGAGCACCTGAAGTGATGCCAGTAAAGACAGATACCCATCTCCATGCTTAAAAAACTGGTTGGCACAAGCATCTTCCTTTTTTGAAGGCTATGGGACTTTTTCTACTCCAGGCTGGGTGTCCCATACCTGTGGATGAGGTTTCCTGGAAGAGCTGTCTGGATTTTCAAAAGCCTCTGAGTATGGTGAGAGCTTCTAATCACAATCTAACATGTTTCATACCTTCCAGAAACCTCAGGACCAGTGTAAAATGCCCCTAAACACTCTTACAAAACGTATAGAGTTGCCCCTGTATATCAGGTGTTCTGCCCTGGAAGTGAAAAAGGTTTTAAAACTCAAGATCTTGACAAGTTTCTTGCTGGCATTAAATGTCAGTAATTTCTGTTGAACAGAGGTTCCTATTTTTGAACTAAAAGCAACAGGGAACATCCAGCCACCTCTGCACTATAAAAAGGCAGTGGCAGAAGAGGATCAGGGAAACAAATGAAGTCCATCCATCGTTCTGGAATGAAAGTACTACTGACTGCCTGAGTGCCTCATAATATGAAAATTATGTTCCTTTTTCAGAGAGATGAGTCATTTGACCACTCAAACTTCTACATGAGCACAGCTCTGACCATTTGTATTATCTTTCTCTTTCTCATATGTACAGGGTGTTTTTTCTTATTACCAGCTACTCCTTTCTCCAAAAACAATAATCAGTGGTTATTCTCATTTATTTGATAAGGCCAAACAATTTCAGTGCCCAGAAAGTAATTATGAATTTGGCAGTTCTGATTAATAAATCTTTCAAGAAGCATGCTGCATTTTGACCATAAACAGCATCTTCCAGAGATGCATTGAGAAAATACGAAGAAATAGAAAGACACAAAGTGAAAAAAAAATCCATTCTTTTTGGCAGTAAAGTCCTGAGCTCAATCTTATCCATGTAAGCTGAATTTCACCATTGGCTCTATTTCTTTAGCACTCACTTTGTACTCACGATTTTATTTGAATGGATGTTGTCTGTGTTTTATTCTTTCTGGCTTTACAGTGCCATACACTAACTTAGCTCCAACTTCACAATCAAAATATCCCAAATTATTTTTAGGAGATAATTTCTGTCCTCAGACTGCAGCATTGCACAGCCCTTGTCCTGCATAACAAATGAACTCTTTTTTTTTTGCATCAGACACCTACCAAACAGTCCAAGCACCAGCTAAGAGGTGTCCAGCACATTTTGGGAAAACACCAAGTACCCTAGATGGCTGTTGGGAAAACATGCAGCTATTAGGATCTTCTGGGGTCCCTCAGATGGTGCTACTGCTCTCATTTTCAGACAACTGAATTGGTCCCCTTAGGCCTTGCAGGGAAATCTCTGTGCTATAGATGTCAATAGGCACTGAAGTCACTCAGAACCAAGGAGAATAAATTCAACACTGCCCAAAGTGTCCTGCTGAAGGACATGGAAGGCTGTGATTTCTGCCTGGCAAAGACTGAGTATGAGGGTTCTGAGAATGCAGGATCCTGAGACCTGTCTGCTGTTGCAATATATTACACTGAATTGAAGGACTTTGGCTGCTTCCTTTAGGAAATATAATTCTCATTAAAGGCATGAAATTGAGCTCCTTGGAGACCTCAGCTTCGCTCTGCTGAACAATCCGAACATAAGTTTTCAGCAATAGCAGCTCCTCGCTCTGTGTGCTTGTCTCAACACTGTGCCATGGGGATTTGCTTCTCTGAGAGTCCTTGGGATTGCTGTGTTTGTTCACTGGTGTCCCTTCAATGCCAACTCCCTGGCATGGATCTACAAGCACAGAATCCTCCAGAGATCTGCATCCCAGCCTTAAAAGTGCCTTTGTTTCTCTCTCCCCCAAGACAGGTCACCAAGCACCTCTCATGCAAATGTCTCTTGGCTATCCCTATCCTGCTTAAATAGGGAATGGGCTGTCTTGAAGAGAACTACATCCCACCACAGTTGTAGGAAAGGATGCTGACAGAGCTCTCCCTCAGGTGCCTTTATCTCCTCCTGGAGGGCAGATATTCCCTAGGGATTATGAGGTTCCCCCAGGCACAAGGGCACCCCCAAGGCGGGGTGGTGCAGCAGCATTTCCCCCTGCTGTTGTCCTCTTGGATGGTGCCACAGTGCCACTTCGTGGCAAGCTTCCCTGGAGCCACCACGAGCATCTGGCACACAGGACTCCCCAAGGAGCACCCTGGCCTCTCCCCATCGGGGAGCCTCAGCATCCTGCCACAATTCCTTTTTTTCCGCACGGCATCACCTGCCAGTGGTGTCTGCCTCTGCAAGAGGTAATTGATTCCCTTCCCCTTTCGAGCCCTAATTAAAAATGCACCATATTAAACTTGAATGCATTGGAAACAATTAGCTCCCTCTTTTGTCTCCTCATTCGAGTCGGCAACGCGAGGCAGCCAGGTGTCACGTTCAACAAATCTCCATCAAGTGATTTCTCTGGAAGGAAATGAAGTTTGAAGAACTCCTCTGCTGCTCCTGACGCTTTGGCTCTGACCTTCTCGTGCTCCCAGCTTATCTCCATGGAGATGCTCATTTTGCAGATTGGCTCCATCTTCTGCCAGCAGCCGCTCGTGGAGGCAGGAGGCAGGGCCTGGGCAGGGGAGCCAGGCTGTTCCAAGAATTCAGTGCTGTTCTCTTCAATGCTACAGCATTTTAAAATGGGCAGTGGTATTGATTCTCCTGCAGAAAGGCTGTGTCCTGGATGCTCTGACCTCACATGGTTATCCAAGACCCCAAAAGGGGAGAATTTTAGCTTGAGCAGTTACCAAGTGGTAGAGTGACCCTCACAGCTTCAAGGACAGGTCTGTGCGTTGTTTTGGAAATGCCTAACCATGTCCAGGCTCTTTCCAGAGCTGGGGGAAAGAGGGTGGTGTCTGTTCCATCCTACACCCAGGAGGGTAACTTGTGTCTACAGGAGAAATGCACTGCGGGAACACAGCATCCCTGCTGGGATTTGGGACACAGGGCTGGCTCCATGAGTGGAGCTGCTCATGATGTGTAGATAGAAAATAATGTTCGAGAAAGGGAGAAAAGTGAAAAAAAGAGTGATAATAATAGGTTTACATCTGCAGAAGTCTCTGTAAAATGGGAAGCCCAAGACAGAAATCCTGCTCCAAATCTTATATAGCCTTTACCTGAGCTGACATCCAAAACGTCTCCTGTGAGGGCTGAGGGGGATCCACACCCTCCACACGGAAAGGAAGCATTAGCAGGACCATGCTCAGTGCTCTCAGTAAAAGCACTCGTTGGGAAATTTCAACAAACCATTTTTCATTGGAAAATGCTGATTCCTTGAAACAGGCTTTCTGTGAGAATAAAAGGGCAATTTTTCCTCATTTTAGCAACTCTAAATATTGCGGCAGCTTTAAGTGAGAAAAGAAACCAAGAAAAAGCCCTGCTTGCAAGTTGGATTTTTTTATCCCCTTGTTTCAGGTTGTAACTTTATTTTGACGAAAACCAAAAGAAAATCAAAACAAATGCTGTTAAAGAGAAAGGAAACTTTCAAGACTGCTGTAAAAATAAAATCCATTGATCTGACTAGAAGTATTTTTCCCCAGTGTTTGTTCCTACCATTTTTATTTTAACTTCGGGTACTAGAGAGAGGAAAGGGATGGTGAGATCCCATGAGAACAGGAGAAGGCTCAGTGGAGCCTGTGGGCCAAGCTTTGTGTCTGCAGCAGCAGCTGCGGTGAATGACAAATTACAGCATCTCAGGACTTTGGGTATCAGAAGCAGAATTCATTTAGGGGCCAGACCAGTGCCCTGGCATCCCTGGGACCAGCTGCCAGGAGGGAATGGGGTCAGCAGTGCCCAGGGCTTGTTCCCCAGGCTCAGCTCTGGGGTGCCATAAACCATGGGAGGAAGGCGAAGGTGGTGCCTGAGACTTTGCCCAGGTTTCCTCTGAATTTGAATGCCAGCTCAAGTGCCAGAGCACTTGCCAGCCAGATGGCACCTTCTGAAGCTCTTCCACCTTCACCCAGGCTTCCCAGGGTGCAGTGAAGCTGTTTGCAGGCAACTGTCTCTTCCTTCCCTCCTCAGGGATTTCACAGCCCTGCCTGCGGCTTTGCTCTGGTGTGAGCTGAGAGCTCCAGGGCTCTTGCATCTCCTTTTCTGTTGGCAAGGGCGAGTCTGAACATTGACATGAGGCTTCTCCTATATGCAGAAACCTCTCTCTTTTTTCTCTACACCACTTCTGCTTCCTTCTGCCTTGCTTGTGCTGTCACATCAGCCATCCCTCAGGGAGTTACAGCACTGCCTCCTCTCCCCATCAGTCCTGTGCAGTTATTGATGGAAGCAACAAGGACTTTCCTTGTTTATTTGTTCTGCAAAGTTTATTTGGAGATGGATTTGTTGTTGTTGTTTTTTTTACAAAGACTTATTGAAGAAAGTAAGTTAGAGCTGGAAATATGCACAGCAAAGGGGAAACTTAATTTCCCACGTACTCAGTCTTTGGTGGAATGAGGCCAATGAGTAGTAAGAAAAAAAACAGAATGTGTCTGAACCTTTAGGATACCAGCTTCTCTGGGAAGTAAAGAGTCTGCAAGGTGAAGTGGGGCACAAACTCAGCACTTCTTTTTGCCACTCACCTCTGTCAGCCCATCTCCAAGACTGGCTCTTACTACCCAGCGTGATTCACGTCTAGAGGGATCAGTGAGAAGGGCTCTCATTCAGTACAATCCAAATTCAAATTTGTTGCTGTTGTGCCAGGAACTGTAAGCTCTGCCTGCTGCAAAACAGCTCTAGCTCTTATGATTTATGTTTTTATGGCAATTTCTGATCCCACATAAAGCTGAGAACATGGCTGTAGTCTTCAATCCCCTGTGAAGAAGTTCTCCTTTTTTAATTAGCTTTTCATGTCAGGACAACATGGGCTGGCAAAAAGAAGTAGTGGGGAGATCCTTTTCAGTGAAAATGTGTTGGTGGTGGAGCAAGTTGAAAGAGAGGAGAGGGATGGGGGCTGAGGGGAAGGAGTGAGTAAGAAGCAGAAAGATCTTGTGTGAAGAGGTAGAAAAATGCAGAGTTACAGCTCTGACACTGAAGAAATGCTGGCTGGAGAACCAGCAGAGGGGACAAGCCAGCCTTTATTAAAGGTCTCTTTGTAGGGTGATAATTTGGAAGATCAGAGCCTGCAATGGAGCCTGGGTGGGAGCAAGAACACGTCTTCCTTACCCTCTGGAGAACAGAGGGTGCCACACAGCAACCATATGGAGCTGCAGCAGAGCTTGCCAACACCTTCTGGTTTCTGGGGGTCAGAACCAACATAAAGGACACAGTCAGGCACAGGTCGAATTTCTTTTTAAGCACCTGAAGTGAACTATGTGTTTTGGAACCTGGATCTAAAATATCACTGCTAAAACTGGAAACCTGTGAGGACTAAAGAATGGGAATTCCTGATCATGTTTAGAGAGTCCAAAGGCCTCTTTGGCTGGCCAAAGCTTTGTGCAAGGCTCCTTCTTTTTGTTTGGAAAAGGTATTGCTGGAGTGTGTGCCAGAGCTCTTTCCTGATGGAAGTGTTCCCCTGGGAAAAGGAAGAGGTTCCATCCCAGTCACCAGAGCAGGTGTGGAGAGGTGCCCCACCAGCAAATTCTCCCCTCCAGGCAGGATCCTGGGCACTGTGCAGGAGGTGGGGGAGAGAGTCTCCATCCTTCCTGCTGCAGCCAGACCTGACGTGCAAAGTCCGTGGGAGTGAGGGACTCCAGTGAGCCCTCACAGCACTGAATTATTGTAAGTTATGCAGGAAAAGAAATGGTGGTGGATTCTGCACTGTGCCTCATGAGTTACTCATTCACTTTGTTAGGTAATTATTGAGTTAAACACCATGTGCTTCTCCCAGATCCCTGGAACACCCAGATCCCTGCACACCCTTACCTGCTGCAGTGCTGCTGTCGGTGTGGGGAGGAATTTGCATTTATTTCACAGGCACTGCACTGAAACAAAGAGCACTGTGTAATCCATTTATCACAAACTACTCCAATTCCTATCTTAAGTAAGAGAGAAGTCAATTAACAAATGAAAACAGAGTGCCAAAACACTCTCTCCATTTAGATCACAAAATTCTCTGTAGCAGCACAGCATGAACATTGTTTTCCTGGATGTGAATTTGGAGATCACAAGGGAAAGTAACTCATTCTGGGATTCGAGCTTTGAAAATGGACTGTTATCTTTATGATGATCTCCCTGCTTTTGTAACTCCATCACCAACATTTTCTGCCTTCATGGATTTGTCTGCCCAACAGACGTGACAGAAAGAAATATTAGCTTTACAAATGGGGATAAAAATGACATATACTGAAAGCTAAAGCCAGTTAATGAGAAAGGATTTTCCAAATGTCACTCATGCTGTTTCCACATTCAGTTTATATTTCCAAGAAACTGGCATATCTTTTCTTTCCATGAAAACTCCATTTTCAACTTAAACTTCCTTCCATTGACTTCTAACCAAATAATTATTAGTTTCCAAATTAATTTAATTTGTTAGTCAAATTACAGCCCAGCAAAAAGGAAACCACAGAAGTATTTATGGCTTTATTTAATTTTTATTAAGACTAACAAGGTTTGAGCAGAAATGATCTCTTGACAAAGCCATTAAGAGCACAGACAAGATCACAGCCTGGAACGCATCTGAAAGGGCACAGCTGAAAAGTCAAACGTTTGTCTTCTGGGAGACAGTCAGAGCCAGATTATGTTGGAATTAAAGAAAAATATAGCAAATGAAAGACCAATCTTGCAACGGTTTGATAATTATTCATTGCTTTTTAAAGAAAGGCTACATATCTTAAAGGGTTTTTTTGGTGCTATAATTGATGGCCACAACCATTTCAAGGCACAGAGAAATTGTGCAAATCAGAATCATAGAATAGTTTGGTTTGGAAGGGTCCTTAAAGGCCATCTCATTCCACCCCCTGCCATGGGCAGGGACACCTTCCACTATCCCAGGTTGTTCCAAGCCCCATCTAACCTGGTCTTGGACACTTCCAGGGGTGGGGCAGCCACAGCTGCTCTGGGCACCCTGTGCCAGGGCCTCACCACCCTCACAGGGAAAAATTTCTTCCTAATATCCCATTAACCCTGCCCTCTGTCAATGGGAAGCCATCCCCCTTGTCCTGTCACTCCATGCTCAGGGTACAGGTTCAGTTAATGTTGCTACCACAGTGCAGCTTGTGGCTGTGTCAAATCCCAGCAGTTCAGGGTCCCTGGGTGATTTGGGCAAAGCCAGCTGTGCCAGCAGGGCTTGGTGGCCTGAGCAGGGCACATCTCCTTGTGTGGGCACCAGATGGAGCAGAGCCCCCCAGTTCCCAGCAGATCTCCCCCAGATCCATGGCTGACTGCATTTCTGGAGCCACTGGGACAGAGGTGTCCAGGAAGGAAAGTGCCCCATTCCTAGTCCCAGCTGGCTCCCTGGTTCCAGTGTGCACAGCCTTGGCTCTGAAGCTTTGGGTGACTGAGAGCAGCTGCCAGCTGGGGTCTTGGAACAGTGAAGTTGTGTTTGCACTGCAGGGACTTCCCAGGCATCTTCTCCTCCTCTGTCCCTGGGCTGCCCTAAGTAAATCTGGGAGGTGACTTGAGTGATGTCATCAGCTGAAGGGTCATAAAAGCTGCTGGTGTGAGCACATTGCTGGGCTCTGAGATGCCATCTGCTCAGTTCCTGTCTTCAGGGAGACATTAACACAGCCTGAGGGCTTCCCTGTGTCTGACCTCCCTTCTCCTCTCTGCACAGAAACACGGCCCTTGGGCATCTCTCTGCTGCCTAAGTGTAAAACGGACAAAAATCCAAGGTAAAATTGGAATGGAGATCAAGCAAAAGCACGCAAGCCTCCCCTTGAAGTGAATCTAAATCTCTACAGAGCTCACAGAGCCTTGGCTCCTCTGCCTGACTAAACAACCAGCAGGTTATTGCCTTTATCATCACAGGAACTCACCCTCTCTGCCAGGTCTGGTGCAGGCCAGTGAGGATGGGAGCATGTAAGGGCTCTGCAGGCCCACAGGGAGGGCTGGAGTTCGGAAAGGGTTTGGGAAAAGGCCATGAGCATGGGAAAGGTTTGTGGCTCAGGCAGACATGAGGTTAGCCCAGCCAGAGCAGCCCCTTGTGTGTCTGGCTCCTTTTTCTCCCTTGCTCTCTCTGCTGATTTTCACTCTGAAAGCTCCAGCTCTGCCAGCTCTTCAGCAGTCTAATCTTTTTTCCAGTCTCAGCTCTTGCCTACTAATGTGTTTCAGGCACAGAAATTCCATTAAGGCTGCTCTGATGTCCACAGGCTTTAGCCATGGACTTCATCACTAAGTGGGTTTCCTTGCAGCCAGTAAACAAATCACCTTCTGCTCCTGGGTGGGAATGGAGGGGCTGGGAGCAGGGCAGGTGTACAAAGAAGGAAAAGAAGCAAAGAAAAGTCCTTTCCATCCATCCAGGGTTGATATGGAATAGCTACCCCTGCCCTCAGGAAAACAGATGCACAGAGGTGAAGATGAACCACTAAGGACCACATTTCACTGTTCTGGGACAGTGTTTAACACAGCCAAAGAAGAGGCAGAAATGCTGCCTTGGAAGTGCTGCTTGTCCCAGCTGCCCTTGGAGACCCCCAGCCCTCTCTCCCTCCCTGCCCTCACCCCAGGTGCTGACCTGAAAGTTTCATTTAATTGGAATAGTTTGGAAGCTCAGTTCTCCCCTTCAGCTTTGTGAAAGCTCTGATGTGGGGATTATTTAGCCATTAGCTCTGGCTCTCAGTTTTTTTCTGGATTAAGATTCCAGCAAGCTGCTTGTCTGATTACCCTTGGTGACATCGATGGGCCTGAGCAGCAGAGTTGTGAGCTGGAGCCAAACTTATTTCTCATTTGGGGATGTGGTTGAGTTCTTCCATTCTGGCCTTTGTTCAGCCCCTCTGGCACCAAAAAAACAATCTGCAATTCCCATCAGCTGGATCATCTGCCTAGAAAAGCGAGCTCATAAGGGAAATCTTAACTGCCTGGACACATCTAGGAGAGGAATTTATGTTCTCCCAGTGGCAGAATAATTCTTCCAAGCACCCAGTAAGAATCCCAAAGGTGTAGGTGAATCTGAGTTCATATCACCCAGCAGCATCAAAGGTGAGTGCAGGCTTTTTCTTAGCCACAGGCTTTCTTTCTTGGCAGAAATCCTTCTTCCCTCTCTCAGAGACCCTGTCCTGTGTTGTTAATTCAGGTGAGGATGCTGCTGGCTTTGGTGGTTGTGGCTCTCTGCTGTGGCACAACCATTTTAGCTGAGAAAGGAATATAAATAATGGCCTTGGAAACAATGGCAGATTAGTCAATGATCCCAAAGCAGATACAGGGTCAAAGGCAGATGGATGCAGAAAGGAGCTGACAGTAAAGATGGAGAGAGACTATTTACAAGAGCCTGGAGAGATGGGATAAGGGGAGAGGGCTTCAAACTGAAGGAGGGCAGATTTAGGTTGGGATTTTTTAGGAAAAAATCCTTCTCTGTGAGAGTGGGGAGGCCCTGGCACAGGTTGTCCAGAGAAGCTGTGGCTGCCCCATCCCTGGAAGTGTCCAAGGCCAGGTGGGAGCCATCCAGGATAGTGGAGGGTGTCCCCGTGGCAGGGGTTGGAATAAAATGGTCTTTATGGTCCCTTCCAAACCATTCTGTGATTCCATGAAACTCCACAGTCCCTCCATGTGTGGATGTTCCTGATTCTGCACCCAGAACAGACAATGTTGATCATAACTAAAGCTACCTCTGGACACTTTGGAAAAACTCCTTAAACCTTTTCTAAATTTTAATTATTGTTATTCTGAATTGAACTCCAACCATCGTTTTCCAAACAGTCCTGGACAAAAAAAAAATCTTTTCCTTCCAGCAGAAGGGGTTCTGATCCCACATGGGGTGTCCTCAGCAGAGCCTACAGAGCTCTGTGCATTCCCTACATGGAGGGCCAGGAGTGACAGGGAGTATCTTATTTGAGGCTAATCAGAGCAGCATGCAACAAAAGGAGCAGCTGTCATCTTTTCCTTACCCTCAGCCACTGCTTGATGGATCAATCAGATCAAAACATTTCCAGAATGATTTTTTGGGGAAGGATTTTTGAAGCATTTTTATTTCCTCTCAAACGTTCCCATTTAGAAAGGAAATATGTAAAACTGAAACAAGTCCTGTAGGTTTGCAACAGAAATAAATCTCATTTTTCCCTCTGAGAGGACATACATTTGGCAACCCATGCAGCTCATCTGCAAGAGACAGAAGCTTCCTAAACATCCAGAATGAAATTCTTTCAAAATTCAGACAGCATCAAGCCAGTGAATTAATTTTGCTCTGTGTTAGCATAACCCTGGTTGGATTTCCTCGAGGGCTGGAGCCACAGAGCCCTGTTCATGACCAGACAGTCCCAAAAAGATTTTGGCTGATTGTTGGGAGCAGGACACGCTGCTGGGGCTGTGCTCCCTCTTGCAGGCAGGAGGTGCTGAAGTCTTTGTCTCTCTGTCGCACTGGAGAGCCTGACAGGGCTGGCTCTGGGATCACTCTCTCCTACTGCTCCAAGCCCTCAAAGCCCCTTGCTGTGAGCCTCTGTTTATCAGGAGTGCTGTGGGAACGCTGGATGCAGCCGGGCTCCACTGTGCAACAGCTCTGCCGGGGAGAGGAGTGTGGGGTTTATTGACTGAGCTCTGTGGAGTACCCAATGAAACACAAACAAAAAACCCTCTCCTGTTGCCTTTTCCCAGACAATTATAACTCCATGTCTGGGCCGGTGTACTCTCTGATGTTTAGATTTTATTATTTGATCTTGAACTTTGCTTTATCTGCCTGTCCTGCGGGCTGAGGAGAGCCTGATTCTAATTTATAAACTCAAACAAGTAACTACATTTAACTAACACTCACTGTGTCTCTCTGGGGTAGCTGCTAGGGTGTAACATCCTTGCAGCTACAGCCTTGAGCTGCCTGAAGGTGCCACTGTGCTGTTTTCCACTCCCAGCTGGAAAACTAACAGGGATCTGGGTTAGGCGTCCCATTCGCTGGCACTGCTTCGCTGGGAGGGAGGAGGGGCAGACTGCAGGGAACTGATGCTGGAGCTGGCAGTGCACTCAGGAAGGAGTTGGGACCATCCCTCCAGCCTGAGGACAGGCAGCAGCCCAGCTGCGAGTCCCTGGGCACTCCCCTTGGCATGGCCAGCAAAGGACCCTTGGTGTCTGTACGGCAGCTCTGGAGAACAGCAAATAAAATCCCTCGGGATACTGCACTGCCTGATCCTGTCACTTAAATAATGTTTGACCTTATATTACAGTCCTTATACCACGGCCCTGCTCCCTGGGGGCCCTCAGGGCTCCATCCCTGCCCAGCTCTGCCTTGCTCTGCTCACCCCCATCAGGATTTTCCTGGCTGATGATGCTTTGCCAGTGCAAGTCACTGTCTGCAGTCAGGGGCCTTTGTTAGCATTGATTCTTCCAGCTGCCAAAGCAGAGCACACATTTTCCTTGAGATGTTTCCCCTTCACAGAGTCCCCTTTTTCCAGACTTAGAGCAATGGAAGGAGAGGAGGGAAGGGAGAGAGAGGGAGAAAAGGGAAAGAAATGAGCAGAGCAGTGCTTGCTGCTGATGGGGAAGTGTCAGGCTCTCCAGAGCACTGCCTAATGTGACCTACTTCAATCGTCTGCAGAGAGGTTTTTGTCTTGCAACAATTCTCTTTGGAGGAAAACAAACTATGATCTCGAGTAGCTCCAGAGTAGGAACCTGATTTCCAGAGGAGACTCCAGCTGCTGCTCTGTGTTCAGCAGGGAAGGAGGGAATCAAGGCTTATCCTGGCTTGGGGAACTTATCC
Source organism: Climacteris rufus (assembly GCA_013398175.1). Classification (NCBI taxonomy): domain Eukaryota; kingdom Metazoa; phylum Chordata; class Aves; order Passeriformes; family Climacteridae; genus Climacteris; species Climacteris rufus. The sequence continues at coordinate 811,755 of VZRZ01007427.1, read as the reverse complement.
TGGCAGTGACCCCCCCTCAGCACTGCTCAGCACCACAGTGACACAGGGATGCAGGAAGTCTCTGGCTGTGGTGGAATCCCAGTGCAGTGACATTTTTGTGTCATTGGAGTTTTATAATCCACAGGTTGTGTGTGTATAAAGGTCTGTTCTATACAGGGTCTGCCCAGTGACCTCAAATCTCTTCCCAGACTAAGAAAAGGTGCAGACTCTGGAGTGGCTGGATCAGTAGAACATTATTCTGTGTTTCCCGCACTCTGGAGACCTGGACTCAACTGGGATTTCAGCAACATCACTGTCTTTGTATCTTCTCTCCAAAAAATGAGGGGATTTTGAAGTGGGTTTTCTCTGACCCACAATTTTAGGGAGATTTGAAGAGCACCCAGGACTACAGGGCTTGTATCTCAGCATGGGCATCACTGCGAGGCTGCAGGAACCCCAGTGAGAATGTAGGTGCTCCTCAGTCAGGCAAAGACTCGTGGCAGATGTCCTGGATCCAGCAGGATACGAATCCCTCCAGCTGCCAAGTGATTTTGTCAGTGGCCCGGCCAGAGATTTATTTTAGCCTTTTAATACTTTTTGCATAACGTTTTGTTAGCCTTCTCCCTCTCTTCCTCTGTCTGTCTGTGTCCTTTTTTTTTTTTTCTCTTTTCCTGGAGCACTTTGATGTGCTCTCTGAGTATAGCTCCACGCAGTAAATGGCAACAGCAGACTGATAAATTAGCGATGGATTGGAGCCTTGGATTAGCTCAGGCCAGTAATTTAACCTGATGCAGGAGATGTTTGCGTTTGTTCTATTCATGCACCAATAGATAGCAACTAGCCCAGAAAACTGACACTTGTGGGCAGTGCCCTCCCCATAAAGCACCCCTGTGGCAGCCCACAGTCGCTTCCCATTTGTCTCACCTCGGGCCATGCCGGGTGAGCCGGCTCTGGCAAAACCTTTTAGGAGGGGAGGGAATGGGAAATGAAATATTTACTTTTTGTTTTCACTTGCTGGCGGTGAAAGGATATTGATGTGGTGTAGCTTGAACATTACAATTACGCCAGGGCATAAGAAGAAAAAAAAAAAAAAGCCAGGCATAAATTAGCACTGTTTCCTTCCTCTGCGGTTTAGGGGAGCTCACATGATGCCCGTGCCCTACAACACACCCGGGGTGTTTGGGAGCTGCTGGGCCATAAATCACAGGCAGCATTTAAATGGACAGGAGGAAAGGCCACATGAAGATGGATGGGTGTCCAAGGAGGGGCAGCTGTAAACACGTCAGGAGATGGGAGGGGGGAAAGGGGATTTGAGGTTTGGAGGCTGAGCGCCGAGGTGAACGCTCGTGGGCAAGTCAGGGAACAAGCTGACCCGAAACCCCATGGGACTGGAGAAGTACAGGCTGTGGAATGGCAATCCTGTTTTGCCGCACTTCAAGATTTCTAAATTACTTTTATGTTTTTCCCCTTGTGAAACAGCAAAATGTTGTAGTATTCATTTTTCACTAAAAAGGTCAAGTTTTCGATTCCACTTTCTCCTTCTGACAAGAGCTGACCAGAAAACCCAAGGCTTACATACTTTTACAGGATATCTTCATCCTATCTGAGGTGTCGATACAAAATCCTTTCCCTAAAATACTCTGCCAAAAACTCTCAGTGATGAAGTTCAGTACTTTGTGCCAAACCAGGATGACAGTCTGTGATCCTGACAGGTGTCAAATTCACCCCAGAGGGGACAGGTGCCTTTTCTTCACCTCACCCCGTCTGTGGGACAGCCTGGAGATGTTGTGGTAACTCTGAGCATTGTAGGATTGCAAGGGCTCTGTTCAAGGAGTCCTCCTGACTTTACCAGGATTATTTCAGGAACAATGTTGTGAAATCACTCTGAGCTTTCCACCCCCTGGAAATCACAGTTCAAATGCGCCTGCAGCCAAGGGAGAAAGTTCTTGTGTGACAGCAGCTTTTTTTCAGTGTTTCACTGTGCTGTACAAACTGCCACTGAAAGGTTACTGATTTTTTTTGACATGGTCACCAAGCACTTCCTCACACTTCCAATAACAAGAAAACAACAAGGACATTTGCTCTTTAGTGAAGTGCTGCAGTCGTGCTCTTTAGAAATAGGGCCTGCAAAAAAAGAAGTGTGATTCAAGTCAGACTTAGGATCAATACACAGGCTTGGGGTCAGTGCTGGAGTACAATTGGGGGATGGAGAAGGCAGGGAAAGTCTCAAGGAGAAAGGATTCAAGGACAAGGACAGATGGTTCTTCAGAAGAAATGTGAGGCTTGTTGGCAGAGCTGGCCTGGGTGGGTGGTGATGAAACAGACTCAGGACAGGGACAGCCAAGGTACTCCAAGTCAGAACTGGAAGTGTTAATTCTGCTTGGAAAGAAACTTAATCCTAGCAGCTGGCAGCCTGGAGTCTCTCAAACTCCAGCACAGCTCTTGGCTTTGAGGTTCCCCTCCCGCAGGAAAGCAGCTCCCCTGCTGCAGAGGCAGCTGCCCAGGAACCTGTTCCAGGAGCAGGCAGCCACCTTAGCAAGGGACGTGTCACAGCTCCAGAGGGCCCTGCCTCTCTGCACAGGGAAAGGCAGGAACTGCTTCAGAGAACGACTAATTCATCAGTAAAACATTAATTATCCTAATGACTCCATTCATTAACCTCTGAAGTGAGAGGAACTGGTCCCTCTCCCACTCCAGAGAATTTTAGCCCCTTCCAGCTTCAGCGCTGGAGTCCCATTTAAGAGAAATAGGTACATGAACCTGTTAAAAATGGGGCAACCTGGGGAGCAAATATCCCACAGGCGAGAGCACACACAGGGCTGAAATCTCACACAGGCACCAGTGTAACACCATTAATGTCAGCAGAACTTCTGCCTTCCCCAAACATCTCAGACTCCAGGTGTGAACACCAGCCTTGCTCTCCAGCAAATGTTGCGATTTCCCAATTCTACACAACTGCCCAAAAAAATCCATCTTTTGGCCAGAAGAATATATGGATCAGTCCCACTGGGACTGCAAATAATTCTCTGTTTAAGAGTTGGTCTGAAGAAAGGCTTAATTTTGTGCACAAATATTGCTTTGGCAAGAGACTCGTGCTATGGAAGCAGTTCCTGTGTATGAGCTGATCCTGCAGTTCCCCTTGTGTTTGTAAGGGCCTGCATGTGTCAGATAAATCAGCTGTGAAGCTTGGAAAAGGATGTAAACTCCTTCAAAGAGGCTCTGGTCCTGCTCCTGGTTCTGACTCTGGCTGGCTCTCAGATCATCCTGTCTCCTCTCTGTGCCTGGATTTGCTTCCATGCAAACTGCTTTACGATCTGTTAATTAGAAGTGCTGCATGAGAGCTGAAAACCAACATTATTTCTGGGATGGCGCCCACCCCTGCCCTTGGGAGACACAATGGCTGCTCTTGAAGCCACATGCTGATTAAATCCAACTCCGTGGTGTGCTCAAGTCATGAACAAATGCAGCCTGCAGCTCCAGAGGTTTCTGTAATGCACTTCAGGTGGGGCTAACACTTCATACCTTACTCTTATCTCCTCACATCTGTATATGAGCCTTGTCTAGGCTCTGCCGGTGCACCAAGTCTGTGTGATCCTTCCTTGTGTTCCAGGCTGGCCAGAGGAAACTCAGAAGTCACCTTGCTGTGTGACCCCCACATTCCTTCCTGGCACTGATGTCACAGTGGTACCTCCTGCATGCTGTGTGTCCATGTTACCTCCTGTGATCTCCTGGGCTGGATTCTCTCTGTGTTGAGTGCCAGCATCCCCTGCCACCCCTGCCTGCTTTGCTGGATTGCTGTGGAGTTACTGGAGCTATGTTAGATCTCTCTTAAGTGCTGGATCTGAACTGGATCCGTCCTGGATTTAAGATGCTTTCCAGAAGCCTTAGCAGAGCCATTCCAGAGTCCAATAATTTTATTTTTAAAAAGCTTTCAATTTCTTTTGACAGGGCTGGAGTGTTTAAAGATGGCAAAGTGAAGGAGATAAATAGATTATTGATCGGACAGGCTTGTAATTCCTTAGTGAATTGGATTTAGCTCCTTCACTGAGATCAGGTCTCTGCCATAAATCTCCCAAGGAATCAATAGGATGGAGAGTGCCTGGTGAGCAGGACTTTTGTTTGTTACCATGGCCACAGGAAGGGACTGGGAGTGGGTCTCCCATGGGAGCAGAGGGCAGGAACTTGGATCCACACCCATTTCTGCTGAGGCAGCCTTGGGACAGGGTTATCCTGGTTGCACCAAAGTATTCACTGCCCCCAGGGCTGCAGGGACCTGCACACGTGGCCTGTCCCGGCCATGTGGAGGCAATTCCAGGTGCCATCAGTGCTGCCATGAGTTATCCTGGCATTAAGGGGCAGTTCATCTGCAGGGGCTGGAGGTGGGAGTGTGGCCTGGCTTCCTGGGGGCAGGAAATCCAGGCACAGCAGGATGGAAAACTCCCATCAGGTGCATGTGCTGTCCATCCCTTGTTGGCCCCAGGCTCCTGTGGGCTCGGGTCCTGTCTGACTCCACACTGGAGGCAGCTCCAGAGCCTTTCTGGCTGGGCTGGGCAGGGATTCAAACCATGATTAGAAAGACAGTGGGAGCTGTCAGCAGTTAAAGATGCCAAAACCCCAAACTTCTGTTAACTCCCTGATGCAGCAAGAGTGCCAGGGAATTAAAACTGGCTGCAGAGGGAATAAAAACTCCCTGCAGCCCTTCAGTCCCTCTCAAGGGTCTGTCTGTGCTCTGTGCCTGTACCTGGCACCAACACAGCATCTGTGGCTCCCAAGAGCTTTGGGACACAAAGGGCTTTGCTATTTGGAATGGCAGGAACACTTGGAGCCTGGGGTCTATAAGAGCCTTCATGGTCTAATGTCTTGAGCTAAATGTAGTTCTGTGTCTGAAGATTTGTGGATATCCAGATTGAGGGTGCATAAATGTCCAGGACACTGTGTTGGGTATAGATCAGTCTGTCAGTGCTCCTGCTGTCTGTTCCTCCTCATCCCCAGCAGCAAATTCGGAGCAGAGCAGAGAGACAACCATGACTTCCCTAAAATCATTCATAATCAAGTTTATCAGCATTCACATAAATGAACTTGAGCGTGAACCTAGGAGAAGATATAAATTCAGACCTTCCAGACTAGTGTAGTCTCCTCCAGTTCCCATCAACCCTGCTTTGCTCCCACAGCTGAAGTCTTTGGGTTGTCTGTGGCATTTCCCAGAAGTTCAGCCACTCTGCAGAACCCCTGGAGCCTCAGGCCCTGACAGAGTGGGTTGGAGGGTTTCCAGAGCTGTACTCGGTTGGGAGACTTCCAGTGCTTCCTGTTTCCAACCGAGCTGGCAAGAGACAAAGTCACTTTTTTCACTCTGTTTCATTCTCCTTCTGGTGTTGGCTATCCCCCCAAAAGGTAGAGACAATGAAAGGGAAAGGAAGAAATCAGCTGCATCTTTTCAGTGCTGAGGTAAGGATCTGTGGGCCCTCATGGTGGGATCCAGTATGGGATGTGTGGGAAAGGGATGATACCCACACACCTTGTTCGCTTGTGGACATGAGGGGGAATTTTATCTAGAATCAGTGAGAAAAAGTCATTGTTTTCCCATCTTCCATGGAAAACCAACATAGAAACTGGTTGTGGCTTCTTTTAGTTTAAAGGAAAAAAAAAATCCCCAAATATGTCATCAAGAGCCCTGGAGGGGAGGGGGGGGCAGAGGGAGTTTTGCTGAAAAAGTGCCTTGAAGCTTGAGTTGAACATTTTATAGATTTATTTCATTTTAGAACAACTGCAATCCAGGAAGAGATTTTGAGCCAAGCAGATCTGTTTGCAAACTTTTTATCTAGTCAGAAAATCCACAACCAATGAATCACATTTTCCATCGTCAAAACTTTTCGAAAACATAAACTGCTCAACCAAAACTCATCTTGTTTGACCATTCCCAGAAGCGAGTGATGCAGAAGAAGCCGAGCTACCCACCGCTGCAAATCCAAAGCCAGTCCAATTTTGTCATTGTGTACAAATCACAAAGCTGTTGTGTGGTGTAATCCAAGCAGGCATTGCTTCCAGCTCTCTCAGCTCACCCAGCGGAAAGCCGTGTTTGCATCCCCCACGTTCAGGCCTCGCTCAGGGGGTCCAGTCAGCATCAGTCAGGTTGCAAACTCTTTCTGATGGATCAGGTGAGACAGACTCTGGGGCTGGATGGTTCCTTCCTGGAGTCAATCAGGGGTTGCAGAGTTATCCTTGGCTGCAGGAAGCCCTTTCCTAGCCCAGATTCCCACATCAGCAGCGGCAGGGCGCAGTGGGGAAAATGCAGGAGCTGGCTGAGGGGCTGGGCGCTGGGAGAAGCCAACAGGGAGGGTCTGGAAGGGGCCAGCTGGGATCTCCTGCTTGCCCTGGGCAAAGGAGGTGCAAGGGGAGGTGGGATCAAGGTGTGCATGTGGGTTGTGTGCTCTGGCACAAAACTGAGGTTTATTAACATGAAGGGGAACTGTTCTACCCTCCCAGGTTTAATGCCCTTTTCTAAAGCAGTGACTGTAAGGGCCAGAAGACTCCAAACCAGGCACAGGCTCAGTACAAGCTCCACACAATGTCAGAGTGAAGTTAGCTCTGCCTCTCATGTGTTCCTATTGTGGGTATCACCCATGGGTGATAAGAGGTTGGAATTTGGAGTGTGGAGGGTGGTGTTGGTGGGGGAAAAGCTGTTCCCCACATGACAGGGGAGCAACATGGAGCAACACAAGACCCTCTGTGCTGTCCTGAATGCTTTGTAAGCAGAGCTATAGACAGTGAGAGGGAGAGCTGCCAGCCTGGCCCTTCCCAGCTGGAATAATCCATTCCCAGTGCTCCACCTGAACCCAGGCACTGCCCAGTCCCACTATTACCCCTACTACCACTCCTCAGCATGGGAGCCAAAGCAAACATTTCCCTTGCTAATGAGCAGATTTCCCACAGCTGGAGCATTCCTGGCCGTCTGGAGCTGCCATCCCTCCCCTCATTTACACACCTTCATTTGTCAAGCACCACCTGAACACTTCCAGGGCTGCCTCTCCCTGGCACCCCAGAGCTCTGAAAAGGTCACCTGTCTAACAGAGAATGGTGCTGGAAATAAACTCCTGTGTTTTGCCTCTACTCAAACATCCAGTGTGACATGGGAAGATGAACCAGCTGCCAGGAACCCTCTTGGCACGTGAGGTGCTGTGCAGTGGCTTGTCCAGGATCTGCCTGTCTGCCACAGACCACTGGCTGTTCCTGTTGCCAGGCTGTGCCTCTCCATGCTGTCTCCATGCCTTATTTCTCCTTGGAAACAATAATCTGTGGGTGCATTTGAAACCTAAAGAACCCAGATGTCCAACTCGTGGATTACCTGGGAGACCTGACCCATCCAGTACCACAGGTGTGCACATGGAAGGAAAAGAGGGCTCCTGAGATCTGTTCCTCCTCTGGAAGCTGGGGATGCTGAGCTGTGATGCTGTCTGGAGAGAAATCCCCATGACAGGGAGTAGCAGCTCCCTGCCTGCACCGAGGGCAGCAAACCCAGCCTGAATTGTTATCTTCATGTGCTGTCAGAGCTCCAGGGTCTATGACCTTGCTTTGAAAGGTATTTAATGTCTACAAGGAAGATACAGTCAAAATAATTCTCTTCCTCCAAAGTGAAACACGGCAGAAAAAGTAGTGAGGAGAAGGAGTGAGGGGAGACTGGGCAGTTTTTCAGTGATGCTGGGGAGCAGCTCTTTGCTATTTTGAGTTGATGTCTGCTCGGGGCAGCTCTGGGGGCTGAGCTGGGCCCAGCTGCTCAGCTCTGGATGCTGAATCTGAACCCTCACTGGGGATGGCACAGCTGGAAAGGGATCAGGAGCCAGAGCTCAGAATGGATGTGGGGAGGCTGGTGGTAGTTCTGACATTCCACCACCTCCTCACCAGGACATCCCATTTACTGTTCTCACAGCTCCCATGTGACACTGGGACAAAGTCTGTCCTCTGCAGCAGCTCCAGGGACAGGCCTTCCAATGTCCAGGTGGCTTAGAAAAGAAACAGAACAAGGGAAAAACATGAGACAGGTCTGAGATGTAAAAATCCAAAGATATCTGAAGCTTCTTTGCAATGTTCTCTCCAAGATTAATCCATTCCTCCCTTAGCAAAGGACTTTGGGGCTTGATTCCTCTTTTTGTTCAGAACTGAGAAGAAATATTTTAACTTCTGCCAAATATGAAACTCTGCCAAATGTCCATGTCCACTTCACAAAATCCAGAATGTCAATACTTTTGTTAAAGTATATCACTTTAAAACTTTAATATCTTTATCTGTTGTTAAAGGTGGAACAACAGGATTTTGAACATTCAAATGTTCCTTTGAAAAACAAAAATATTCCACTTTTAGATTTAAAACATAATAGGAGCAATGCTTTCCAGAAGAAAGGCAAAATTTGAGGTCATCTGCTTTTCCATGGACTGAGAACCTGAGTAGAAGTGGAGAACACAAGGGGGAAACTGCAGAAACCACACAACTTGTCAAAGACACAAAGGAGTCACTTCAGAGCCACAATTCAAATTAATGAGGAATAACTTCTGGAGCTGCTCTGTGTTGACTGGAACACACCAAGGAGAATCTGGTGCTCTGTACAAGACCTTTAATAGGGCATGACTTCTGTTCCATGGTGTGGGATTTTAGCAGCTCTGCAGTGACCCAAATCCCACAGGTTTGTTCTGTTTAACCCAGTGCCCCCAGCCCCAGCAGCACCAAGCACCCTGGGATGAGACCCTCAGGCACTGACTCTGGGGGGAGATGTTTGCCTGGGAATGGGAACAGGACCCATCCTTTTCAGCCACTGGAGACTCATTTCACCTGATTTTTTGAGCTGCTGTGCACAGTCTGCCATTTAGCAGGTTAGACACTGAAATCTACCCCATCTGTGTGGTGCCTCTGGTCATTCTGCTGGTCATGGAGATTGGAAATCGGGACATGCCAAGATTTTAAAGATGGGAAGGAATCTGATGGATATGTGAGTCCTTGACTGGTTTCCCTGAAAATAATTTGGATTAAGAAGCGAGGAAAGGACTGGGGCTGCCTGGAGACCTAGAGATGCCCACACAAGCAACTTAAACAGTCATGCAGACAATCACAGACTGAGGTAGATGCACTGTTAGGACATCAAACTTCTCAGACCCATTTTCCACCTGTAACAGAGCCCCTGAGGGTGGCTAAGAAGTGGAGTTCTCATCCCTCTGTCCAAACTCAGCGTGCAGCTTGATGACCCATCTGGCTGCCATCCAGAACTGAGGTTTTGGGATTCCCATCCTGAGCCCTGAAGCCTTTTCTTCTACCTTTAAATAGAACAAGGCTTTGAGGGAAACTGGAACTGGAACAAAGCTCCTTCCCCACTGTGGGGCCAGCGGGGTCGATGAAGAAGCAGCTGAGGGTGAAATCAATTAATTCATTCATTACAGAGCTACTGCAGTCACAAAGATATTTCAATTGTGCTTGCTCAGAGGTCCTCATGAGAGATACATCTCATTTTCAGAGAGGTCCCCGAGGGGAGGGCACAGTCAGACAATCTCATTCCTGCTGACTAGAGGGTAACACAGACATTCTAAGGAAACTGTACTCTCTCCTCACCTCAAATTCCACTCCAGAACAGGCAAGAGTTTGAGTGAAATCAGACCTTGCTTCAACCCAGAGAGATTTGTAACAGAAAAGCACAAAAAATTCTGGAGAGAGGAGGTGGTGAATGCTGTTTTCAAGGTTTACAGAATGAGAAAGCGAGGCTGGAAGTACATTTCCCATGGGCAGAAAAGTGCTGTCAGACTTCTGTTGCTGGGCAGGATTTCTGAGATGGCTCAGCAATCACAGGGAAACCTTCCAAGCCCCTTGATCTTGATTCCACCAGAAATCACATGCTCTGGACTGTAGCCTTCTGCCCCAAATTCCTTCTGGTGGCCTGATGGGCACATCCTGCAGCTGTATTTGGGTCCATGACCATCCTATGGCCTCCCTGTACTGCACACACCCCAGTACTGTCTGATCTTGTAAGGGAAATTTAATGATTTTAAATATAAATTTAGGTCATTTAAAAAAGACTGTAGAGGTCTGATCACTGAGCAGCTCTTATAACAAGGTATGACACTTTTTTCATGCACTTTTGTGCCCCAAACCAGAGAACAGGATGTCAGTTGCTTAATCACAGTCGTGATTTCAAACCCTTTGCTCCTTGCAGAGAGATTTTTCAAGAGTCCTACAATCAGTATCTCAAAATCTTCTGAAGATATAGCTATTTATTGCAGGATTTGGCTGGGTAATGTTTCAGAGAAAAAAATGTCATCCTGTCTGGATATACCATGTTAGCAAGAGAGAAAATGTACCTATTGACAGATGAATAGACAAAAAGAGCCTGCAATTCTGAAGAAAAACCAGAGCTTTTCAATCATTTCTATCCACCTGACAGCAAAGTTCGCCTGCAAAGCAAGGGCAGAGTCTAAACACCTACAGCATAATCCAAAAAACCCTGAAGTGAGCAGGGCTATGGACTAAAAGCACTAAAGTGCTGATGAATTTAGTCCATTCCTTTAATATATTGAGGATACAGATGGCACAAGCAATTCCTTCCCAGGCTGGGCTGAGACCATGAGAGGAGCCATGGATCACAGCAGGGAAAGACTGAAACCCATAGAAGGTTCAGTGACAGCAAAGGAGCAGAGTAATAACTGCTTTTCCTTCCTTGTCTCTGTCAACAGGGATCATTCATAACGTGGAATCAGCTTCCTCACTTCTGAGGTCAGGTGGATGTATGGAAACACTGCTTTTGCAATTCTGTGTGAAGCAAGTTCTTATACCTGATATCAACATTATATGAAACTTCATCAGGAACTTAATTAAATATTGAGGGGTGTGGTATGAACCATACCTGGAGAATTACTTCTGAAGGGATAAAGACTTAGCAGAGTCTGGAAGTTTCATCTTTCCATGTCCCACATCCAATGCTTTTTTTATTTCCCTTTTTTTTCCAAGCTCTGATACATAATTAGAGATATTTTCTTTCTTCCATCTCTGTTTTCAGTACTCAGCCAAGAACCAAAAGTGCTAGAAACACTTCTAAGGGCTGTCTGCATAGCCAATTGTCCAATTTCACAGACTTTAATGGCTTTGAGTGGAACTCACACGTCCCTCTCTGTCTGCCATGCTCCAATCCAGACACAGCTAATGACAGTGACAGAAAGCCAAGCTAAGTGGCCAAAACAAACCCTTTGATATACGGGAGGCTGAAAGGGATCATTTTTTACTATTTAAATTTATTTTTTTTTAGTTTTTGAGATATTTTGTTCTTAATAGAACTACTTTTTAGTGATAGAAGAAAATACATCAGAAGTATGACACAGCCAGCTTTAGGGCTGAGTTGAATAGCTCTTTACTGGCATATGTCTTTACATGAAAATCCCAGATGGTCATTTGCTCACTTCACCAAATTTGCAATATTCAGCAAGATAACTATTAAAAAAAAAAGCCTTTCCCCTAAGCCCCCATCATTTGTAGCTCTCTCTGGAGTGATTTTTTCAGCTGTTCAGCCATTGGTGTCCCCACAGTTGAATGCAGAGTCCCTCTGTGAGGGTTGGCTCATTACCTCTCTTCCTTGTTTGACTTTTAATTTTCCAAAAATACACAGAAAAAAAAACCCCAAAGAATCAATTAACAAGAGAACCTGAGAAATAAGGGGGATGATTCTCCTGTTCCAAGCCCATCCTACACTCCCTGTGTCCTGCTGTGGGGTCTGCCTAAATGGGAACACCAGTGGAAACTGCCTCTGAAAGCCTCAATCTCTGTGTTTATTTAAGCAAAGCTTCAGCTGGCTGATGGGGATCAGTGGAAAAGGAATGATTCCACATGGCAGCACAGACATATCCTCCTGATTCCTGTTTTTTTTTTTTCTCTTCTGCAAGGAGAAATCCCCCAAAGTCTGCCTGACTGCTGCTGCTTTCAGGGGGTGCGTGGTTGCTCTGCTTATTTCAACTCTGATGTTCTCAAACTCCAGAGGAAAAGTATAATTAAATTAACCTGGAAAGGCCCTCTGATTCCATTGTGTGCATATGTTTTCTGAAGAGAGTGGGTTACAAAAGGACTTATTTTCTGTGTTCCTGCTGCAAGATTTAAACCCTCTCTCCTGGTGGGATTCTGCTGTGTCCCAAAATCCAGACTAATGTTCATGACATATTCACTATGTGCTGCATTATCATTGCCTTGCTGGGCTGTGCAGGAGTGTAAACTACAGGATTATGAAATCTTCCTCCTTCTTTTCTTTATTCTAATTTTTTTTCTCTGATCCTTTACCAGCTTCACCCTCTGCTCCTTCCTGGTTTGTGTTTGATTGCAAAGATGGGAGAGCAGTGGGTGGGTGCCCATCCCACGGAGTCAGAGAGCGCCAGGGCTGGGACAGGTCCCTTTGGAACCCCAGGGCTGTGTGGTTGTTCCCTCTGTCCCTGGGGATCAGATCCTGGGAGCTGGGCATGTGTCCATGCTCCAGAGAGGAATGTCTGCAGAGCAGCTCCGTGCCCTCATCACTGTCAATCCTGTGTTTTATGGGAATAAATTGTTCAGGCCAAACCCTACAGCTAATGGCTAATTTGGGGAGTGTGAAACCTGCCAGCACAGAGACAGAGATTCAGGGAAAGCAATGGGTCACAGGAATAAATTCAGGCAAGGTAAGGAAGGGGAAATAACCACAGAGACAGAATTTTTCTAAGCATTTCAGAGAATTTATCCTACACATTTAGAGCCATAGATGAGTTTGGCTTGGAAAGGACTGTTGAAGGTCATCCAGTCCTCCCCCCCTGTTTAGGACTGGCCTGGGCAAGGTGGGACAGTGGCAGTGCAATGGCTTCTTATGGGCTGTGCTTGCAACTTTTCCCATTGAAATACTCTGCTTTTAACTGCTTTTAATTATCTGGGCTCTGGTGTGTCGTGCTGAACAGCTGGTGCAAGTTAGATTTTGCATGAACAGTTTTAGATAAAGTGAAGCAGGGTACTGCTCACCCCCACCTCCACCTCGGAGATCATGCTCATCTTCTATCCATTAAAAGAAAAAAACTGTGATAAAAATAGTGTGAGATGATGTCATTAAAAATTATCATAATGCATCTAGAAAGAAAAACCTTTGGGGATACCTAGGTGATCTTAAATCTGACACTTTTTTTTTTTTAAATCCCTGATTTATTAATTTTAACCTGCTTCTAGCAGGAATGAGGACGTGATTTGTGTGAGCAGAGGTCTGGCTCTAACTTGGATAGTGTGGGAGAGGAGAGGAGAGGAGAGGAGAGGTTATGTGTGATAATTTCTTGTCTCTTTTACTGGACAGGTTTCTCACAGGTCAGTGCAGTGTCAGGGGTGCAGTGTGGCCTCCTCAAGATGGAAAGTAGAAGCAAAAAGATCACCAAAAGTTTCAGGCTTTGTGCCATCCCCTTAATCCTCCCCAAATTGAATGGAAGGACCAGCAGAAATGAGGACAGGATGTCCAGGCAATTTATATCCATCCTCTCCCTGATAACATCTCTGCTTCCTCAGGAAGGCACCGTTCCTGTGCTAAGAAATAGCCTAAGCTGGTGGCTGTGCAGCATCTTTCCCTCCTGACGAGCTGGGGCCATTCCAAATGAGGATAATAAACGATATAGGGAACAATATAAGCGCTGCTATAAATAAGAATGCTGCAATTCCACTGATGACTTATGGTGGCATTATAAATGATCGGAGCAAAGTCAGGAGGTCTCCTCACATCACCAGAGCCTCATGGTAGAATTATAGATCTAATTTAAGTGCATTTTGGGGGTAAATTATTTATTAAAGTGTAAAGCTTATGGAGATAAATGTTCAAGCAGTCAGACTCCAGGACTAGGTGAGCATTGCTGGTCCTAATAATTACAGGTGGAATTTGCTCCTGGGCAAAAGGACTTGATTAAGATTTTAGCAACATTTGAGGTATCCAAAAGCCCTGCAGGACACTTCTTGGCACAGGGCTGCAATCTCTAAACTTACAGTGAAATGGGCTCCTTGTACAGGTGATCAATCCAGAGCACCTATTGCTCATAAATTCATTTTAATGATTAAACTAGAGTAATCAGATGAGAGCCAGTAGAAACTTTTCTCAGGCTCATGAAAAAAGCACAAGTTATTGGTTACAACTTTTAAGTTTCCCTGGATTTCAGCCCTGTAAAGGAGTCCTGGTTCTGGTGTTTTCACCTCTGCTTGCATATTTAATTCTAATTTCAGCCAGAATTCTTCCCTGTTGCTAAACTAGGAAAGCGCTCACAGGACCGTGGTGAAATTTCTTCACAGAAAGGGTTGTGAAATACTGGAAGGGGCTGCCCAGGAAGGTGGTGGAGTCTCCATCCCTGGAGGTGCCACTCAGTGCTGTGCTGGGGATCGAGCACAGGTTGGACTCGATGATTTTGGAGGCCTTTTCCAACCTCAGTGATTCTGTGAAATTCCCTCTGCCACTCACTTCTTGAGTACAATCAGGCAACTCATTTAAGCCTCTCAAAAATAGAAATAGAGCCTTTGAAATATCTGATCTGCAGGGACCTCTCCACACCAGCCTGGCTGATCTCTGTGTGCACAGAGCCTGCAGATGCCACGAGCCCGAGCTCAAGGAGGCGTTCCCAGGTGTAACCTGGGGTCTGCTTTTGGCATGGGGAGTAGAGGGAGACTCAGCTTATAAATCCCTCTGAAGACTGAATTTTTTTGAGTCTTCTGCAACACAAAATCAGCCCCTGGAGCAGGAGGCTCAACACTCTTGCACCACTGAGCTGCAGCAAGGATAAACACATTAAGGCGAGGCATTAAGATCTTGTGGTAATTAGGAGCCATATAAGTAACTTAGATATAGAATGAACCTACTAATAATGCATGAATGCAAAGCCTTAAGAAGTTTGCTTCATATAAAGCACCCAGCTATTCGGTGGCTTAGCTCAATTCTCTGAAGCTGCAAATTCAGGCTGAAAATCTTAGGAGGATGTGCTCTTTCAGGGAGGTTTTTCTTTTTTTTCCCTTGTCATACTTAAAATATTGCTGAGCCCAACTTTTTGCTTATAGGCACTGTTTCTCCCATAGCTTCCAGCCAGACTAGAAAATGTAGAAAGGTAGGGCAAAATGTATTAAGAAAACCACAAAAACACACGTAAAATTAGGCAGAGGGCTTGGGGGAAGATTCTGGTTAAAGGAGTGTATCTAATGGTCAGGCCAGGGAGATGGAATCAGTATTCCTGCCACTAATTCACTGTGTAACCTTGTGCTGTCACTAAGCTTTTTTGTGCTCTATTTTCCTCGTCAGTAAAATGAGTATTATAATAGTTACCTTCCTGATAAGGGTTTCAGTTAATCAATTTCTAAAGCCCCTAAGTACAGAGAGACACAAGATATCATATCAACAAAAGTCCAGCATTTTTCTGTGCCTGGATATTCCCTGAACTGCACCATCTGTAAAGAAGTAGAACCTGAGCTGTCTAAACCAGAAAAATTCCCATTGACTTTGATGAATAAACACTATTTCTTGCAAATAATACCTGTGTGTTTTTGTTGCAGGCAGGATTTGCTGCTTAAAAATGTGTTTGAAAAGCAAATTAAAAAGGTTTCATGTGGGCTGGCAGAATTAAACTCCCCTGA
The DNA here is from genome assembly GCA_013398175.1 of Climacteris rufus. Classification (NCBI taxonomy): domain Eukaryota; kingdom Metazoa; phylum Chordata; class Aves; order Passeriformes; family Climacteridae; genus Climacteris; species Climacteris rufus. The sequence goes on along the minus strand of VZRZ01007427.1, from coordinate 796,158 downwards.
TGACTGAATTGCTTGCACAGTTTACCTGTGTTGCTCCTCACAGTAACTTGAGTCAGTCTTTGTGCTGCTGCTGGTAGCAGGAGACAGAAAAAAAAAAAGAAAAAAGTGCTACACGGAGTTTTGCTCAGAATTCTGAATTTTTGCCAAGGAAATAGGAGGAGGAAATAATGAACGTTTGACGGGTGTTTTTCAAACAATAGAATAATAAATTACGGTCTGGGAAGGAAGATCCTTTCTTATAAGAGACGGCTAAGGAGCTTAGCAAAACTGAAGGGTGAAAAAGAGGAGGGGATTGTTGCATATAAGTAGATCAGGGTGTAGCAGCAGGGAAGGAAAAGAGCTATTAAATCAAAAGGACAATGCTGAAAGAACAAATGGGTATAATAAACAGGCCATTAATAAATTCAGGTATTAATTAGAAGAATGCATTTAAATATCATAAAAGCTGGATTATAGCCAGCAGGCATGGGCAGGTAAGGAGCCCACCTTGCTTTAAACTGGGCAGAGGAGTGAACCTGAATCCAACTCACGCATGCTTGAGCAAGCAAATTGATTTAAGTATTTCACAGTATTTCCTTCCATTTGTTACATTTCCAGGGAAATGTGGAGGATAATCTCCTTTCTTCAAAGTGCCTTCCTACACTTCTCGTGGCAGATTTTAAATTGAGGAGGTAGTTACACATCACCACTGCCTCATACACGTCTTCCTTCTATCCCACTCTCTGCTCTACACTCAAGTGATTTTGCTGCCTTCCCTCATTTCTCTGCTGTTACTGCCCAATCCTGATTTCCTCCTCTTCCTTCACCTTGCAGCCCAAAGCCTTTCAGCCCTGTCACTCATTAAGCAAAGACAAACAGCTGCAGTTGATGGTTACAAGCTTCAGCACAAGTGGAGCAGCTCGAATTTAAAATGTGTTTGTTTCCTTCCTTGCCCTGCTCATTTTGGGCTGCTGTGGCTTTTCCTGCGCCAGTTCTCAACCTGCCTGAGTCCCAACAGCTCGACACTTCAATAATTTAATTGATTTACAGTCCCCAAAGTGCATCCAAACAGATTTATTATGAGTGTTTGTGACCTGTTCTTCTAAAGCACTTCTCTGACGTCTGTTCTTCATCAGAGTTCACCACCCAAGTCAGTTCACAGTTGTAATAGGAAGGTAAGTGCTGTTTCTGGACGTTCATCGTGGGAGCCGAGCCATTGAGGTGGGCTTAAATTAAGGATTTCTGTGTTTATTGAGGCTGCAGAATGTGCAGGTATGGTAAAAACAGTGCACATTGAAAAAATGTCCTCATTTCTCCATGTTGAATTTCTGTCCCTCTGTGAAGAAACAGGGTATCTTACCTCATGAGTTTTAGCCCTCTTGTAGGCTAGTATTGTTATTTATTTATCTTTTTATTTTCTATATGCCAGCACATCCCTTAGGATGCACAAATCCTTCCCTTTTTCCTTGGAGCACTCTGGTCTGGCAGAAGAGGGTTTCTTTTTCTGCAGGCCAGCAGCACTTCCTTGGCAAAGCTTCTCCTTCTCTGTGTTGGTTTATTCCCCACAGCTCTCCTCTGCTCTCCTCCACACCAAGGTGGGGCCTCCTGCAGTTGCCTGACTGATTCCCACTGGCCTTACACACATAAGTTTTGCTCTGTTGATGGAAAATCTCTCTTCCACTGCTGACTTGTGAGAAGAAGGCACCAAGTCCTCCTCCTGGATATGGCTCTGGGGCTGTAGTGTCCCAGTAGGCAAGGAAGGCATTTCTATAGCTATTGTGGAACTGAGAAAGTCTTTATCCAAGGCCATATGGAATTTGGTAGAAGAGTTTGTACAGAATTGGTACTCCAGGCTCTCTGCCCTGTGGGTCAGTCCTACAGCTGTCCTTCCTTTAGAATTTGTTTAAGTTCCTGGCTTGGTCTGAGTTGCCTCAGTTCACTTTGTCACATCTCAATACTGCGCAGTCAAATTTTCCCTTTGTGCTTTCTTCCATCCTGTTCTTCACCATTTTACTGCCTGGCTCGAAGCTTTCCTGCCTCACTGCACTGCTGGGCACTCAGCTTTCCCTGCTCTGCTTTTTTTCTCACCCCTCTGAAGACTGAACTGTCTGAGGAGTCTGAAACTCCTCTCCCTGCCAGAGGAGTCTGTCCGCTCCCATTTGAGCACACACCACTCATGTTAAGCAGCAAATCAATCCTGTATTCCCTGTCCTGATGGCTCATGTGGGAATCTCTCTGGAGCCCACAGCGAGGGCTACAGCTTCCCCCTTGACCTGTGAATTCTCTCCTGCTGTGGGGACTGAGCACTGGTCCCTCAGCCACTAAAAGAAGATTTGAGCCTCATTTTTCACTGGCAGTGACCAGAATGACCAATCTGCTGCCTGCTGAGGAGCAAAAGGTCAGCCCAAGTCCACTTTGTGGCTACTTGTTTTTCTCCACAGTGACCAATTTCAGGCAGTAATAGAAGCATCAATAATGTCTCTGTCTTCTCTGACTGCTTCGTTTCTTCCTTTTTTTCCCCTCTATTGATTGAAATATTGCAGCCTCCATTTGTTAGCCGGGCCCCTGCGAGGCAGGCTGAGGCACTCACTCACAGCAGTGTCTTCCCCAGGAGCAAGGTGTGAGGAGCTGAACTAATTTGGGATTGTGGCAGTGGTGGCCACAGAATGCAACTTGTGATTTGTTTGGTTTTAGGCTCTTTTGGGGCTGAGTTTTGGGGCTCTGGGGAGTCACCTGCCAGCTGAAATTCTGCTGTTGTGTTTGCATGCTGAGAAGTAGAAAGGAAAGACCTTCTCCAAGGGCTGATCACTGTTCCAGTTCCTGCTGCCGGAGCTGCAGGTGAAACTGAGAGCAAGAAGGAACCTTAGGACAGGAGCTGTGTGGCACATGTGTCCCCAGAGCCACCCGAGCTGTGTCCCTGCTCAGCTCCATGTAGAGCATGATCCTTCCATGAGGAGTTCTGTGGGAACAAAGTCTTCCTTCCTTCTTGGTGGAGAGGGGAAAAAAAAAGAACAAACCCAAAGCCAACAACAACCACCAAAAAAAACCCCAAACCACCAGAGAGCTTTGTCAGAGGTTGTGCTTCTTCCCTGTGGCTGGGCCAGGCCTAACAACATCCCTCAGCCCTGAGCTTTGTCTGTGGAATTTCACAGCTCCTTTGCCCTGGGATAAGTCAAAGCTCAGCTGCACCCCCAGTCTGGGACTCGTGGTTTTTGGCTGTCACCCCTGAGCCATCGTTTCTCCTTGGGACAAGGAGGCGGGAGATGATCCATTCAGTCTCCTCCGGTTTCCAGCAGGCAGATCCTGTGTTGTGCAGAGTCAGACCCTGTTTCTCTCTGTTTTTCTGCTGACTAATTCTGATTTCTGCAGCGTCTCATCCTCCAACGTGCTGCAGAGCCAGCTGTAACCGCCCCCACAGCCAGTCCCACTCCAGCACACACCCCAATGGCATCTAATAGTCATCAGGGTCACATTTGCAGTGGGTGTAAGACAGCTTTTCTGCTTCTGTACTGACCTCTTGCTCTGCAGACTCTGTATCCCATCAGAATCCTCCTCTGGAGTACAGCTCCTTGCAAATGCTGATTGCTGTTGACAGCTGAAAACTTGATGGAATTTGGTGGTTTTAAACAAATCTGTTTCTGTGAGCACAGGTTTTGACTGCAAGGGCTTTGTAGTTTAAAATTGCTGAAGTTAATTGATATTCAAGAGTGATTATTCAATGGTAATGCATTCATAAACAATGTCACTGCTTGTTTGAAAAATTAAAACATTAATTTAAATTAAACTGTAAACAAGGGAAAGATGTGTGAGTAAGGATTGAGAAGGCCCTGCAGAACATTTGACTGGAGTGATGTTGTGCATATATCCATATGGGATGTATGCATTTTAAAAGCAGGAGACTCAAAACCATTTCAGGCCCTACATTCTAGCTCTTCTCAAAGTCTTTCTTCTTTACTAAGAGGAGAAGATACTCCGTGGTCACTGAGCCTTCAGAAACCTCTGTCAACAGTCTTCTCCATCAGACATCTCTTGTGACTGTCTGATTGGGACATTTGGCCATCTGAGCTAGGATGTGATGGCCCTTCTACCCCATGTAATTCTTGCTGCGATTAAAATCAACCCATTTTGTCTGGAAAAAAAAATACAGCTGACCGCTTTCACAATATTGCCCATATCACTTCCAGAAGGAAAGGCTTCTTGGCTAGAGTGTGGCATTTGCTGAGACATTGCCCCGTCCTAATAAATCCCTGCTTTATAGAGAGATGAGACATGTTGCAAGCCTGAGTCAATCAGGGAGGCTACAGCAGTTCACAGAGCGGTGAGTTAAAACATGAGTGACCTGGGTTCAACATTCTGCACTGCTACACATCTCTCTAATCTTGAATAAGTCACCTCTTCTCCTCTGTTTTTCCCTGTAACTTGGGTCTGTCAACACTTTCTTGCTTCATGGGATTTTCAGAGCATAAATACTCTAAAAGTGTGGAGGCACTCAAATGCAGGGGTAATGAGGGTCATCTAAATACCATACTTAGATAAGTAAGGATGATTATTTTCCATCTCCTTTATCCCTGCATGATAAAAATGTTTCAGAAACCATTATATACAACACATGACTGAGAGCAGCAGGAGAGTAATTCCCTGTCCTCAGCTATTTTTTTACATGAGGATGAGGTGTGTATTTGGTGGGGGGTGGTTATTTTATCACAGAGCCTTTTCTCTGCACATTGGTAAATTGGGGACTTTTTCCATGAGTTTTTTCATCACACAACCCCAGTAATATTAGCAAGTAAAATATATGAAGTTATTTATGGCGAGTGAGAATCAAATCTCCTCTCAGGGATTATTGGCAATAGAACAGTCAGACTTACTTTAATTCTGTCCAGAACAGAGAATTCACAGTAATTTCAGCATGTTAGTCTTTTGTTTTCCAGAAGTTTACCTTGGGTTCCCAATGGATCCCAGCAAACTTGATTTGGCAGAATCTGATCCCTGACATTTCTTCTAACACAGTCTCTCTATCAGATAGGAATCCCATTTTTTTTTCCTTATGAGTGCAAAGCATTGGGATTGTTCCTTAAAATGAACAAGAAAACCTGAGATGTCTAAATCAGCTTTCTTTATATGGGAAAACATATTTATTATTTAGTTGTAGAAAGAATGTAAGAAGCAGAACTCCTAGGTTCTATCTTTACATCTAGCAGCAAATGGCCAATTTTAAGCTGTCCTTTCATGCCTCAGTTTCCCAGTGTTCCAAAAGGCATAATTAATTTCTAAGGCAAGATATGCCCTATCTATGCAGTGCTATATTCTATTATTCTTGGTATCACCATTAAATTATTTTTTTAAGGCAAATGATTTAAAGCTGATAGTAAGAAATACTTTTCTTACACAGCACATAATTAACACATGGCACTCAATGCCACAGACGTTATTGAAGCCAAGAGCCTTGGAGGATTCACAAAAGGATTAGAGATTCATATGAATAATGGGAAATTCTATTAGAGAAAATAAAAAATGTATGAGGGAAGGAGGACGTCATGCTTTGGGTTTATAAAGCAGCTGCTCATTGAGGAGGGCTGGGACAGAGACGTGCTGGGTGCACAGGACATCCCGGGATGGTTGGCTCCAGGGTGTCTTGGGCAGTGCAGCAAAGCTGGGGTGCTGAAGGGATTGCTGGGGTGCTGAAGGGATTGCTGGGGTGCTGAAGGGATTGCTGAGCTGCCTGAGTCTGCCCTCTTCCAGCGAGGCACACTCTGTCTAAAGGTACCCATGAAAATAAAACCCAGAGCTCTAGCGGTGTGGTAGCCCACCATTGGAACTTGGATATTCTTGGCATTGCTTCTGACTGTTCCTGACTTTCCAGCTGTGCAGGGAGGTCTCAGGGTCCCAGTGCAGGGGGATGTCCCAGGCACCTTGGCACGGTGTGCTGAACCCTGTCCCATCTTCCCCATGTGTAACCCCACGACTAAAAGCCACAAAGATGAACTGCACCTGCTTGCTCAGTTGAGTTGAAGTCATTCCTGTTCAATCTCCAGCTGTCTGCTTATCCAGGGCCTTCCACAGACACCTTTGCAGATGTCCTGCAGCCATTTAACAAACACCTCAGGTAGCTGACCATGTTTGCAGCTCCTGAACAAGCAATTACAGTTCATCCAACCAAAGGCTTTCATTTGATCCAGCCTCAATTAACAGGGAAGGCATTGCCACATCTGCCCACAAGTTCAGAAGTGTCCATGGTTCCACTTAGATTATTGTTGTATTTTTGCAGCCTTTGATAGACTAAGATTGATTACAAGAAGTAAGAAAAAAGGGTGACCTTCCTCGGACTTTTCCAGTGGTATTTCTGTTAGTATTTTATAATCACTGTTTAGGAGAGAAATTGCTCTCTGGTTATTAATGTAAAAATTATCACCTTCTTTGACTAATAAAATCAATAAAGGCTCCTATCCTTTGAAAAGGCCAGAAACCTTCTCTCTGTTCATAATTAAACATTTTAACCAAATCTGGAGCAATAATAACCTTCAAAGTTTTAGAAAATTCCTAATAATAATATCTTGCAGAACACCTTTCTGCTCAGCAGGTTCCACAAACTGTGGCCCAGATTTGGAATGCATCTTTATTCATGGCTGGACTTGGATACAAGTCAGTTTTTCTGGAGTTTTTGTGGAGTTTCCTCATCAGTGGTAAACAAATCCCTATGGGATGTCTGAATGTTGCATTAGTGACACAATTAAAGAGCTGTTGTTTCTGGGTTTGCCATGTAGCAGCCAGAGGATGTAATTTTAAATTGCTGGTGCCTGTAGGAAGGCATTTGTGTTCACTCAGAGACCTCTTAGGAAATAATGGAATGGGTTGGGTGTGAAGGGACCTTAAAGCTCCTCTAGTTCCAACCCCCCTGCCATGGGAGGGACACCTTCCACTCTCCAGGTAGCTCAGAGCTCCATTCAGCCTGTTCTTGGACACTTCCAGTGTCCATCCACAGCTTCTCTGGGCAGCCTGTGCCAGGGCCTCACCACTGTCACAGCAAAGAATTTTTTTCCTGATATCCAATCTAAACCTACTCTCTGTCAGTGTGATGGTGTTTCCCTTTGTTCTGCCACTCCAGGTCCATGTAAAGAGTCTCTCTCTCCATCTTTCTTTAGGCTTCCTTCAGGTACTGAAAGGCTGCAATTAAGTCACCCTGAAGCTTCTCTTCTCCAGGCTGAACAAACCCATTTTTCTCAGCCTTTCCTCACAGCAGAGCTGCTCCATCCCTCTGATCATCCTGGTTCCTCCTCTGGACTCATTCCAACAGGTCCACATCCTTCCTGTGCTGGGGACCCCAGAAAGGACCAGACTGTTGCAGATATTGATCAGTTATAGCTAACTTTCATAAAAATCTTTTTCAAAATGTTTTATTCTTTTCTGTATGTGTTGGAACATAGTGGGCAGAAGCACTTTTTGATGTCCCTTGTTCCAGCAGGGTTAACTGTGGATATTGAGGGTCAATGATGGTGTAGTCAGTGAGGATGTGAGCACCAAATACCTCTTCAGCCCAGCTGGGTGTCAGTGTTAACTTACACAGTGCTAGAAGTGGGATCAAAATCCTAATCTCACGTGGAGAGATACTGCTTCTGCCTCTCTAATTTCTCCTGTCCTTTCCTGGAGTTACATTTATCAGGGTTACTCACTCCTCAGACACGTTATCTCTGTCAGGCTTGAATGGCTGCTCTCCTGGGCACCCAGAGACATCCCAGCTAATTAACAATCATCCTGCATTTGGTGATGATGAGTGTCCACTGAGAGCCTTCCATCCCAGTGGATCTCACGGAATTCCATGTATTAAACAAACCTTCCCTGTGCCAAGCCCAGGGATTATTCCCCCACAAATGAGGGGCATCCAGTGTGGAGCAGAGTCACTCAGCAGTTTAGGAGCAGGGAGTGAAGCTGTGCTGCAGCTCAGGGCAAGGGGAAGGAGTGCCCTTATGGAATGATTAACTTTTCTAGGAAAATGATGTCTCTGCAGGGCTTTCATTTCTCATGCAGCTGCCAACAGAGCACTGTAACAGAGCAGAAAACACAGTTTAGGGATCCCCTTTCAGCAGTGCCCATGTCTAGAATTCCTGCAGGTACCATAGGTGTATGTGTCAACTTAGATTTAGGCAATCATAACTCAAAATTCACCATTTTGATCTCATCTAACCCTTTCCTAAACGAAGGCATTTCCAAACATGGGTGTTTTCTTATGAAAGAATGTCCTTTCAGTGCCTGTCCTTGAAACCTGTTAAGCATTCCCAAGGGATGACTGAGCTAATGCTGTACTTCTTTTATCCATTTAAGCCATTTCAGAGAGAGATTGTAACTGGTGTTCTGTAGCCCTGAGTTGTGCTGTATGGACAAGTCCTCTTTTAGGCATCTGGGAAACATCTGTTTTGGGGTAAATCTTATCTTCAGAAGTTCCAGGCATTCCATTTTCTTTGGAGAGGGCTTGGCTTTGGCTTTCGGCAATATCCTCAAACCCTGTAACAACCAATATGCACATCTGCAATTAGAACAACAATTGAAAATCCCCAAGGCCTTTGTAGACTCTCCCTTTCTCCCTGTGTGGGTGAAGATGATAATTTGTGCACAATATCAACAGATGAAGGAGCTGCCTAAACACTGAGTGCTGTTGTAGACAGGACTCAGTGTGTGTGAATCTGTGCAGCCCCACTGAAAAGTAGGAAACTGTGCTGGTTTTTACCTGCTATGGACCCAGGCCCTTTTGTATTTATTACTGTTATCATGTGAACCTGAGCTGCAGCTCTTCCCCATGTTTACTCATCACTGACCTTATCACATCCCCTTTCATTTGCTTCCTATCTGAACAATTTACATTTCACCCCCTTGGAGCTTTTTTTTTTTTTGGGTGAAACTCCTTTCATCTCTTATCATAATGTTCAATAATGACATTTCCATTTGCTTTCCTTTTCATGAGGCTTCTTTTTGAAAACACGATCTGACCTCTTTCTTCATATTCTCCCATCAGCCAAAAATCACATTGTGCATGAATTTAATTGACTTATTACATCTTTTCAGAACGTGGATACTTTGGGTTTGTGTGTGTTCTGTATGTTTGTTTGTTAATTTCTGGGTCTTTGAGAAGTAGATTATGCAATTTCCAGAGCTTATTTCCAATTACTATTGAATCTTTCAATTGAACTGAATTTCATTGTGAGATGGAAAATAGAATGAACTGAAAATTCAACTGAAAACATGTCAGTATTGTTGATACATGTGTTAGTGCTATTATAGAATTTATCAGCTTATTTTCTCTTCTGGGGCTGTGTAGGGAGGGGAAATATCAAATAAACAAAAGCAAGTGCAGTTTTTTTCTTTCACTGAAAGAAATGTCTATATTACACTGAACAAAACCTTATTTATCCTGTTTTGATGAACATGAAACCCACCTGATCCTGTTCTTTAGTCCTCAGATGCAATGGAAAACTCCTATTTATTTCAAGAAATCTCCAGCATCGCTGTTATTTAATGACCTCCTGATCTGGTGAAAACTGGCCCATCACTATTGATCCAGAGGGAATGAGATTGATTTTGCCTGCAGAGAATCCAGCCCATTATGAGGAAAAGTGACATTGGTGCTGGTGGCACCTCGTGGCTTGTGCCAGCAGAGTGCTGCTGTGAAACACAGCAGCTCAGGGAGAGGACCAGTGGGTACAAAACCTATTTTAAATGTTTAGGTGGCATGAACAAATGTTGTTTTATTGCTGGGATCATGGCAAGGTGTAGTGTTTCCCAGGAAGCTGAGTATGGTGGAGAACTGGATGGACTGTGGTTCCTCTCTCCTGGTGCTGCCTGTGCTGAGCCATGGGGCAGAGAGGGGCACATGGAGCCACTGTGTCTTTTTCTCTGATATCTGAGCAGTTTTAGTTGCTTTTTTGAGCATTTCTGATCACTAAACTGGCATTTTTATAGAAGTAATAACAATGACTCCAAAATTCCATTCCTGGCTGGAAATTTGAAGTTTGGCTTATTTTCCCTGTGTACATTACTTGGCACTGAATTTCATCTGTCATCACTCAATCCTATCTTAGGAGAGCTCTGCAGTTCTCTATGGTCAGGTTCAGATTTGACTAGACTCAGTTATTTTATGTCTTCCACAAACTTCATCTTCTTGTTATGAACCTTTTTCCATCCCATTTATGAATATGTTGAATATGTTTGTTCCTGGCTTTTTAAGTGGTTTAACAAGAAAACTTCTCTCATCTGATTAGCTTAGAGCTGCTTTAAGAGCTTTGGGATGTTATCATTAGAGGTTTGTTTTGTGCTTTCATTTCTGAGCACTGCATTGACTAAATCATCCTTATTGATATATTCCTTAATCACTTAGAAGAGCCTGGAATGATTTGTGAGAGATGACTTCACTCTACAACCACTGTATTGACTCTTCCCAAAGAGTGATGTGCCCATGTGTTCACTAATTCTGTTTGGTTTAGTTTCTAATAATTTGGCCTGGTGATTGGAGCTTTGCCACCAGCTCCAGAGAATGTTTTTTTTTGTTTTTTTTTTTTTAAATTGAGGCTGGAGTTTTGTTTGCCAGTTTTTCTTCTAGTGTGGAGATTTCTTTTCCTGGAGGTCAGGAGGTGGCCAGCACGACTCTGCATGATGCCAGCCAAGCAAGGATCAACATGGACTGAAAGCTCTTTATTTCAGGCTTTGAAATCTCACATCTGTCACAGTCTACTTTCCTTTCATCCTCATTTTTACGTTTTGGGGACAATCCTTTCAATTCCTGTATGGGGGTTTGTCCCTGTGCCAGTCAAAAGTTGTATTTATGGAGTCTGAGCATGTTGGGATCATGTGAGGCTTTTTAAGGATAAGGTTTTGCCTGACAACTTGGAGTCTGAATGAGCAATACTTGTGCTCAAGGCTTCCTTCTGATGGGAAGAGCAGCAGAGCTGTGAGCAGCAGGAGCTATAAGGGTCCTTCAAATCACAGACCTGCGTCACTCCCTCTTCTTCCTGAATCGTTTGTCCAGCAAACTCAAGAACCAAACAAACATGGATTATCCTCCAGGTGAAGAGGATTTTACCTTTAGCTGGTATAAATCAGAACAACTCCAGGGAAGGTTTTTTTTTTTTTCCTGAGCTAAGGATCTGGCCACTTTCACACAGGCCAGTTATATCTGTGGATCAATAAAAAAAAAAATTGAAATAGTATTTTTTTTTTAAGTGACACAAATCCCACTGCTCTGTCAAAAAGCCTTGTATCATTCCAGCAATCCCAACCAGCCTTAAACTTGTGCTATCCATCTATCTTTAGGAGAGGTTTGTGTATTTTTGATTGCTGGGTTTGTTTTAAGACCGATTTCCTCAATAAAATGTCCAGGTGGTGCAAGGTATGGTAAAAACCCAAGTACAGCCAGCTCAAATGGGTGTTATGATTTTCATGTCAGTAAAATTCTCACTTCTGACATTAATTGAGGAACAATTCTCTTGACAGAGCAAAAGGTTGAAAACTGGCCTCATTCTTGTCTATTTTTCATTGGTTTAGTGGATAAATTGGGGACTGCTGCTTGCAGAGCTGTCCTGCCCCTTTTCACCAGAGTGTATTTCATTTCCAGTATTAAATAAGCTTTTATTTTCTTAATATATTATATAGTCCTGAAATGAGAAGCCAAACCCTGCAAAATTGCTTTTCCCTGCAGGCCAGGATCAGCCTCACCAGTCCTTCCTACCCAATTCTGCTTCTCCCTCAGCTGCTTTAAAGTCTCATCACTTCTGAGTGGGGAGCCTTAAATATTTCCAGCGACATTTCCTTGGCCTCCAGTGATTTAATATTATTAACCTGGTGTGTTATTAAAGTGACAGGAGATGTCTCCCCTCCGCAGGTATATTTTGCTGAAAACTCATTTGAATTTTTATTACTTTATTTTGAGGGGCAGCTGGTGAAGCACAGAAGGGGCAGGGAGGGCACAGGAGGGAAATTCACCTGGTTCTGGGGATGGAGATCTTCTCTGTATGAATATCACAGGTTCAGGTATAGCTTATTCCACCATAATTTACTTCAGATTTAAGTGTATTCCTTAGCTGGAGCAGTCAAACTAGAGTATTTCCAAGAAAAATGTCTCTTTCCAGAGACTGCAGCCCATTACAAAGGCATAACCTGGGGGGTAAATGGGCTTTTATGTCCTTTGCAAATCCCACAAATTTTATGCCTTACCCACATCTCAGTCCGAGTCTGCTTAAGTTCCATCTTACAGTTGTTGTAACTGGAGGAAAAATCCAAAGTGCACAGTGAAAAATCTATAAATTGAGGACAGTGTAGAAATAAAACCAGATTTTTAGCCAGCATAAATCAGTGGCACTAAAATCATTTGAATGGAGTTGTATTAGTTCCCTCTTGCTGCACACAGAATCTACAGGGCTTGGTTTGCACAAATACGAAGGGGAAGTGATTTCAACCACTGAGGAAAAAAGTAGCTCCATAATGAGATTTCTGTTTAAAGAATGTCCATAAATTTTCAAGAATATGTTTTGGAGTTTTGTTTTTTGTTTTATTTTTTTGTGGGTGCAGTGCCTCATTAACATGTTGGGAGAAAACTGACAGTTGTGAAGTGTTCCTTTTGGTTCTAGAAGTGAAGAAAAGATGAGATCCTTTCTAGCTGCTCATCCAGAAAAGCCAGGTTATTAGAGCCCCATCAGCTACTGACACTGTTAGAACTTAATTTTGTCATGCTTTTTTCCTGTCTTTCCATACCCTGTCCAATCTGTCATGTATAATTTTTAAGGGAATTTGAGCAAATTCCAACATCTCCAAATTGTTCATGAAACAGCCGCTTTGTGTTTTCCAATAGGTATTTGGTTCAGTACTTTGTTCCAGGCCCATCTCTTTGCTTTGATCATTAAATGATGTCTCTCTGAAAGGTTATTTAAAGATATTTCCTTTGTCTCTGGCTTATCAGCTCCTTTCCATCTGCCTGTCTGGGCAGCAGCACATTGGTATTTCAGACAGTTCACTGAAAACTTTGCAAGGTAAGAAACGATATCCAATCCTGCTAGGGCTTCATTCTTAAACAAGGCATTCATGACTTTTCTGTCAGGCTATAAAACTGGTTTTGCAACAAAACCCTCCCATTCAGGTTTATTTTTACCTTTTCCCTCTATATAATCTTCAAAATCACTTCAGAAAAATACTGTATCAAAAGCTGATATTAAACTCTGGAGTGCCTGGCAAATGATTTAAAGCAATGGCTCACACTGGGGTAAACCCCAGAGATTTCTTTTGTAAAGTTCCACCTACATAATCTCTTAGAGGTAGATTTTTAGAGCTTACTATTTACTTTAGTCTGGAGACATTTCCTTGCTTTTATGGCTTATCTACTTGCTGTCCACCAGTCCTTTTAGATAGAAACATTGCTGTTTTCCTACTGTTTAATCTTTTTCTCTTGCTTAGCAGTTTCCTTTGCTGTCACCCACCCCAAGCACGTGCAAATCACGACCAGCCCACCTGCTCTGGAGCTGGTGGCTGGAGCAAAGCCTGGGATGTAACCTGAGAGAGAAGGAAAACTGTGCTGGGAAAGGCAGGCTGGGCAAGGCTTGCTTCAGGCTGAAAGAGTAAATTTGGGTTAGAGATTAGGAAAAACTTAAGGAGAGGTTACAAAGTGCCTTGTGGTCTGTTTTGGTTTTTCCCAATTTGAGTTAAACTCCTTTTCTAGTAAAAAACCTGACATTAAAATAGAGGTGCATTTCTGTTAGAGTAAGTAACATCCATTAGGTGTTTACATCTTTAAAAATATTGTACTTTTAAATGAATGCCTTGTGTTGCACTGAAGAAAAGAGTCTTTAGCGGGAAATTCTCATTTATTTTTAATGCCAAGTCCCTAAAAAGCCAGACTTTGGAAGGAACATAAGACTGAGTGGAAGTAAAATGATATGTGTTCTTTCTGAATCAGTCTGATGCAAACATCAAGAAATCCCACAGCCAGTTCCAAGCAGACCTGTATTATTCAGGGAAGCAGTTTCACTCGGTTTGCATCTTCTTGTATTTCCTGGGCTGTGAGTGTGGGTGACCCCAAGCCTGGCCTGGTGGCACACAGACCCTGCTGGAAGCCCCTTTTTGTCCTCTGTGATTTTCCTCACAGCAGCAGGTCTGGGAGAGGAAACCTCCCCTGGGGACAGGGACAGACCCCATGGAGACTCCCCAGGCCTGGCACCCCTGGGTGAGGGATTATTTTTCTGCTGGGTGTCCCCAAGTCACCCTTTGGGTGAAGAGCTGTGACCTTCTGGGTGCCCTGGTGAGAGGCAGGGTAGCTGCAGCTCTGGGACATGGTTCTGGTCCATGTACTAACAACATCCCCAACATGCTCACCAACCCTGTAACTCCTCTGTGCCACTGGCTGTCACCATGGCCACCCCCTGTTTGTTGTCTCTGGCCAGTGGTTTGGTTGTGAGTTAGTTTGAGTTTATCCATGAGAAGTTGTTTCTGTGTACCTTGATGACAAAGAGTATCTGCATAAAGGGAATTATTTCTCACCCCAACTCTTGCCCAAATACACAAATAACCTGCACACAGTTCAGCCAGGGTGAATGTGCATCCCCTTCCTGCTGGTTTTACACCCTGAATCCTTCCCCGGTCCCACAGTAAATGCGGGGTTACCATCTCGTGCCTCTCCCACACCTTATTCCCAGCCCTGACCACAGACCAGCTGTTCCCCCTGTTACCTCTCCATCCTGCACACCCTTTGCCTGCTGACACTTTATGTAGCAAGGACACTCCCACCCCCAGGTGCTGATCCCAGAAAACCTCCCCTATCCTGTGCAGCAGGGAGGTGCAGCCTCCCCATCCCTTCAGTGCCCCTGACTGCTTCAAACAGCGGCTGCAAGCCCCCAGTCCCCCAACCACACTCTGCTGCCTCTCCTGCAGCCTCCCAGCCATCCCTGGGTGCCATGAAGGGGATGTTGGTGTCCAAGCAATGCTCCATTCCCTTTTCCACCCCGTTGCTGTTACATAAATCTGGGTGCTGGGTGCCATCCCTGAGCACATAATGGATGCTGCATTTGCCTACGCTCACTGTACTTCCAGTCTCTACATCAGTGCTTTGTAAAGCCCTTTGGGATACTGGGAATGTGAAAGACACTATAAAAAACCCAAAGCCTATTCTATTCTAGAACAGTGCTTTTAAGTCCTTTTATCACAGAATGAGGCAAGGGTTGAATTGAGCCCAGAAATAGCAATTTAAAGTTTTCATGAAAGACTAGAATAGTGTATGTTTGGTATATTTTAACATAATCTGAGAACACTAAGTGCACTAAAAGCATTCCACTTATTTGTGGGTGGGGAAGTGGAGAGCAGGGGGAGAAATGTAAGTGCTTGTTTTTCTTTGGGATTTTGTTTATTACAGAATCTGACAGAGATCTACCAGGATGACAAAAGGGAGGGGTAGAAAAAACACCCTCACAAAGGTCTCTGATTGTATGAATTCTAAAAGTTAGTGGCCTGTTTCTGTTGTTTGAGTGTGGAGAGTTATTTGGGAATTGATGTGGAGGAACATAAGGAGAAAGATTCAAGTTATAATGTCCTAAAGCAAAGTTATAATGACCTAAAGCAAAGTTATAATGTTCTGAGTTAAACACAGTCACTGGCAGGGTTGGCAAAGATGTGGATTTCTGCAGGAGCCATGGGTGTAGCCAGGGCATTGGGATCTAAGGACAGGCAGTAGAAGATGGATGGCACTGGAAAAATAAGAGCAGGCACCAGACAGTTCAAGATTAAAGCAGTTGCCCCCAGCACTGCATAGGATGTTGCAGTGGGATCCAGGAAAAAAAAAGAAAAGGGGATGTGGAGTGTCTGGATTATCTGTCCCAGACCATTTCATGTTTCCTCACAGGTTATCCCAGGTCAGTGTTGCATGTGGACACCAGAACAGCCCCCACCATGGCTGGATATTTTATTGAATGGACCTGTCAGACAAATCCAAGCACAGTCTGGAAGTACCTAGAAGTACCCACTTCATCAAACTTCACTACATTGACACATTTTGGCAAGAGTGATTGTATATCGTGTATTAATTTGGGGTTCTTTGCTAGAGATATTGCATAGTACCTGCTATATATTTATATATCCAAGTTTTCTGAGGAGAAAATGCTTGTGATAAAGGCCCATTAATTAGCACTTGCTGAACTCACCAAGTTCAGTCACTTCTTAATCTGTTTAGTATATTTTCTGTTAGTGTAGCTCTAACTTTTAAAATCAAAACATTTTATGATATTGAGTCATAGGCTTTGCTGAAGCCAAGCCCATCAATGTGATTATCAGTCCAACTTGGAATGTCCCCAAATAATTAAATCAGGCTTATTTGATAAAACCTATTTTCCATAAAATCATGTTGACAGTCATTAATTCTATTCCTATCCCTTAATTCTTTATTAATTGGTTCCTCTATTAGCTCTTCCATTATTTTCACTGCATTTATGTCAGGATAAATTAGCAATCCAGAGTAACCAGTAATCCCATGTAGTGGTTTTTATTTTTAATGTCACATTGTTATCAGAGTATCCTGTTACCTGTAACTCTCATATAATTTATTACTTTTATTTGTATTTATGGGTTGGATATGTTCCAAACTGTCTCTTGATTTTGATTTGAAGTCTCCAGGCTGGTCTATAATAGTTGTTCATCTATTAGTGAACTGAAACGACCTCTTCACCTTCTTTGCCATCAGCTGTTTTCAGTGCAAAGGTTGTGTCACAGTAAAATCAACTTCTCAGCTGGTTGTTCACTTGTCTTCCCTCTCTCAGGGGAGACCTTATCCCTCTGTACAATTCCTGACAGGAGGGGGCAGCCAGGTCAGGGTTGGGCTCTTCTCCCAGGAAACCAGTGCCAGGATGAGAGGAGAGTCTTAAACTGTGCCAGGGGAGGGTCAGGTTGGACATCAGGAGGAATTTCTTCACTGAAAGGATGTTCAGGCATTGGCAGGGGCTGCCCAGGGAGGTTTGGAGTCCCCATCCCTGGAGGTGTCCAAGGGAGGCCTGAATGTGGCACTCAGGGCTCTGGGCTGGGGACAAGGTGGGGATCAATCCCAGGCTGCCCTCAATGATCTTGGAGGTCTTTTCCAACCTTACTAATTCTATGATCTTCATACTTTGAATTACAAATCAAACTGAAGCTGACTTCAGCATCCTCTAAAACCTGTCCTCAGAGCCATCTCTTTACACTGCAGTTTACAAACTGATATTGAATAGAATTCCCTTTTTTCCATTATTATTAACAATTTGTCATCTCTGCTTTCCATCCCTGGCCGATGTATATTGGAACAGGCTGATACTTTTGTCAGGGTTTGCTTTATCCATTACATACTTTTAAAACCCTCTTTATTTTCTTTGGCTCTGCCAAAGATGGATTTTCCCCTGATGCATTTGGTCTATATTAAAATATGTTCTGTTTAAAAGGGCCAATAGGCAGTTAATTTCAGATATGCATTCCTGCTTTCATATAACAGCAATCATCATCATAATAAAAATATGGGGAAATAGCACTTATGTATTTTTATTTCCCTTGTCACTACAGGTCTCTGTACAATATTGTTCAATACTATTATCTTGGTTAATTTTTAATGTCAGAAGCACTGGTGTTTCTACTGTTTCTCCACAGAGATGTGTCCAGAGTCTAATAATATTCCTTTTGCATTTTTTTTCCCCAAATAATGACCTTATGTTTTTACTCCAGTGAAGTTTTGCCATATCTACACTGTTGTAATTGAGGGCAAAACTTGGCCCTTTGACATCAATGGAATTATAGTAGAGATGAATCTATTCCACTTAGAGCATAAAATCTTTCCTTGTAAATCAATCCCTCCAGTCCCTAAATCATCTCTGAAGACATTCTTTGAGTTCCCTCCAAGTTGTCAATACATTGTTGATGCTGAGATACTCAGGACTGACTGAATGTTTGTCTCATTGAGCCCAGAGGGAGAAAAAAAATTACCTCACTTGACAAGAATTTATATATATCCTAAATAACCCTGTTCTCCTGTTATTTGCTGCCATATTAACCTGATGTGATTTATTCTTATCCTCTCTGAATAATTCACTTCCTGAATAGCTGCAATTCAGGTGGTTTGCATCGGTTCATGTTGTTGTGCAGCTGAGATGTTGCTGCCTCTCCCGATTCCAGGCTGACCAGCTGCTTTACTATTTTTGCACTTGGGCTTTTTGCTGATTTTTCACCTTAGACAAATAACCTTCCCTTTTTCGTTTCACCTCCAAAATGAAGTTAATAATGTGTCCAGGCTGCACTTTCCAATTACAGATTAGAATGTTTGCATTTTTAAAGGATGTTTAGGCTTCCCCATGGGAAGTATTACGACTCTAGTTACTTCCCAGTGCTCTCAGAGCCAATCCAAAATATATTTAAGTATATAATGACAGTTTAATTGATCTGGTCTTTCAGTGCCTTTGCCACCATGTGCCTCTGCCCTTGTGGGCACATAAGACATTGGTTGGGACAGAGTTAATTTTCTTCTTCGTAGCTGGTCCAGTGCTGTGTTCTGGATACAATACGAGAAGAATATTGATGACAAACTGATGTTTTGGTTGCTGTCAGTTCCCTAAATCCAGAACTTTCCAGTGTTTCATGCTCTGCCAGCAAGGAGGTGCACAAGAAATTGGGAGGAAGAATGACCAGGACAGATGACCTGAACTATCCAAAGGGATATTCCACACCACAGAACATCATGCCCAATATAGAAACTGAGGGAAGGTGGCTGGAAGGGGCTGATCGCTGCTCAGGGATGGGCTGGGCATTGGACAGGAGATGATGAGCAGTTATGTTGTGCAGGACTTGATTTCTTGTGTTTTATTCCTCTTTCATTCTCTTTATTACCATTATTATTATTATTATTATATTTTACTTTGTTTCAGGCATTAACTCTTCGTATCTTAACCCATGAGTTCTTACTATTTTCTAATTCTCCCCATGCCCCTGTGGCAGGAGGGATGGAGTGAGCAGCTCTGTGGTGTGTAGTTGCCAGCTGGGGGTAAACCAGGACAAGGGCCAAATCCTTGTGGTGTAAATCAGCACACATCTTTTAACACTGGCTGAGGAACTCTCTGGATCAATGACTCATTAGCTGAAAGCCTGGTTTAAAGGGTAAGATTTTTTTTCTATTATCCCAACATTTCCATGATTTTTCCATGTTTTCCAACCTACTTGAAAGCCTTGCTTGGATGAGTCCAGCCCCACACTGTCTCTCCTTGGCTGGCTAAGTCAGACAGTTTTATTTCTGCTGCTCATGGTCTTTTTTCAAGCTGAGTGCCAGAAAGCACTGAGGTGAGCAGGGTGAATGGGCAGGGAAGAGGGAGTGGTGAAATAGAGGAAAATTCTGGGACTTCTCTTTGAAAGAGCAGTGCTGAAGGTTAAGCTGGAGCCAGCTGGCCCTGCTGGCTGGCGCTGCTGATAGACAGAACCTTTATCAAGTGTCAGCACAGACATGTGACATTTATCACCGTGGAAAGCCGGATGCTGCAGCACTGACAGAGTTATTCAGCACACGCCATCTCCCCTGCACTGAGCTCCCTTAATGACACCATTTCTCCCTGAGACTGGGACAGCTCTTTCTCCTCCTCAGCTCTGCTTCTCCTTCAGCTTATTTTTGCTGCCTCTCCCTCCGTACATTTTTATTTCCACTTTTTTCTTTCCCATTCCCTGCCATTCTGTCCATTTTCCTCTCAAGCCTGTTTTTTCTGCTCCTTTCCCACATGCCATCCCCTTCCTCTGCCTTTCCTCCCACTACATCCCTGCCCACATAGCCCAGGAAAGCCCCACCAAACCCAGCACCCTCAGGCAAGTGTGGTGTGACTGCAGAAGAACAACTTGAAGACTTGGTTTATAAAATATTATAAAATGATCACTTCAGGTCACAGGGCAGTTACCTTTCAGCTGCTGCTCGTGAAATTCAGCCTAAAAGGCTGGAATTGCTTCATCAACGGAGCTAAACTCTTTTCCAGGTACATTAGAGCTGGGAGTGGACACATCGCTGGCTGCACGGAGCTGCTCAGTGGGAACAAAAGAGATGTGAGGCACTGCAATTAAGTGATTATGCAAATCGGAACAGGGATTTTGTTTTAAAGTATTTTCCAGCACGAACATGATGTGATTGCAGGAGACATGTGAGCCATCCCTGTAGCCAAGGAGCAGGGACGGCCTGGCCCTGCGGAATGCACACCTGGGAATAAGGGAGCCAGTCACTGGATGTCACCATTGAGCTGCAGAAATGTGGCTCCAAGTTCATTATTCATCTGCGTTTAAAATTACGAGTTTGTAAGGAAAGCCTCAGTCCCTGGCAGCCCTTGGGTGAGTCAGCACCTTGCTGTGGACTGGACCTTTTCCTGGGACTTGGCACGGATGTCTTGCCCCTGAGCGGATGGGGGCAAGGTGCTCATCCTCAGAGGGAACAGAGTGACCAGGGACTGCTGTGAATATTGTGAGCTGAGTTTGGTGGTGTTTGGGTGGATGTCCTGAGAACACAGTGACTCAGAGCCCTGCAGAACTGTTTCCCATCTCTGCAGCATTTTTACAGCGCTTGGGGTGCTGTGGGTAGGTGGGTGCTCCACTAAATGCTCATGGAAGTTATATTCTGGGGAGAGCTGCAGAGAGGGTCCAGAGGAGGCACCAGGATGGTCAGAGGGATGGAGCAGCTCTGCTGGGAGGAAAGGCTGGGAGAGCTGGGATTGTTCAGCCTGGAGAAGAGAAGGCTCTGGAGTGACCTAACAGTGGCCTCCCAGTGCCTGAACGGACTCCAAGAAAAATGGATAGAGACTGTTTGCAATGGTCTGGAGTGACAGAACAAGGGGGAATGGCTTCAAACTGATAGGCAGGAGGTTTAGGTTAGAGATTAGGAAAAAATTCCTCCCTGTGAAGGTGGGGAGGCCCTGGCACAGGGTGCCCAGAGAAGCTGTGGCTGCCCCATCCCTGGAAGTGTCCAAGGCCAGGTTGGATGGGGCTTAGAGCAGCCTGGGATAGTGGAAGGTGTCCCTGCCCATGGCAGGGGGAGGGGTGGATCTGGGTGATCTTTAAGGTCCCTTCCAACCCAAGCTCTTCTGGGATTCTTGGATCTCAGTATTGCACAAATTCCCTTGAGCTTTGCAGAAGAGCTGAGAGACCAGAATTGCCCAACTGGACACTCAGAAACCACCAGCACCAGAAAGATTTGGTGACCTACTGCATTACAACTGTCCTGAGAGTGAGAGCTCCAAACAGAAGGAAAACAGAATAATTTTCACTTAACTGGAAATGTTCAGTTGTTTCCAGTCTCTTAGGCTGTTATGTAGGAAATTATCTCTGATGATCCAATTAGTAGAATGGAATAGGGATCTGCATGGGACTGAGAATGTACTCAGAGCATAGATTAAAAGAAAATTGTGTATATCTATTAAAAAAAAAAAAGGTGGAGGGGAAAAAAAGCCAAAGGAAAGAGAGAGTCTTTCTCAGAGAGATTCTCTCTCAAGAAATCATAGAATCTCCTGAGTTGTAAGGGACCCATGAAGATCATCAAGTCCAGCTCCTGGCCCTGCACAGGACAGCCCAACAATCCCATCATGAGAGAAAGACCATTCAAGGACTGATGTGCTGATTTGATCATTCCCAAACAAAACAAAAAATAGCAAGAGTTCATGGGATTGCATGTTTTTGGTGAGTTTCAGTGTAAGTACCTCACTTGTTACATGCAAGTCTGGACACACACTTGGGTCAAACATCCTGGAACTGAAATTGTAGTGGAACTGTGTTTAATAGATGTTATTTTTGTGGAGTATTGGTCATTCTCTGTGAGCACGAGGCTGTGCTGTTTGGAGAAAATCAATTTCAGTGGAGGAGAAGGCAGCCTGAGAGGAGGGGCTGAGCAGAGCAGGGTGAAGGAGAACAGAACACTGATAGCAAAGGGGAGGAGGAAGAGAAGGGACAGGGAGCACTAATTTAGCACAAAATCAAGATGTTGAGAACCCGATTAACTGAGGTACCAAGAGAGTTGGAGGAATAGAAAATCTTTAATTGCCTTTACACCAATGTGAAGATTCTGGGTAGTAAAGGAGGAATAGGCATTGCTCACATATGGGCATAAATTCGACCTACTTTGGTGCTGCTGAAGCCTGATGGGAAGATTTACATGAGTGGAATGTTAAAAGCGCTGGTTGAGATGTCTTTATGAAGCAAAACCAGGAAAATAAAAGTAGGAGGACAACATTCTAATGTCAAAAATGGCACTGCATGTTTCTGCGTCTCTGAGAACGCAGAAGAACATGATCTGAACTAACGTTCCTCACAAATAAAAACCAAATCAGGTCTTTTCTGCTCTCCATTGCAGACCAGAGAGAGACTTGATTTCTTGTCTGGTTCTTTACATGCCTCTCTATTAAAGGTAGGAAGGAAAAGACTTTCATCTGCATGGCCTATAAAGGAGATCTCACGCTGTCAGAACTAAAATATGCTGGATTTTTTTTCAAAAATGAAGATGACAATTTCCCAAAATATTGGATAAAAGTGTTTTATCCAACAGGAAGATAGTGCTAGACCTCATCATCTCGACAGATAAAGAGAATTCAGTCACGGAATTAGAAGTCAGAGAGCTGTTGGGATGCAAGTGGCATAGACTTGATTACACTTGCCACATGCAAATGGAATAACATCCAAACCACACAGATACACTCATACACAGAGCTGATTTCACAAAGATGAAAGCTATTATGAACCCAATCGTTTGGGTAAAAGGATTTAAAGGGAAAGAAAAGTAAATAGCTGGGAACTGTATGACAGCATATTCTATGCTTCAAAAATACTGTTAGCATTAGCAAGGGAAAAAGAATTTTTAAAAGGCAAATCAAACTGAAGACAAACTTGAAGAAAGACTGGCCTGATGTTTGGAGGACAATTGAGAAAGTAAAATATGACCTAGAAAACAAATGCAGGTACCAGATCCAGGCCTCTGTGCTCAGGTTTGCTCAAGGTGTGAGTGCAGGAAGTGCAGCTCTCTCAGAGAGTAGCAGCTCTGCCGAAGTGCTTGTGACAGCCCAGTTTCGGTAGCTCCAGACCAGTGACTAAAGCGTGTTTGTGGATGAGCCCTCAGTCATTTAGCTGCTCACTGACATTGAAATTCAACTTTGCATCCCCTGCCAGCCCCAGAGCAATGCACCATCTGGTGCCCACATCCGCTCTGCTGAAGGGACACCAAAAATTCATAGCTTGGCTTGTGCCAGTTCAGGAGTCAACTTCAGAATGAATGGGGAGTGAAAGGCCAGCAAGCACAAATACGTCCTGGAACACAGAAGGAATCCATGAGAAGTGGGAGCAAAATCTTTTTCGTGCTCATAAATGACCTTTCTGTAGCTTCTGATTTCCTCCATCCTGGATCCTCACTGACACCATTCCAGTGGGGACTTAAGAGCCTGAACAAATCCCATCTCTGGGCCCAAATCTCTCTGTGTCTTTTCTCCCCCATAGGATTGGCAAAGTGTTCAGTGCAGGCTGTAGAGTTGAGACTAGAAATAGCATATAATGGTATTTCTCTGCCTGTGCTTTAAAACACCCTAGGCTTTAATTAGGATAGCAGCTGTGCTAGAAATGTTAGCTAGACTTGTGGTAGGGAAAATTGGAGGAGTACTTTTGTGTCTTACAATTCCTGTCTTTTTTTTTTTTTTGAATGGGTTGATCTGAAATACAGTTCTCAGAGTTCTTGTGTACACTAACATGTCTTTAAAAAGAATCTGCCATCCATCTTCTCAGTGCCAGGTTGATGGATTGGGAACCTCTGAGTAATATCTCTTGACTGAATGAGCCATCTTTGCACCTCTTTGGAGAAAAGAGGCATCACTGGGTGAAGTGCAATGGATTGATACATTTTTTTTGCCACCAGCAGAACTGAGATGTTTTCCAGAATTTTCAGATATTGCATAATGATAGAATTTGGATGACATTCAGTGAAGAAGTGGATAATTTTAAAAAAATTTTTTTTATGACTATATCCTCTGCTAAAACATGTCTCTAGATTTCCAGGAGAGTCTTGTTATGAGCAAGAACTATTTTCCTTTGATGTGCACCTCTTTAGTTTCAGACCTGTCCCATTCCAAGCTGTGGGTGAGGAAGGGCATCCCTGGGTCCTGGTGAAGCTCATGAAATGAAAGCCCCTCTCTCAAGCACTGTTGAAATGTTCTGCCTGAGTTGTGCAACCAGAATTTTCACAGTGGTGACTTGGCCTGAGCCCAACTTTGAATGTGGATTATTCAGCTCTGCTGCTCCTAACTGCAGGCCCATGCTCCAGCAGTCACAAGAGCTATTTAAAATAAGGACACAGATGCCTAAAACCTTCTTTCAAACTCCAAGATGCAGAACTGTGAGTCTGTGTTTGCAAAACTGGTTCCTTCTTAGGAGAGGGGACGATTTACACCACTGAAGTTCAGACAGCTTGTCTTTGAGGTATTCCTTGAGACTTCAGAAAAAGAGAGGTTTGTGCAAGGGGAGCTTCAGGTCTGCTCTGAAAATGTCTCTTGGAAAAGGGTTTTTTTTCACTGACAGCCTGAGCAACCAACTTAACCTCTCCAAGTTAGAGAGAGAGTTAGGAAGGAGTATGGAGGTCCTTTCTGCATCTTAAAACCTCAGTCATTGGCTGATGCAGTGTCCAGAGGGCACTGCATTATCAAAGTACCATTCACCTGATAGACCAGAACATCTGTCAGACCACAGCTCAGCAGCACCATCCTCCAGTGACACCCTCAGCCCCAGGCAGCTTCTGTCAGTGTCACTGTGTAGCTGCACAGCCCCTGGCACTGTCAGGGACCACGTTGGTCAGGAGCCTCTCCAGAGCAGCATCTGGGCCCTGGAGCAGCGGCCTGAGGCTAGCCCACATGGAATGGCAGTTTGGGTTGGGGCATCCCAAGAGTTAAATCTCTATGCTTTTTTTTGTTGGTGGGAATGAGAGATGCAAAACAACACAGAATTAAAAAAAAAGCTAGGCAGGGGGAAAAAAAGTAGAAAAACAAGCCTGAAACAAAACTCTGGAAAGAGAGAAACAAATATGGTTTAATAACTGGGACGCAATCTACAGTTTGTGGAATTAAAGCCCTGTTTCCTGCTGGCTAGCTGCCAAAGGGAGGCACAAACAAATCCAGAGAAAAGCAGGTTAATGAGAGACATCCCGAACAAAAAACAGCAAAAAAAGTGAAAGCAACAAACTCACAGAGCTCCTACTGATGAGATAAATAAGATTTGAACTGACATTATCTGTTCCGCTTGCTGTGCATATTTTATTTGCAGCAGCCAGTGTTTAAGTCTCCCAGACACAGTTTTCAGCCTCATCCTCTCAGCAGCCATCACTGCATCCATCTTATCCATCCTTCAACTTGTCCAGCCCTGATCACAGTGGGATTTGGTTGCTTCCTGAGCCTGGTGTTAGGACAAAGGCAGCTGCATTGGGAAGGCATTTGCTGCACGCTGCATCTGTCAGGAGGCTGCAGAGCCAGAAGAATTCTTGATATGATGGACCAGGTGTCAAAAGCAATAAATAAAAATGATAGCAAGAATCCCTGACGAGGAAGGAACTCAGCTTTTCAGAAGCAGCAGCCTGTACTTGTCTTTGCAGGAGATATTTTTAACTTATTTTGATTGTTTTCCAATCTCCATCTGATGTTCCAGCTCAGTTCTTCTGCAATTATTTCTGTTCCTGGTGCAGGCTGGTTTGAACTTTCAAGACTAATGGGAAGGTTTAAGGGACCAAATCACAAAATCTGTAATTCCCACCAGGTTTTCTGAAACTGCAGGTTAGAGTCCCATGGCCTGACTTAGGAGTTAAATTCGGGTTACATCGAGGTTACAGCCAAGCTGCTGCAAAAATCCTTCTCTTCTGAAGCTGTTGAGTTCCAAAAGGATGGAGAAGAAAATAAAAATCCAGCAAATTCTTCTGCCTTGTGCACACACCCATGTGCCTGAGTGAAAAGAGCAGTCAGGGGCTTTTGCTAATGGGATAAGCCAATTAGGAAGAAATGGAGAGGCTGATACAAATGTACCTAATAATGCATTTTCCTCTCCTTTTGGGAGACTGCAAGACCCATCTTCCTCACAAAACCACACTGTAGCAGACAGGCTTGTTCTCCTTCCCAGTTCTACAGGAATCTGTCTGGAGAAAGGCCCCACCCAGAATAAAATCCCAAAGTCTCTAAAAATCTACTCTGGCTTAACAGACAGAACCTCAGTATTTTGGTTTCCACGTTCACAAGTCCCATCCTCTGCTTCCTAATGAATTGGACCTACCAGCTTTTTCCATATGTCCACTGGGCTGGTGGCCAAAGGCATGGAATAAAATGTACATTCAGCAGGGTTTGAGCTCATGGATACAAGAGTCTCCCCAAAAAACAACCTGGAGCTTTCCTCTTTCAGCTGCACCTGTTCAATAGAATTTATCTGTTGGTCAAGTTTCATTCCAGAAGCATAAACATCCTTGATTTGGGCTTGAATATGAACACAGCTCCAGCAAGGCATTAATTTACTGTGCTTAAAAGCCACTCAGGGCCTGATAAACTAAAGTTTGCCCAAGAATTTTCCTAGAGATTGGATTTTCCCCCATGATTCAGGACTGTATTTCCCCCCACTTTCAAACCCTTGGACGATCAAGGTTGTCAGAGGTGTTTAGTCTCTGTTCATATACAGTCTAATATTTTATATACAGTCAACACAGAAAAATTCTAAAAGGGCATCTTATCTCACCCATTTTAATAACTATTTAGTCAGGGATGACTGAATTTGGGTTGGTAGGTCAGACAGAATGCCTGACCTTTTGGCTGCTAAATTTAGGGGAAGTTAAGTCTTATTTTCTTAGGCAAATCCCTTTGAGAACTCTTTGTATTTCAGAAAATCCATCTCCAGCACACAAGCCAACAGAACAGTGAAACATCTCACCCTTACACAATCAGAAGATCCAGTTCTACCAATTCATTCCTTTCACAATCATCTCCTCGGATGTAACCCCACAGAGTCTGTCCATTTTCTGTGCTAATGAATCATAAAAATCCCATATGCAAAAATAAATAGAAGCTTTTCTTTTTTCCTTTCCTTTTCTTCAAGTCACATGCTTTGGGGACAAAAAGGTTTCTCCAAGCAATACAATTCTGTGTTAGTTAAAACAGACACACAGGAAAATATGCCACTGAAGAGCTAGAGGGGGTTTTGAACATCTTCCTGCTGACAGGACAGATAGCTGGCCACTGATGTGCTATTAATTAGCAGAAAGAAGAGTCATGGATTGAAAAATCCTTGGGACCACAATATCGTTTTCTTTGATGTCTTTCAGGCCTCAGTCTAGGCTTGGAGCCCCGTGCTGCTTTCACTACAAGAACGTCAGCATCCTTTAGGATGATGCCAAATCCTAAACAACGTGGAGAGAAAAAATGCCTTTGATAAGTACAAAATGTGGATGAGAAAATCCACACCCTCACAATTACAGTGTAAAATCCCAGTGGGAAAGCCAAGAAAGGCAAGGGGAAAGAATAAGCAAAGGAAAAAGATCGAGGAAAGGAGGAAAATCAGACACCAACTGTGTCAGATCTTCCCCAGACAGAGGAAGTCATTGCAAGTCTTCACATGTCCCATTGCAGTTCAGTGAGAGCACTGAGAGGAGATGAAGGGAGTGTGATGTGAAGGCAGGCAAACAGTGGTGGGTGATAAGAAACTACCTGAGCACAGAATAAAAAATAAAATCATTAAACGGATGACATTAAGTTATTTAATTTGGGGGAAAGGGATATCTTTTACAGGAGGAAAAATAATTTATATGCTGAGTGCTGGACTCTGATGTTTTCCACTCTGTGCTCTTTGGTTCCCTTGAACCACAAGACACAGAGATGCAGTGATTAGCTGAGAACTCCAGTACGTAGATTTGTACATAATTCATATTTTGACTTCTCTAAGTTTGCATAATAAATAGTTTAAACACTGCAGAAAATGTCTGAGAGAGGAAATTAGGATTCTGAATGAAAAAGTTAATTATACCTTGAAGGATATTTTTTTCAGATATATATGGGCTAGAAAAAAAAAAAGCCTAGAAGTGGATAATTTAGGAGATGAAAATGCAGAAAATTATGGGAGTGGTAGCAACAGGAGAGTTATCACCTTAAATAGGATAATTAGACTAATTTAATTTTTTAAACTGTGGCATTGCATTATAGACAAACAATTCAATAAATAGCAGCCTGAACACTGCTGCTGCAGCTACCAATGCTTCTTGGGGCAGTGAAGAATTTGGCTTTTCATTTTCAGCAGAGTTGTCTGCAGGAGGAATACTGAATTATCATAATGGGTTGCTTCCTATAGTAAGTCATAAAGGGCAGGGACAGGAAATTATGGAGGAGTGGAAAGGAATATTGACATCATTAAATCAATCACTGCTGATTGGATCCAGGGACTGATGAAGCAGTGATTGGATCTGGAGCTGGAAGACACTGGGGACCAGCTCTTCAAAGATATTTAAGGACTTAACTTTTGCTGATTAAAATAGGAGTTAGTCACCTAAATAGGGGTTAGATGGCTGATATCATGAGGAACCCAAAATATCTGAGGCCTAAATATCGATCCTGAAGAAAAGCACGTTTCTCTAATCCTCAGCAGTGTTACACAGTGACTGCACCAAACTGCACTTTAGGACGTTCATGATGGTGCACTTTCACCCCTGTGAGTTATAGGGGGGGAAAGGGAACAAAAAAAAGAAAATATTTGACATATGAACTAAAGGAGATGTCTGCTCAAGAGAGGGAGATAAGAGTGCATGTTCCAGAAGTTTATTTCAACTGTTTTCTGATGGAAATCCTCCGTGCACCCCCCGAGGCGATGAGCTGGGACAGGAGTCTCTCTGAGGCCTGATAACCACCTTGATGCACGTCTGAAGTGCCTTTCAACTCGGGCTGCCTCAGCTGTCACCCACACACTGCTCTGCAGGAAGATAAACTTCTGCATTCTCCTGTTTCTCTCCCCTTTGCCGCTGCAAGTCACACTTCAGGCTTGCATTGATTCTCCAACATATTGAGGAGACGAGGAGCAAGGATGCAGCAGAGCAAGCTGCCTTCAATTAACAGCCATGAACTGACACCTGCCAGGCCCCTCACACAGCATCTGATCACCAATTAAAGGGATGATTTATGGCTTAAAGAGAGGATGCCCTTCCTGTCTTGCAGCTTGGCTGTTTGGGGAAGACACCAATTCACAGGCAGCAATAAGAACCTGGCTTCTGTTGGCAAACAGAGCTTTGGCTGCAAACTTGGCTCATCAGCGCATTAGTACCAAATGTGGGGTAAGGAAGCCTCAAAATGTTTTACTTGAGTGTCATTTGCCTTCCAGGCAAAATGGCCCTGTGGATCAACATGTGCTGATGGAATGGGAAAAGGTCTTTCTGCCAGCTCCATGAGAGATGGCTCCAAGTACTCCTGGATTTTGTGTGCAGGGGATCAAAGGGTGTTCCCCGTGCTCCCAATCCTGCACTGTGTGGGGAGCAAACCCCCCTGAGCCCAGCAGGGGCTTTCTGTGAAACTTATAATTCTCCTCTTTTATTATTACTGTTATTTTCCTGTGCATATTAATTGTGGTATAATGGCAGAAGGTTTCAAGAGACTCCAGAATGGGCAGCCAGACGACTGTGAGGTGGTTTTTGCACAGGATTTTTTTTATTTCCTTAATGTGATTTATGTGATTCTTAAGAAACATAAAGGAATGGCAACCTACAGCACATACAGCAGCAGATCCAGATGGATGAAAACATGGAGAGTTGAATTATGCACCTGCCAGACTTGAAGAAACTAATTATGCAAGTCTTAATTTTTATGGCATATCCAATTAAAATTGGTTCCTAGATGTCTGATAGGGAATAATGCTTGGTGGGAATTGTATGAGGACCAGAGAAGGACAAACATTGTTCCTACATTTGGAAAGGGGAAAGGCAGCCCCAGGGAACTACAGACCAGTCATATTAACCCAGAAAAATAATAGACTAAATTATTAATTAATTTATAAGCACCTGGAGGATAATAAAAATAAAAGGTGCAGTCAACATGGACTTGCAAAGAACAATCTCTGTTTTATCAATCTAATTTTCTTCTTTATTAGAGCCACCTGCCATTGTGGTTTAGGAGGATGCAGCAGTTGTGATGTATCTTGATTTTAATATCATCCCAATTCATTTTCTTAGAAGCAAACAAGGAAAATATGATCTAGAGGAAGTCCTAGGTCAGGATAGGTCCTCAATTGGCTGAGGAGTCACACATGAATAGTTCTCCTCTAAACTGGAAGGACATTAGGATTGGAGTCCACACTACTTCAATATTTTCATTATCTGTGTGGATGATGTACTGAGGTGCACATCTATAAAATTTACAAATGACACTTTGCTGGAAGGGACTGCAAGCAGTCTGGGAGGCAGGATTGGAATTTAAAGTGATTCTGATACATCAGAGGAGCAGCAGGAAATCAACAAGATGAAATTCAATAGGACAATGGTGCGAATGACTCCTAAGGAAGGAGAAACCATGGTTGTGTCCATGAAAGGGAGAATAACTGTCTGGATGGGATCGCTGTGGAAAAGGCTCTGGGGTTCTGATACTGCCCAGGATGAATACAAATTAACAGTGAGGAGAGGGAAGTGTCCCCCTGGAAGGCAGCACCAGGCAGGTTGTACATCCTGCTTAGCCAGGACTGGGGAGGCTTCAGCTGGAGAGGGAGGGCTTTGGGCACCCACTTCATGATGTGGACACTGCAGATTCAAACAGATGCCAGGAAGAAGGGGAGAAGTTCCCAGAAACGGGACCTATGAGAAAAGTTGAAGTAGTTAAACCTTAATAAGAAAAGACTGAAAGAGTGCAATTTGCTGATGTGCTGAAGGACATCTCAGCAGAGGCTCAGTGCTTCTGAGGGTGTAAGACAATGAGGTTTAATTTCCAACAGAAAGAAGATCTGTGTTAGAGCAAGAAATTTTAGCTCTTAAATCAGCTGGAAAGGACAGCCATGAATTATCCTTTACTGGGTGCTTTTAAGAATACTTTAATAAGCTTTCTGTTGATGGACATCTAGATCAGGGATGTCACATTTCTTTAAGCTCAGAAGTGACTTCCATTTCAATTGGGATCACAGTCTCTATCTTTGGAACTGATCAGAAAGCCATCCTGGAGATAAATCTCTCTGCCAGAAGCCTCATCAAAATCAATGCAGCTCCATACAATACTGAAATAGATTTTTAAAGAAAAAATTGTGCTCAGAGGAGTTGTAGGTACATATAAGGGTGCTAACAATGTATGCTAATCCATTCCTGTCAATCCAATGATGAAATAATAACATCCAAAAGTAAATTTTTGCTGCTCTTATTTCCGTTTTGGAAAAGAGTTCAGTGTCTGAAATCTTTTCTGGCTCTTTCTTTCTTTCCCCCCCTCAATTATATAATTTGGGATAATAAGAAGTAATACTTCTCATAAGCTTTTCCTCACTTAAACCATAGTAGCTACAATATTCTTCCTACTCTTCATACCCACAGCAGACTTCTTCATAAATAAAGTCAGTGAGAATATGGTACTTCACACATGAATATCCTGTCTTTCCCCATGCTCCTCACAACGGTAATCCCTGCCATGGTTATTAATTATTCAAAAAGTAATGAATAATAATAAATAATGGAGATGATTACTGAAGTGTGATTAATGAAAAATGATAAATAATTGGGGGGGGGAGTATTGTTGGTTGTCAGATAATATCTATTTATTACAAACCATGAAGTAGGGCAGGAAAGCCTTGTGCAGTGATGAAATAGCCACATTCTGTCACCATTTTCAGAAGGGTTCGAGGCTGTCAGTGAGAGTCAAATTTTCTTCAAAATGCTCCATTTTCTATGCATTGATTTCCCTTAACGATCTGCATCACGGTAAAACTGCTAGAGGCAGAAAAAGGTCAAAAATTCACCCCTTCTTTTGGGTGGTTAAGTAAGAAAGAAACTTCTGAAAATCAAATCAGCAATTCAGGTGCTGAGGTCTTGGGAATTTGGTTCTGAGGGTTTAGCTGGAGTGTATTATTTTCCTTAAGATTGGCCTCATATGGCCAATTACATATATCCCACAATCCACTGTAGTGATAGAAAGATCATGATCTGAAACAAAGAAGGAAGAAAAATGAAGAAGTGAATCCTGCTTTTGATTCTCATCTTAATGGTAATGAGAAAAATTGTGGCTAATTATAAGGGTTAATTGGCATTTGCACAGGTGCAGATGTGACATGTAGGCACACACTCTGTTTGCTACAGATGTTGAAACCTAGTTTTAATTTCATAAGGATTTATTTTGATTTAACCAAACACAGGCACCTGAACTGGATGTAAACTGACTCAGTGGCTTAGAGCTGCCAGGAACCTGCCCAGTGCATCCAGGTCTTGCAGTAGAACCTGAAATCACATTACTGGGGAAGAGACTGAGTTGGTTTCTTCCTTACAGGTGAAAATGGAAACCTAGTGAAGAAACAGGAACTGCACTGGTACAGGTTGCCCAGAGAAACTGCGGCTTCCCCATCCCTGAAATTGTCCGAGGCTGGGTTGGATGGGGCTTGGAGCAACCTGGGATGGTAGAAGATGTTCCTGCCCATGGCAGGGGGGTGGAACAAGCTGATCTTTCGGGTCCTTTCCACCCAAACCAGTCTGATTCTACGAAAAACTGGGGTTCCTCAAGCTTCACCCCTGGCCTAAGCAGAGGTGCACTTTCAGCTGGTTATTGCCAAGGCTGCAGCAGCCGTGTTCAGGTTGTCTCTGCAGCAGGCAGATGTTTGTGTCTGACAATACGTAAAGCAGTAATAAAAGAACACTTAAAATTTTAATTGAGGTGCAGACAAGACTTAAATGATACCACTTTGGGGGAAGGGCAGGGGAAGCATTCATGCTGCAAAGGATAAGCAGCTCAGTGACTCTGCACATGGCTTTGCATCCACCCAGGAGTTTCAGCTGGAATAGGTTTCTGCATGTGAGCCTTGGCTCCCAGGGAAGTGGGATGGGAGCTCACGGAGCTGCCTGGCAAGGCTCTGAGTCACAGTGATCCCTGACTGCAGCTCAGCCATAGAATGTCCTTGTGGTGAGCTGTGAGCACTTTTGAGAAGGGATATGGACCTTGGAAAGCTGCTGCTAGATGGAAGTTACCATGCTGCTTATGGAAGTTACCTTCCTGTGTTCTTCCTAGAGGAGAAGCAGTACCCTTGGGTTCGTGCTGGTCAGAGCCATGGAAAGGACCAGTGAGCTTGTTTCATTCTTATCAGCTGGTTGACATCAGCAGGAAAAAAAAAACCACTGGTAGAAAGAAGGGTCATTCTAGAAATGTGTGTCTCCATATCCTTGATATACTGTTGATTCTAAGGAGCTGCAGGGAGAAATATTTAGGTATTGCACCCCACACACCATTTAAATCCTGGTATTACCAGGTTAGCATGAATACCTTTCTTTCAGGAGTCTTTTGGCTTGATTTCAGACCCTTCTTCCTCAATTTCTACCTCCCTTGTGTAATTCTACAGTTCATCTGTTATGTGTCCAGTAAAGCCAGATGTTGAGCCCTAAAGGTGTTTTCTTTCAAGAAACCTTGGGTCCCAAATTTTGGCACTTATCATTTTATGCTGTTACCCAGGATGGACAAAGTGCACACAGGCTGAAGAACAACAGAGGGGAGACTCATGGACCATATTTTTTGTTAAATCCCTATGGAAAGCTCAGATGAATTGCCCATCTTGGCATAGGGGGAAGCCTCATGTGGCTTTCCCACTGTCTCTGTCAGATGAGATGTCCCAACCTGACACGTGCTTCCCTGACACGTTTAGTTGTCTGTTTGATTTATCTCAACTCTTCTTTCTTCAAGCTCCTCTTCACAGCAACACAATAAATAAAGAAACCAAAGTAGTAGATGCAATTAAAACCATTGCTGATCCAACTATTTTGAAGTTGACTGATCCAAGGATTTTGAAGCTAACTACAATAAGGTCAAGTTATACTTCTGCTCATTTTACTTTTCTTATTCAGCTCTTTAATGACTTTTTGCATCTTTCATTTGATTCTGTGCCTCGGGACAAGTAGCAGTGCAAAACCATCCAGGAAAATCAAGAGACAAGTGTTGTTCCTAGCAAGAGGAAACATTTTTCCAGTTTTATAACAGCAGTCTTTCAGCTAACAACCCTATGGATGTCAAAGTCACCCCTTTCAGCAAAGACCTATGAAAAATCCCAGACTCTGACTTTGAAATGCACTTAGAATGTTGAGCCAGCAGAGAATGGACCACGTTGGTGTGCAAGGCTCCCTCATTCTGTTCCAGGGAGGGGTTGGACAGCACTATGTGGTTCCTGATAAACATCTGATGGTGATTTACTGACTTCCAGATTGTACTGAGGGGAACATCTAACAGCTGGATCAGCATCCACAGCTCGTCTCCTAAGGGGTGCAGCAGAAATCTTTGGTGTGTAAACAGCCTGGCAAGAAATCAGTGAAAGAGTGGGTTGGGAAGAGGGGGGAAATTACTTCAGATGATACCAGCAAACTCTGCCAAGATCAGTCTTCCTCCTTTGGGATTATTTGATGCATCACCCTGCAAACTGCAGCAGAAAGATACAAGAAAACACATGCAAAGATGAGGATGGGGGGTACCAAGCTCTCATGGTGCTCTACAGTGAATTGATGATTAGTAACAGGAAACTTACTGAGCTTTTTGTGGGATTTGCCACCTCTCAGACTTTGTGCTGTTAATCCGTTTGATGGCCTTTGGGACACTGTTTCTGTTTGCAAGTGGAGAATTACTAATTTATTTTTTTTTAAACAAAACAAAAGTACAGAAGTTCACGTACAGCCATACAGAAATAAGGCCAAACCTCCGAGCCTCATTAATTTGTTTCCTCCCCATTTTACTTGTTTATAGCACATGGAAGTGCATTTTCATTTCTCAGTTCAATTGTTTTTTGCCATCAGTTCATGCAACGCGTCCAGGTGTTGTGCAGACCACAGGCTGAGAAATAGTTCTTTAGAGATCACGCCATGTGAGACCAAATGTGGTAAACAGAAGTGGGAAAGTTACTGAATGACCTATAGTCAACCCCTTTGCTTTCCAGTAGGGTCAGGAAGATCAATGCTTTTCAAGACACAAACTTGTCTGGTGTGTTTTTAAAAGCCTCCAGTGATGTGGATTTCACATTCTCCCCAGGCACAGCAGAAAGAGCTCTGAGAGCCCAGCTACCTTGAAAATTGAGGCTGAGCAAGGCAAAGTTTTCCTTCCATCCATGAAGACCTTGGAAAAGCAGAAAAGCAAGCAGGAAAGGCCCTGAGAGAGCTATTAATGACCCCTCCTGGAAGCCTGCAGCTGGCAGCCACCTCAGCCTCAGTTCAGTCTGTGCAGATGAATTGCAGGTGCTTCCATCCCATAAGTCTATGAAGTTTCCTTTCACTTTAATATTTATGGGAAGCCACTATAACATATCAAAGGTGTGCTCATCTTTACTCCATTACTCATGAGAGAGATAACTCAATATGTCAAAGATGCCCTGATCAAGGGGCAATTTCTCTTCTCCCCATGCCAAATGCAGACCAGGTGTAAATGGATGCATCTCCATGAAAATTGTATCTTTTCATGCTGGCACTGAGCAGAGACCTCTTGCTTAGTCTACTGGAACATTTCCCAGATACCAATGTCAGCTCCTCAGTTCAATCCAATGCACATCACATGACCCTTTTCTTTAAGCAGCCCTACGGAAAGAACAGACTGGAATTGTGCTTTCATGCCTTAGTACTTTGTTTAAGAGCATGAAATTGTCTCTTGGTGAGAGAGATGCAGTCTTTCAAGCTGGCAAAGAGGAGAGACATTTTTAAGCACCCTAACCCAGAGGGATGTAATAGCTGCTGAGGCTGGGATTCATCTCCCTTCCCTTTAGAAGTGGAACAGTGAGAGGGCTGAGATAATCACCCCAATCTCTCTTCAGGCTGGGGCTGTGGGTGCCTCCTGAGACGATTCATCTGACCCAGATTAGACCCTGTTCTTGAGAGGGAAATGAGGCATCTTCCTATTGCTGCTGTCTGGAGAGGCAGCCTGGCGTGACTACATCAGCCGTAGATGCTGAACACCTAGATGTTTAAATTTAGGAAATGAGTCTCACTCTGCCTGGCGTACAAAATTCCAGCAGTTTAAATCCCCGTGCATTAAGAACAGTTTATGAAATTTTACTTCAACCTTGTGTTAAGTTCAAGGTTTGAGAAACAGAAAAAAAGGGGGCAGGGAATACACTTGTGCAGCCATTTTACTTGAATATTTTTTTAAAAATAGGGAAATGCTGAGGTACTCCCAGCTCCCACAGATGCCTTTGGAAATCCCAGGAAGATTCCATGCTCAAACCAGACTTAGGGAAGGCATACAGAAAAAAGAAAAATCTTTTGGAAATACTATTGCATAGGGCACAGAAAATGAGCAATGAATGGCTTTTATAAGTCTTTTTTTTCTCCTTCCCTTTTTGAATCTCAGAGATCTCAGAATTTCTTTGGCTTCGTCATTATCTGTTGTGCTTAGGTAGGCTTAGGAGGAGTTTTCATTGACCTTTTTGGAGGGTTTTTTGTTTGTTTTGTTTTTGTTTCTCTGCCTTATTATACTCCCCTCTTGCTGTACTCCTGCATTTCCAAGTAAATCCAAGAGAGCTTTATTATTTATAGAGCAGCATAAATATCCCTGGTGCTTTATATACCAGTACAAATGCATTACCTGACCTCAATGTGTTCTCACCACAGAAGTATCCAGAAGATACCAAAGCCTCAAGTGGAGGAATGGGAACATCACCATGGCATTGGGGTGGTGAGGTCACCACAATGAACAGTTTTATGGGACAGGAAAATTGTATTGGCTTAAGGTGTCCCTGCCCATGGCAGGGGTTGGAATGAGATGATCTTTAAGGTCTCTCCCAACGCAGACCATTCTGGGATTCTGTGATCCTCTATGAAGGGAGGAACATACATTTTATAGCCTTAAAGGTGAAAAGCAAAAAAAGAAAAGAGAAGCTAAGGACCAATGGTCATTTTCTCACAGCATCATAGTAGCCTAGAATGGTTTGGGTTGGAAGGGACCTTAGAGATCATCTCATTCCAACCCCTGTCACAGGGACACCTTCCACTGTCCCAGGTTGTTCCAAGCCCCATCCAACCGGGCCTTGGACACTTCCAGGGATGGGGCAGCCACAGCTTCACTGGGCAACATTTTATTTATGTTTCATGAAGGGTTACTTCAGACAAGGTCTGGCTTTGTCCTGGGGGCTGTGTGGCTGTTGGCACCTGTATTAATTTAATCCAGAGAAACAGAGTCCTGCTCCCCCCACAATGTGAACCCAAGTTCAGTGATAACTTCAGTGTTGAGTGAGGACAAGAGGAGACTGGAACACTCCAGCAGAGCTCATTTGGATGCCACCTGGGTCTGTGCAATTCTAATGCAGCATTGTCAGTAGGAATGTTCTCCCTCTCCTCTGAAGGGAACATTTTGAGTGTTGCCTGTGTGGAAGGTAAAGAGGCCCAGACAATCGATGTGTTCAAGTACATGGCTTTGAATGGGGTGAGTAAATGTAAAGTCATTGAGGAATAAAAAAATGTTTCTGGGTACTGATGAAGTACATCCTGTGCTCTGTGGTCTTAGAGCAACCGTGGTCTATTTTGACTAAAATGACTATGAGGTGTTTTCACAATGCAGAGGAGAAAAAAGCTGGAATTGCTGCTTTTAAATCAGAAAATGAAAAAAGGAAAAAAGTTGGATGCACACAAGTGAGACAGATACCATCTCAAACAGATCTTTGTTGGCTCTGTGTTATTAGAATAAGCACTATAACATCTGTGGACACAAAATGCATCAGTCTGCACACGTCCATGACCCTGCACACACCAGCACACACACACACTCTTCCCTCATCCTACATGAGCACTGTTGTATTAACAGCTTTCCAGCTCAAAAGCTGCCAGCAGGCTCTCCTGACTACACACAGACAGAATATACACAGGCACAAACTGTGCCTTCTGCTCAGCAAGGCAACAATTTGCCACCTTAAATCATTATCACCATCAGCATGATGATTTGCTCATTGCTGAATGTATTTCATCAACCTGTGTGAGCAGGTGTGAGGGGAAAATGGAACCACCCCAAAACCAGACCCAACAAGGTCTGCCTGGGTAAAATAAGGATATTCTCAGAATTATTATATATGCAGCCATCATGCTAAAACTCACATGGATACATATCCTAAATCCAGGTTCCCTCCTTCCCCCAGTTGTACCAAGGAATATACCTCCATCCAAACTTAGGAAACTCTACCCAGACCTCAGCTGCCATCTATTTACTCCCACACACTCCCTTCCACAGACACAATTTTTTAAAAAAATAATTCCCCATCACCACATTCCCTCTTTCCTTGCAGTCAGAAATAAGTCCCAGGAAGCTGCCAGAGGTTTAGAAGCTAA
Source organism: Climacteris rufus (assembly GCA_013398175.1). Classification (NCBI taxonomy): domain Eukaryota; kingdom Metazoa; phylum Chordata; class Aves; order Passeriformes; family Climacteridae; genus Climacteris; species Climacteris rufus. Next base: position 757,706 of record VZRZ01007427.1, on the reverse strand, counting down.
GCCAGCCATGCGTGGCTCCGGTGCTGCTGACATTACCAGACGGCATTAATTTAATTCCACTCAGTTATGCTTTTAAATTTGATTTGAAAAATGTGTCATAAAATACCATTAAGTACAGTGCAGCATTTTGAAACAGGCTGTGATGTTCCCTGCACTGACAAAATCATGGGGAAGGGAATGTAATTTTCATAGCTAAGTACTGGGGGGCATGTTGGGAGAAATTCCTTTAGAGAGTGGGTTGAGTGAAGCAAGAATCTTGAATAAACATTATATTCACTAAATATTTTTGTGGTGCAGCAGATCCGGAGACCACTGGTTTAATGCTTTAAGGCCGAGGGTTGATGGAGAAAGAAAAGATACATACAAAAAAGGAGAAAAGGGAAGGAGGAGAAACTGAAGAACAGATTTCATAAAATCATAGGTTGATTTGAGTTGGAAGGGACCTTAAAGTTCATCTTGTTCCAACCCCTGCCATGGGCAGGGACACCTTCCACTATCCCAGGCTGCTCCAAGCCCCATCCAACCTGGCCTTGGACACTTCCAGGGATGGGGCAACCACAGCTTCTCTGTGCCAGGGCCTCCCCACCTTCACAGGGAAGAATTTCTTCCTAATACCTAACCTAAATTTGCCCTCTTTCAGTTTAAAGCCATTCCTCCTTGTCCTATCACTACATGTCCTTGTAAACAGAAAGATCAACACCTTTTGAAGGCAGGGTGAGTTTTAATTGGTGCCCATTTCAGGTCCAGGCCACTTCCACTCCCAGGGACGTTAACATCCCTGGCATTAGAGTCCAGTCTCATTTTTGGTTTTCCAACTTCCATAGGCAGCCCATTTGTTCAGCCCTGTGCTAGGCATCCTCAGAAGTACTTGCACACAGTGCTGGCTTGTCATCTGTAGTAGCTGGCACACAACACCTACAGACTCATACCTGGTAACGAAGGAGCAGATGGTCTCATGAAAAGGACTGTGTTGGAAACATTTTCTCCTATCCAAAGGCTCAGATTCTTTTTTTCTCTGTCTGCAATCTGAGTGTTATTCTGAGAAGGCAAAATCATTAGTGGAGGATTGGTAATAAAAAATTATTTGAGTGAATCAAAAAGTTTTCTGTTAATTGTCATCATTGTGTTTCAATATTGTTGTGAAATTGTCATCACTTCAGACAAAAAGAAACATTAATGGGGGAGTTGTGCTTTCATCATGCACAAGATGTCAGAATTTCTATTAATTTCTTTAAGAAAATTTTAGAAGCAGATTTTTACAAAATTTTGTACAATCTTAAAAGGTTCTCCCCTGTGTCTGGCCATGAGACCCGTACCCCTGTTGGCAGCACACCTTCTCAGTGTGAGGCTGGGAGGCTGAACAGCCTCTCCTATGGACACATCCTGGTGGTTTTCCTCCGAAGGGATGGGGCTGATGGCTGAGACAGCCCTGTGAGGAGCTGGATTTGGGGGCTGCATGTCTCTGCATAGGTCCTGGGCTTTCCCCCACCTCCCACTGTGATCCTGTGTGTTTGTGGGCATGAAACTTTTACCACATTACTGAACACTGAGCAGCACCAGAAAGAGTGTGATAATGAGTGGATCTGGACAGCTCTGCTCTGGGTTCTTAAGTCAGCCTTAGAAAGATGGAATGCATTGCCTTCACCCTTTTAATTTAAACCTAAAGTATGGCTTCTGCAAAGTACCCAAGTGAGGGGCTCAAAGATCTAATTTTCTGAAGCACTGCCCTTTCATCACTCTCCCTTCTCGTCTTCCCAACTTCTCTTTCCCTCTCCTCGCCATTATAATTTTCCCTTTGACCATGGCTTTCATTTCTATTCTCTGAGCAGAGAATGGAGCGGCTGCCTGTCCTCAGCCCTTCCCAGGGACAGAGCTGTGAATACTGATGGACTCTCGCCCTGGCCAGCACCCAAGTGCTCCCTGACAGCCTTCAAGCAGCCGGAGCACACCTTAGGAATGCTGAGCCATTCACAGCTGCACAGTGCTGGCTGCTGACTGACACCGAGTGCTGGCACACACCTGGAATACTGAGCAATCCACTCCTCACGCTGGAATATTGAATGACCCTCAGCCTCCAGCGCTCCCTGAATACCAAACAGCTCTGCACCTTTACAGCATCTGAAGGGAAAGGTGGAGATGTGGCTCAAAACCAATCCTCCTGCAGAAAAAAAAAAAAAATAATGTTTGAAAAGGTACAGAGTCTGTCTGAAGCTGTGGAGTTGGATTCTGAGCTGGGATTTTCCAGAGATGGTATGGAATATAAAGAGCCCTAATGTTACCAAAGGATGTGTTGGGAGCTAGGAAGCCAGTGCAGTTTCTTCAGGTGCTTTTTAGAAATCCAGTTTAAAGTTGAACATGTTTCCTGGTGAACAGAGAGGGCATTGCTATTCCAAACAGGTCCTGGTGTCAGCAGCACAAGGACAAGGAGCATCTCTGCACTTGGGGAGGCCAGGTTGGAGTGGCTGCAGGCCTTGTGTGTGAACTGTAAATGACCCCCTCGTGAAGCCAAAACACTTCCTAATTTTTCCTTTCCTAGGGTACCGTAGACAGGAGATGCACAACAAAGGTTATTTGGAAACTCATTTTTCCCCTCCAGGGTATTAATACAAGCTTTACAAAGGCTTATAATCCCTTTAGACAACAGCAGCAAGAGCAGCAGCAACTACAAAGCCCTAAGCTTGGAACTCAATCCCCTGGTGATGGGCTGAACCCTCTGCTGAGGTTGCAAAGGAAAAGAGAAAGGTGTGAAGATATTTACATCAAACACATGGAACAAGAGGGGATTTTAATCAAACTTTTCTTTTTCATCTCTTCTTTCTTCTCTTGGAATCTGCTTTTTCTTTATCCTGATGAAACTCAGTGCTTGCTTTTTTGCCTTTTTATTTTTTCTCCTCTAAAAAGGAGGATTTGAAAAAAAAAAAAATAAAATCACAATCCCACTGAAAACTCTGAGTATTAAAACTCCAGGGCAATGCATCTCCAAAATCTATAAGACTGTAAGAAGATAAGAGACAAAAACCCACAGAAATGTTTCCTCTCTGTGTCTTTGGAAGTTGCAGACGCGTGTATAATACCCCTAAGCCGGGGTAATCTGCTTGCCTCCTCCTGCCTTTCCTGGTGCACACGGATGTTCTTAGCATTAATATTCCTCACACTCCAGCAAATGAACACCCAGGAGGCAGCTGACTCAATCAGTGCTTGTTTTACTTACTGTGTATCACTGGGAAAAAACCATAAACTAGAGCACAGCAGATCTGTAATGCTCATCTCAATATGCTTCCCCTGTTGTTCCAGCCCTGATGAACCTTCCTGTTCAGCCAGAATCAAAGGAAAAAAAGAATTAAGAAATATATTATAACAAACTCATTAGCAACGTGTGGTAAATTAACATTGGGGTTTCCAGTTCCTCGTGGTAGGAGGGTTTGTGGATAAACATGTTTGTTTACTTCATTTTTCCTGCTGCCTTCTCCAGAGTATGATTATTCCTCAGTGATGTCACAACTCCCAGGTCTGACGTCACAACTGTTTCCACAGCAACCAAATTTACTCAAGGACTCATTTGAAACCAGGTAGCCCAGAATAAAGATAATTCAGGAAAAGTATTTGTCCATTCTTACCCATAAAATTGATGGGCTCCTAGCACTGCTGTTTGGAGGTTGGAATTTGTTTTAATTTAGGATGGCACAATCACAAAATGCAGAGGAGCTAGCTGTTATTTTTGGAACAGATACAGCTGCAGGGTAATTGAGAGAGAAGCCTGTACAGACCATACAGATGAGCTCATTTCACACAACCAGAACCACAGGCCCAGGTGGATGGGGTATAATGTACAGCCCCTGGATTTCCCTGATCAATTCCTGCTATCCCTGATGGAGATCAGTGCAGGCAGCAACTGGAGGGTGTTGGCTGGATCTGTAATGACGGCAGTGGGAGCACAGGCACCTACCCTACTTAAAGTAGCATCCTACACTGTGCATCCTAAGTGAGGAGTGATGGATCGTGCCTCTCCAGCTTCCTAACATCAAAGCCTGCCTTCCTATCAATTCCTCATGGATCTACTCACCCTAAACCTCACTTTAACCCATCCTACCATTGGTCACTGTATTGACTTGCTCATGAGTCTCCCAGAGAGGCTTTAATTGAATTTGCAGCAGAAGATATAGATCTAAAGAGACAGAAAGGGAGATGATGCTGGGGCAGTGGAAAAAGCTTCAGGAGACAAGTTGCCTCTTGGGAAGGTGATACCGTGGAAGTTCCTTTGATTCATGGAAACTGGAGAGGGGCTGAGGGTGGTGAAACAAGCTGTAGGCACAAACATGACTGTAAGATCATGCAGAAAGCTGTGTTAATTTAGAGAGGAGCTTGAACAAAGGCTTGAATCAGGCACACTAGATTTGGATAGGGATTTAGATAGGGGGATATTTCCGGTAAATTTCCTAACAGATAGATGGAAACATTTTGGAGGGAATGTGGTAAGTGAAAGGCAGCTCTTAACAAATCCTAAACTGGGTGTGTGAGAGGTGAATAGGATGGATGGCTGTCCAGTGGTGACTTGTGTATGGGTTTTAGTTAAAAGTTTAGTCACCAGGACCACAATGACAAGAATTTTGCTGACAGTGAAGTTCCTCTTTGCTTGGGCTCCTGGCACTAAGAGAAGGGAAGCAGATAGCCATGGTCAGCACAAGTTTAGCCAACCCAGACTCCATCCAACAGGCTCTGCTTGGCTCACGGGCAATAGGAGGAAAGTTAATGCAGCTGCACTCAGAGGGGGTGCATTTCATGCTCTGCTGACTCTCCATTCATTGCATGCATTGGCTCCAAAGCCAAGAGCAGCCCGTGGGATCCCTGCCTCCTGCCCTGGGACCTGGATGTGGCTTTGCCCTCCCGCTCCGTGGCATTGTTTTCCAACAGCGTGTTCTTGGAGCAGGCTGCAGTTACAGCAGTGCCTGGCAGAAGGCCTGGCAGTGCCAAGCTCTAATCCAAGGACTGTGCATGTTCTTTATGTCTGATAAACAAACAGGGAGTTTGCCTCCTGATTTTACCTGGTTTGTGTTTTAACTGAGTCACATTCAGCAAAACACCAAAGGGCTGAGGTGTCTCAGCACTACAGGATATGCCTGTTTCCAAGGAATTTGTGTCTCAGTTTGGGGCACATCATTCCAATGTTTTCAGACTCACACTGGTTGACATTTGGTTCATGTTGATCTCCGACCCATAAGAAAAGCAATCACACATTCTGGGGGCCTTGAAACAAGCACTGTTGTGATAACTCTGTTTTTCTTTGCTCCAGGTTTTGTTTACTCCCCTCAGGCTCCTTGCCCAGAGCATGCAAATAATGGCAATACCAATAGGAGACCCAGGTTGCTTCCTATCCCATTCTTCCTACAAGGACATCCCCTATTGTTCTTTCTAGGAACTCAAAGTGGTTTTCAAAGACCCGGAGGAACACGTACTAGGTGGTGACACAATGTCTGAGTGCTGTAAAGCAAACAATTTTCCCTCCATCGAGCACCAGTTCCAGCACTACTGGGGCCAGGTCTGACTTTCCTCCACTCTGAAGAGTTTCGTCAGTGCATTGTTTGGAAGGTCAAGCACCTTCTCCTTGCTACGCTTTCTGAATCCTGAATAAAGAGGCAAAAAAGTGGTGCCTCTGTAGGATTAGGTGCTTGTTGCCCTGACTTTTGCAGTTCTGGATGTTATCATTCTTTTGTAGCTAGTTTCTCACATTCTTCTATGTAAATATAGCCATGTTATTGTAACAGTATCTTATCATTTATGTTCCTTTCTCCTGGACACAGAAGTTTGATGGACATTTCCTTCGACCACTGTGATTGAGGGAGGATGAACTTATTTCCTCCAATGGACAGTGATTTCTAAATGTATACATAATAAACAAGGCGGGTCTCGCTCGCCCCTTTTCTTTCCTCCTTGCTGCTGACAGGTGTCCCTCGTCTCTTTCTTCCTTTGTGTCGTTACTGCGACAGGTGCTCTGAAGATTAAGGGAGCTTCTCTGCCAGTCTCAGCCCCTGTTTTGATGGAATCTCTGGGCATATGAAATGGTGGAATCTTTGTCACCCTATAGATTATGTTTATAATGCAAAGATCTGGCTTCCCTCCTATAAATGGAATTTTACTCACTTGCTGTTTGCTCTAAAATATGGGGGGCACTGCTCCAGTTCTGCCATGAACAGGGAAGGAGTGGCCACGATGCTAGCCCAGTCCCAGCTCTCCTTGGCCTACACAGTGGTGCTTTAGAATTCCAGAATCATTAAGGTTGGAAAAGACTTCTTAAGATCGTTGAGTCCAACCTAATACTGCCCAGTCCACTAAGCACCACATCTACATGTTTTTTTGAACACTTCCAGGGTAATTCCATCACTTCCCTGGGCAACCTTTGTCACAGGTCAGAGCCTTGATCATGGAGAGTACCCGAAACATTAACAGGAAAGGTTTGGAGGATGTGAGAGCTCTCAGCCAGTTATTGTCACTTCAGTGACACCTTCTAGAGATTCATGAGTTGCCCTTGACTTACCAGATACATCCCTTCTGTTGTGACAACTCCCAGTGATGCTGAGGATCCACTCTCTGCTCCAGCCAGACCCTTCCAGCCCACCCAGCTGCCCCAACTCCCACTGGAGAAATCCTTGCACCCTTTCCAGCATGCAGTGGATGCTTTTGCAAAGGCTGGAGCAGGAAGCCCAACTCCCCCAGCCAGATTGAGATGATTCATGGCTCCAGAGCAGGCAGCCCTGCTGATTTGAGGACCGGGAGTAGGCATGCACTTGGTTTGCTGAAAATAGAATGTTTTTTTCTGTGTCAGCATCTCCTGCTCCTCCATCCCCCACAACATTTTCTGATTACATCCTTGAAGTGTCACCTGCACACCGCGTTTTGGAGAATGGCAGCTGAGTCCTGTGTTCAGAGGGAGATTGGGAATACTGAGGAGGAAAAGAGAAGCTTCATCAGCAGAGTCTGAGAGGGAGGGAAAAAAAGAGGAAAATAAAGGAAAATATCAGTCCCAACCTCTTCCCTTCCACAGCAAGGCTCTTGTTTTATTACCTGATGGAGCACAAGTGCAAGTGTTGCAAAAAGTGCCTGGGAGCCACTGGGTCAGACTGAAAATCAAGGAAACCTGTTCTGGGATGAAAAGAGTGGAGGAACTGTGACGTAACCCTCAGGACCTGGCAGGACGTTATCAGCAGTGCAGTGATTGCTGCTTGGACTGACTGCAGAGGTGATGCTCACCTGCTGCCATTCCCCTCACCACTGCCACTCACAGCAGGTCTGGGAAATCAAAGAATCACAGAATAAACTAGGTTGGAAGAGACCTTTAGATCACCAAGTCCAACTTACAGCCTAACACCTAACATGTCCTCCTCAAATCCTTAAGGTGTGGAATCCCCTAAATGCAGGGATTTCTTCTCACACATTACGTGCTGCCACACGTACCCAGAGCCCCATTCCAGCCCAGCCCAGGGACACCAGTCCCTGCCCCAGAGGTTCTGTGGGATGCTGGGCTGCTCTGCCTGCCCCCATCACAGTCCTGCTCCCTTGCTGGGGCGGTGGGATGGATCCCAGGCTCTGGCACTCACCCTGCCAGGCCCCTGGGGGGCTCCTCCTGACTCCCCAGCTCTGTTTGCACCCTGATTCTCTCTTTCAAGGTGAGAAGTGCATGTTAGATCAACCAACTCTAATCACAGAACCCTTGGAACAGAGACTGTCCCTTGTGTATATACACTCATATTTTAGATCAACTTGGCTTCCTAAAATAATACTAGGTAATACTTAAAGAAATTTCCCACCTCCTTTGAATACCAAAATTCATCTGTTTTTCAGAGCAGATACCATTTTCCCCCTGAACACACATTGTTTACCACACAATCCATAATGGATTGTACAGAAATACACTGTTTTATTTTTCTTACAGGCATCCAGCTAATGGATGAAGTAATTTAGAGAGGCTATTGTATTTCATTCAATAGCCTGTATGTAGATTTGTTGTGAAGGATAAAATGTTCCCTCTTCAAACACTAACAATGGGAGCACAGTCTACCACTGACCTTGTATCTGCTGCTGTGCTCTGTGCAGGGAACAATGGGAGCCCTGGCAATGGGCAAGGCAAACACAGAGATGTTTATTTTCAATAGCAGGGACCCATCCTCTTCCACAGAGCACGTGTTGGTGTTCACCTGCACATGAGGTACAATTATTCACAGTCCTTTAAGGTTTAAATGAATGCCTCTGATTTCCAACTGTCCTGGATAAAATAGTTGTTTGTCAATGCCCAGGCATGGGTCTTAAAATTAAAAAACTGCGAGCTTCCACTACTCTTTGTGTGTGGGTATGTGTGCTTTCAACAATTGTGAGGGACACTGACTGCCTTCTCTGCCCTCAGAAACAGTTCTATTTCTAAAGAGTAACATTCAGGCTTTTAAATCCAATGTTTCCTAATTATGGGTGCAGTAAGTTCTGTTGATAACCTGTAAAACATTTTCATATCTTCTGAGGTGCAAAAAGATTAGCTGAAATTATGATGGTATTATTCTACTCTGTCTGTGAATTAATAGAGAGCACTAATGGAAGTGTTCTCTAGTGTCAGTGGGATGGGATCCATCGCATTTCATTAACCACCTGGGAGTTATAGATCTTGTCTGGGCTGGTTGTTCCGGATCTTTCTAAAGGCTGTGCACAGCATTATACATCTCATAGTGCATATTCACACACCAATTCTGACATCCAGATAGACAGGACCAATAATCTGTCTGATACAGATGCCACTCACCCTCTGGATTCACCTCCTGGGGATGGGGAGACTAAACCCCTCTATTTTAGTTGGGTACTTGTAGCTCAGAAGTGATCCTCCAATTAATTGACAAATTAATGAATGTTGCAGTGGCCTGGAGGTAAATGTGGCACATCCTTAGTACTTAGTAGAACATGAGTGTCTCCTGAGTGCACATCAGTTCTTCTGGTCCTTGCACATTCTCCTAAAAGACAAATCCCTGAGAAGGAGACTGCCTGACAGGTTCCATCTTCCTGCTTTGGCTTAAATGCAAACCATAGGAGGTTCCACCCAATATAAACACTGTTGGAAAGCACCAAGGATGATGCTGTGGCCACATTACTGCAGGGTTTCATACAATCAGAATTTCATTTTCATTGTGATGTTCCCTTATGCACCCCTTCCATGAGATTACTCTCAGGAGGTACCTGCTCAGGTGAAAACATGCAAGTGTATTGGTAATTCCATGTCCTGTGAACTCTTCTTGGCCCTTAGATAATGTCTAACCACAGGTCATTAATTGCAGCAGTGGAGCCCTGCTGCTTTCCAAACACTCGGATTTGCAGATATGAATAAAACCACAGTCCTGTGAAGATGTTTGCTGTCTAAGTTCAGACATCTGACGTGGGTGTTTGAGATAACTGGCTGGAACCCCTAAAGCTCCTTTTAAAACCAGCAGAGAAAGACTTGAAATAAAAGGAATTCATGCCAGGATCCTGACTTATCTGTTCCAAATCTGGACGAGCTAATCCTTCTTTGCTGGCTACAGAAGGAGCCGAGGAATCTGACCCACAAAACTTGGATGCCCAGGATGTCTCACATGAGTCAGTGTGAATGAGAGATGATGCATTAAGACTTTATTAGTATCTGACAGCCTTTTGATCATGGCATAGAGTAGTTACAAGTAAAGACATGAGGGTGGGATGGGTGCCAGCCTGTCTGACTCTGGGTTTGTTCCAGCACAGCTCAGCTCATGGCTGTCCTGCAGCCTCCTCTCCACAGACCTCTTCCTCTGTTAATTAGCAGACATAACCCCAGAAGTATTAAAACTATGCCTCCTTCTCCTGGGATTTAATTTCTCTAACTTTTCTCAAAATAAACAGTTTCTTTTTTGCTGTTGCCAAGATAAAGCTCTTTCTTCCACAAACTCCATCCTCCTCATTTTGTCTTCACTCCTCCCCAAGAAGCAAAAGTCTACCATGCCTCAGAGGAGAGATTCTTCTCCAAATCTGTTCCTGTTTGCACTCTCCACACTCAAAAACTTGCTCTTCAGAACAGTGTTTTCCTGGTCCCGTGCTGGAAACCTTCAAGCTTCTGCAAACCTTGCCCAACCAAGGCCCCCACCCAGCTTCCCCCAGCTCAAATGCAATTTTTGTGGAGCTCAGAGTACTTCATTTTTATCCACAACAGATGGGGCTTTTGTCTTCCATTTCAGGCCCCAGAGGTCTAAAAATCTTCCCAAACAACCCTCTCCAAAGAGGTTGCCCTTTCCTCATGTAGGCACTGATGGGTGCTGCTGCCCTGCCTCATCCTGATGGGGCAATCATGAAATTGTTAAGGTTGGAAAAGACCTTCAAGGCCCTCAAGTCCAACCTTTGACTGAATACCGCTTTCTCAACTAAACCATATCACAAATTGCCTCATCTACTAATTTTTTTAACAATTCCAGGGATGGTGACTTCACCACTTCCCGGGGGACTCTGTTCCAAGCCATGCCACCCTTCTTTCAGATGCATAAGGATCAGGGTTTTGTACTGGTTTTTCTACTTGCCTTATGCAGGTTTTTTTTTTGTGCTGGGCATGAAAGATGCCTGGAGAGGGGCATAGTAGGGAAAGCATCTGGAAAACCTCGGTAAGTGTGTTTAGGGGGAAAGTATTCCCACCAGGAGCTCTATTTGGTGGAAAATGTCTTCTTCATTGATGGTAGGTAATGCAAAGCACACTGCCTGCAGCTTTTTATTTTAATGTAGACATCTGAAAGTGACTGTATGATGGAGGGAGAAAGGGAAAGGTTATGTGTCTTCACAGCCCCAAAATGGCAGTATAATGAATATAAAAGCTATCCTCTCCTCCTCTAATATATTCACTCGCCATTCCACCCTCTTTTCTAGTGACTGTAAACAACATTTGTCATCAGCAATGGGCTACTTTTCATTATAAAACTGATCTGGAAACTACATTTTTATTTCACGTACATCAGCGGTGACGGGAGAAGAAACAGGCAAGGGGAAAATATATGTCCCTAGCAGGAGAGGGACCTGGGACAAGCGTTGCCTGCACAATTTTGGGATCATTCATACGTCTGGCCTCCAAGACAGAGGATGGTCTAATGCCTCATTAAATCCTACTGAGCCAACGATGATGTATGGTACCCTTTCAATCTTCAACGAAGTAATGCAGTAAAAAAAACCCTAATTTGCACGTTTAATGCATTCATTAAGCTATTAGTCTTTCAACAAGAGATTTAATAGCAAATTAACAGTTTTTATGAAAGAAAAAAATAACAACAAAACTCCCCACTTAGTAGAATTACTTTTGTGTCAGAGCACAATGCAGGGTAATGGGCAATTAGGGGTTTCGGAGAGGAGGATGGGAAGATGAGTTTAATTTGTGTTTGGTTTATAATTAGCTGGTGCTTGGTGCTTGGAATGAAATGAACTGGATCCCCTTGATGGGGAAGACACTGAGTTGGGCAAAAAGCACAGGGGGTGCTGAAAATGAAGAAGATGGGAGGAGCTGAAGTCAGTGGTTCATCACTGAAAATCTATTCTCATGGTACATTTCTTTCCATGCCCAAGGAATACTTTCTTGTGGTCAGATAATGGAGGCTGATTTTATGGTGACTTGGGATTAATGCAGGCCTTTCCGGACACCAGCTGGCAGGACAAACTCCTTCCAAACACAAGCAGGTACTAGCAGAACATTTAAAGCTCAGCAAAGTTGCAGTCTTTTTATTGACACCTGTGCTTAAAGTTGAGCAAACTCTCAAGTGCTTTGCTTAATAAAGATGGATTGTTTATTTAGGTCCAAAGCCTGAATTTCAGGCTGAATTCAGCTTGGCAGATATGTGCCAGTGCAGATGGCTGGCACAGGGGCTGTTTTGTAACTTTTAGTTTGTGTAATTCTCTTGGAATAAAAAAAAAAAGTCTTAATGAGAACACTGAATTCCAGGGAAGGCATTGGTGAGACAGAAAGAGAATTGCAAAATCAAGTAGTTGTCTGAACTTACTGAAAATAAATATGATACTTTACTTGAAAGAAAGAAGTGGAGCTGTGTTTGTTTGCTTGTTTATTTTTAAATGTCATTTCTAAGTTTTCTATTTCTTTGAAAAGTCAGTTGACAGAATATTGAGCACCAGATCCACAGAATTGTTTGGTCTTTTTTTCTCTTTCCACACAAACTTCAGGGGAAAAAAAAGATTTTTTTTTCCCGTATCAGAAAAAAATTCTTTAAGGGATCCTACAGTGAGCTTTGATTTTCAGCTGGAGTGAGACGGAAAAAGGGAGAATAGTCCAAAATCAATTTCTTAAAGGTCTGAGGAATCATAAATATAGTTTAAATCAATATGTGAGTGTTTGTATGTGTTTGCATGTGTGTGAGTCTTCCCTCACACACATTTATTCAAACAACTGCTTTCCCATAACAGAATATTCAATTCCTTAGGGATAATAAATTGGCTTTCCAAAGTGGAATATTAGCATCAGGCAGTGGATTCTTTACATCTGCTTTTCCAAAACTTTTCTGCCCGTAGAGGATTCTCTTCTGTCCCTGACACTGATTCTATGTAGCTGTACAAGCATTGACATCCAGGCCAGGAAAACACCCCTTAACAAAGTGCTTTTGTGCAAACTCTGTGAGCTTTAAGAACCAGCCTAAAGTTAAGCAGGTGCCTAAACTTTGTCACAAGTAGGTAAAGCAGCCACATCTCAGTGTCCTTGACTTTCTGTAGGTGAGGCCAAGTTAATTCTTGTGTCACCATGGACTCCAAGAGCAGTTTCCCTGCCTAAAAATTCAGGAGGATCCTTAGGATCCAAGGCTGATCACATTTGCATCCCAGAGCATGGTGTTCTGCATGCTGCTCTTCCAATATTTACCCAAGGTAATGGATAGGAGTAATAAGGCTTTGTACCTCAGGGAAGTGCAGTTGGAATTTACCAGCTGCATGTGCAGCTTGGATGGGGGAGCTCCTGGCAGAAGATATCAGAGATTATTCCAGATGTTTCAGGGTTGGAGATTCTGGGCTGCTGTTTGGTAAGAAAGCAGAGGTACAGAGCACATGGTTCAGCTGAGGAGGTTCCTTCCTGGAATGTAGCTGGGCTATTGTAGGCAGAGAATCCTAAAATGGTTTGGGTTGGGAGGGAACTTAAACCTCATCTCATTTCACCCCGTGCCACAAGCAGGGACACCTTCCATCATCCCAGGTTGCTCCAAGCCCTGTCCAACCTGGCCTTGGGCACTTCCAGGGATGGGGCAGCCACAGTTTCTCTGGGCACCCTGTGCCAGGGCCTCCCCACTCTCACAGGGAAGAATTTCTTCCTAATATCCCATCTATACCTACCCTCCGTCAGTGTGAAGCCATTTCTCTTTGTCCTTTCTCTGTATGTCCTTGTCAGAAGCTCCTCTCCAGCTCCCTTGGAGCCCCTTTCAGTAATGGAAGGTGCTATAAAACTCCCCAGAGTCTTCTCTTCCTCAGGCTAAACAACCTCAACTCTCCCAGCCTTTCTTCATAGAAGAGGTGCTCCAGCCCTCTAATAAATCTTCATATCCTGCTCTGCACCTGCTCCAACAGGTGTATTAGTGCTGGCGGGTCCATTGCTCTAATTGCAACCATTTCTTGGACATGTTGCTGAAACACCACTGTGGACATGGATCTCCAAGCCTGAAGCTCCTGACTGCTTGGTTCCACGGCAGCAGAAGCCATGGATGCTCTCAGTGTTACCCTGAGCCTTGTGCAGCAAATGCTGCCAGCTCCTTCTTTTCACAGACTGGAAGCCAAATGCTATTTTCCCACTAGTCACTTTCCCTGTTTTCCCCCATGGAGCCTTTCCAGGGAGGTGGGGGTGGACCCAGCCATGCCCAGTGCTGTGCCCACAGGTCTGTGGGCACTGGAATCATCAGTGACATGGGACATGGAGCCTCACTGCCCCCAGCTCCACCCTGGCTCCACTCTCTGTGGGGAAGATGCATCTGAGTCTCATCATGTCAGCTTTTCCTCTTCAAGCAGCTTGCTGTGTGGGCTGCTGCCTGCTCTCTAAAAGCTTCTGAGATATTTGTAGCTGCTCTGCTTGTTCTGATTTTGCTGGAACAAAAATAATTACTCAAAGGACAGGGGAAAAAAATGTATGTATGCGTACATATGTATTCTGAAAAAACAGTCTGAAGTGTGCCACAGGACTGCACTGTGTTTCAAGGGGATGTCATAAGGGAGACTGCTTAGTTCTTGCTGCACATTGAAGGTCCTGAATTAGGAAATTACCACAAGAGAGACTTTGCAGGTTTTGGAAACTACACCAGGACCACAGCTCTGCCCTGGAATTTCGTTACAGTTTCTTTCATACTCTGGATGCAATGGTAAGAAAGTGAGAGTCCTGCCAATTTGTAAGGGTTATGGTTGAGTATATGGCTGGAGGGCTGATCAGATCCAGCTAATACATATTGCTGATATAATATTGAATATTTCTTCTGTCTGGTCTTCAGCTTTTTGGGATTAATTTCACATATGCAGAGAGAATTTGTGGCTTTCACAACTTTTACTTACCTGGGTGTAATGACAGATAAGGCAGATGTGCCCATTTCCCTTCTTGCCCTGGTGCTATAACTGAAGATATTTTAAACCCTTCCAACCTCAAATCAAAGAACTGTTTTAAATTTAATCTCTCAACACTTTGAGCTGAGTTTAAGGGTGAAATTTGCCTAATGGAAGTCCTCAAAACTAAGCTCAGGTGGGACTGAAATGAAGTTTCAGCTTTTGCAATGGGTCATATCCCAGGAGTTAAATTCTCCCTGTCTTGGGCAAACTTCTCAATCACTTTGCCTCTGAGAGATCAGCAGCAGAAATTATTGCACACACGTGCCTACCAAATCTGTCTCCCTGTTATCCCTCCCCCTTTGAAGCACAGCAAAGAGCTGGGACTGGCAGAGCCAGCCTGATCTAATTGACTTTCCCTGCCTCGTGCATTATATTTTATCAGGTGATGACTTGGAGGGATTTGCATTGCACAGAGCTGCTGAGGAGAGTGGTTGAAAAACGGTGTGAAAATGCTGATAAATAGTTCTAAATGAAAGCAATTTTAGCAAGAGCACCTGTAGGCAGCCTTGGTCTCCTTTTGGGTGACTATCACTCCAAAGTGGGAGCCTTCAGCAGCAACACACACACAGAGGAAGCAGTGCCACACAGCACCTGAGGCTGCAAGAGCCAAGGGCTGGCCTTTCTGTGCCTTGCTATTGAGCTGGATCGAATTAGTGGCCAGATCAAAGCCCCAAAGCTCTGCTGCTGACCCATTCATGGCTTTCTTTTCCCTTGTTAATGGGAAGTAGATGAAGGACATTGGGGTTAACAGTCCTGAGTGACACCGGTTTTCCTCTTTACTCTCATCTACTGGTTGGAATAAAGGTAGGGCCAATGGCAGCTCCTCCTGACCCCTGTTTCTTTGGGCCATCCTAAGGGCTAGGTAACCTCTAGAGAAACTCAGATTTTGTTCTCTTACATTATACTTCAAGTTTTATGCAGTTTGTTCTAAGATCAGAGCAAGGAAGAGTTGCAGCTAAAGCACTACCACATCAACTGGTCACTGGTAGATGGAAAAAAGCTTCTTTCCAGGTTATTTTTTGATATTAGGATTGATTCCAGTTTCAAAGCTCTTTTGAGATATACTTAATGCAAGAAGAAAGGGTTGGGAGGGTTTCTAGGCTTGCACTAATGGAAATGACATATAGGAACATGAAGTACTTTTACACATAGGAACTAAAAGTACTTTTTTTGTTCATTTTTGTTTGTTTGGGTTTTTTTGTCATGTTTACCTCCAAGTATATATGGAAATAGCTCACTCCAGCTCCTTGTGCTTAAGGATCCATTTGTGCTGCTGCCTCAGCTCCTCCTGTGGAAGGCAGTGAGTTGAGAGAGTGATTTAGACACTGTTAACACAAATGAGAGGAGACAGGCCAGTACTTAGCACGACAGACTCTTCAGAAAGTTTAGACAGGGAAAAGCTGTTTCTTTTCTCTCTGTCGTTTCCCCTTTGCAGCCTGCAGATGAGAATTTCATAGCAGAATAATTCAAGGAGCAGGAACCCCCAGGTAATTCAACTCCAGTCATCTGCCAGTCCTTCCAGTCTGTGCCCTTCATGGCACAGCTTTGTGTGTGCAAGCAGATACCAGGTATTAGTACACAAAATAGAGGGGTAAGGGTGAAGAATGAGTGACAAGGCATTTTTGAAATATTCAGTGCAAGCACTCAACAGGAAAACCCAGAAAACACAAAAATGAGAGGTGCTGAGTGGTGGAGTTGCTGCTGTGCTCAATCTGTGTCCTAAGATAACAGAGGTACCGAAGGGTAAAGTGAAATGGCTCATGGGGTGGTGGACTGGCTGAGCACTGAATGGGCTGGCTGTAAACCATGTTTAAAGTGTAAAAAAACCAATATAAATTCAGGCCCTTAAGGTCTGAATTAAAATCAAGTGTAGATCTCAGGTTTTTGCTAACTGCTAACACATTTAAATCTAGTTCTTAGACACATATTTCAGTTTAAGACCAAGAGGCAATAAATGGCTTTATCTACTAAAGTGAGATTCATCTCTGTATAGAACACTAGGAAAAATGTGTTCCACATGCTACAAATTTATTTTGGGTAAACTTATGTAATCCATGAATGAATGTATTTCTGCTTGCTTCATTTTATATGAGTGAATCTGACCTCAATATTCTAAATAAAGTTTTTTTAGATCAACTTGACCTGTGTTACAGTGTCCACCCTTTGGGTACACAGGAGAAATCCCTCCAGCCTCATGCAATACACCTGAACTTCTGATTAGAGTGAGTATCTCTCTTCCCCCTTAGAATTTCTGAGAAATAAAATTATTCTCCTAACTCTAGAAATAATTCTATTAATATTTCTGAATGTATCTGGTTACATTGACACAAGGGAAATGGCTGGAGATTCTGGGATAAAACAGAATTTCTTGTGCAATTCTCCAGATAAAAACCATCAGACAACAAGGTGGATTCGGAAAGTCAAAAGGAGAAATGTCCTGTGACAATAAAAAATCAAAGTTTCCCAGATACCCACTTGGGTGATGAGTAAATCTATAAAGAAAGGGACTGATCAGCAATGAGAACAACATCTCAGATGAGCTGGGGAGATAAAGTGAGACTTGTAAAATGTCAAGGTTTTAATTTCCTTGCAAAGGAGACTCTTTGTAGAGGAAATTAAAACAAACAGTAGAAATTCCTTACCCATAGTAATAAGGAGTTTATAATGAGACAAGGAACACTGACACCATGCAGGAAGAATGGGATCAAGTTTGAAAGTAATCTGCATTTTTCCTCAAAACAAAATGAATAATTTTCTTTCAAATTCAGTAAGGATGTTGATAATGCTAGTGCTGTAAAGGCAGGGTATGAATGGGAAGGAGTTTATGGACATTTAAATTACTCTAGCTGAGGTAAAAGTGAAATTCAAACTTCTTGATGAGATGATAATGAGAGGGCCAAATTGTTTTTGTTTCTGATTTCTGAAAGAGGACTTTTACAGATGGTTGGTTCAGTAGCAGGTTGATATTATTTGATGCAAGAATAGTAAGAACATATATGTTAAAAAAAAATTATCAAGGAATTTGCAAATCCATTAGTGTGACCTCCAAACCTTCCAAGTTTGCAAAACCAACTTAGAATGGCAGAGTCATTAAAACAGTGTAAGATGCACCACAACACCTTTTCTGGGAAAAGATCAGGAAAGAACAGTGTGCTATCTTGCTTTGAGAAGTAAACTTATTTCTGTCTATTTGATGTAATTTAGATCTGTATCCAAATAAGCTAAAAACATTTGAGACATGCAGTATGAGAAATTCTCACTAAGGCAGAGGTTGGAAAAGTGAAGTTAAATCTGATCAGAAGAGCATTACAAACAGGGTTAACTCCTCCAAGAAGGGAAGGGGGTGGTTAGCACTAAAATTTTTCAAGAATCAGTCTTGTCTGATCCAATTTCACATATCCATTAATAATGGAAATTACTAGTGATGAATGATTTTGGATAAAGCTGGTATAAACTGCATGGAATTTGCTCATGCTAAAGTACTGATGAGCATTGAACAAGGGAACTGGGAAATCTGTGTAGGAAAAACAAAGTTTACGAGCCTGAGGAATACCTGGAGATGTTAGACAAGCTTAGAAGGGTCTGCTGAGCTATCAGGGTGTGATGGAGCTGCGGAAATTTTAAGATGCCTCAGGCAACATGTGTCTAATAAAACAAGAGAAATGGAAATATTTTTGTATCAGAGCCTGGTACACATTCATCTGTAATGCCACGTACAGTTCCAGACATCCCTGCCTAATGGAGACTAATCCAGATAAGGGCGGGCACAGAGAAGGACTGATGGGATCATCAAGTGGATGGAGAGGCAAAGACTTGAATTTTTAAGACAAGTAAACAACTGCTGTTGCTAAACAGAGAGTGTTGAGGGGTATGTGAAAAAGATGAACAGAAGGATTCAAAATGCCAGAGAAGGAGATGATTTGTTAAGCTCAAGGGTAACATTGACACAAGAAGAAATGAACGTCAACAAGCTACGATTAAATTCAAGCTGAAAAATATAAGCAGGCGACTCAAAGTCAGAACAGACAGCAAAGCCTTTCCAGGGGAGAGAAAACCTGAGATTCTTCCCACCAAAATACAGACACTAAATGAGGTACTTACCCTTGGGATTTATCACACTAAAGACACCCTTTAATTAATGTGAAGAGCCTCCTCCAGAGTGTGACTCAGATCTGGGTGTGTTGAAGCAGCTCAGGTGTCTCTCCTTAGGCTGACCTGAGGTCTAAGGTAACTCAGATCCACTCCTCATTCCTCAGATCCTTAAAGTACAATGGGTGATTCTGCAAATGGAAAGGCCCAATTAATTCTTAGATGAAGGATGATTATTTTAAGCATATTAAATGGAGTGCCTGCACAGTATTATGTATTGCAAGAGCAAATGCACAAATTTAAAGACTCAGTTCTGTTTCAATCAGTCTGATACTGCAAAGTTCCTCTGTGCTGATATCATGTGAGATATCCTCACAGCCAGCCTTTTCTTGCATTTAAGGCCCAAAAACATTTCAAAAGGAGGGTTAGGCTGCCACAGATATTTTGTCTTAACAGTGTGCTGTCTCTGGATTCTCCATTGAATTATAACATGGTCTCAGGTGTCACAGGAAATCATGGGAAGTTTAATTTTGGGAAGAAAGATGGGCTGTTCAGAGTGCCTGTAGGCAGTAGGCTTTGTCTCTGTTGGAGAGGGGGCAGAATTATTGACTTCCAGTTTCTTGAAATTGAGTCTAGATTTATTACAACAAATTTTCTTAATTTTTCCTGGACTGTTGAGCTGTTTATAGCAGGGATGAAGTAACCAATCTTTTGGCCATAGGTGATCCTATCACCCCTCTGTTTCACAATGGATAGTGGCCTCCTTTCTGGGATATAATAGTGTGGCTACATTAGTCTGTCTCCTGATGGTAAAGAAATTGTGTTTCATTCTCTCGAGCCTAACCAGATCAAGCCTCTGTGACTTTGTTTTCCACAGTGCAACATTTAAATGCTCATTTCCAGGCCTCTCACTGATCTCTTTCTCCATTTTATAAAGTGGTGCTAATTTGAAGGCATTTTAAAGCAGGCAAGAAAGAAAACTGCAAGCAGAGGTTTGAAGGTGATGAGGCCTCCAGCGAGGGTGAGGAGGAGGAAAGGGAATCTCGATAATGCTGCCCTTCCAGGGATTCTGCCATTAACTGATGCATTATTTTTCTAAGCTCATTAAATAACCCTTAGAACTGTGAAAAGGTCAAGAGAGAGGGGAAGGAGCTGAAGCTGCCTGTGGATTTTGGTTGTACAGCAATTTCCCAACCAAGCTGAGGAAGGAAGAGGGGGGTGGAAGAGTCAGGAAAGGAGGGGAGTGGAAAAGAACTGTTGTTTTTTCTGTCGATCTTTTTATGTAAATAAATGTTTATCCTTGGCATTTTCCCCATGCTGGTCATGTATCCAATCCCATTGTAACTCACCTGTAGTAGCTGCTCTCTGGTGAAGCAACAAGCTGTTGTTTACAGCAAACAACAAGTTGTAATGATCTCTGGATCAGCTTAGACATGGGGTTGATGTCCTTACCCATCACTGAATGTCCTTTATGCTCTGAGGCAGGAATTTTAAGTCTTTTGGTTACTCTAGGAAGCCCAGAATCTCATTAGAAACACCACATGCAGGAAGGTCTGAGGTATGGAGATAATTTGTTACTTTTTAATGGGTTTGTATGTAAACCACAGTCCGGGACACAAAAATAAATCTTTGCAAGTCATCTGCTTTCCAAAGAGATGGTGAGGAAGAAATACAGGAACAAGGTCTTCAAATCCACTGGTGCTGTGGGAACTTGGGACATGAGAAATGTTGTTCTATTCACAGGCCTCTCCCTTAGGTACTGCAATCAAGTTTACTTGAACAAAGAAAATGTTTCCTTTTAATTGGTTGTTCTTTCTTAACTTATGAAAGAGAAGATATTTGCTTTTTTTTTTTTTTTTTTGCTTTGCATTGCAAGATGAGTTTTCAAACTGAACTAAGAGAAAAAAAACCAAGATTAATGCTTCCTGGTCAAATAAAAATAAAAAGTTCACCCCTTTGCCAAGCAATGGATGACATCTTTGGTACTTTTTATGTTAATATCAGACTAAAGTGAAGTGTGAACCTGGTTTATTGGATAGGTCTGTGATGAATCAGTGAGCAAAGAAAATTCTTTGGGTCACTACTCAAAGAAACTCCAAAACAAAGCCCATATCCCTTCACTTTTTTGTACAATTCACTGAAGCTCATCCAGTAAACCAGTGCCCCAAACACAGAACATGCCACAGGATTTGTTGCAGTGTTGCTCCTTGTCTTCAAAAAGAAATTACACAAAATCTGCACAAATAAGAATCTGAGAAATTGCGTTATATATGAATAAATACACAGTGTTGTGACATTTAAAATTTTTTGGTTTTTCCAGAACCAATGAATATAAAGTGCAAATTTCTGCCCTTTGCCTTTAGAAAGCTGTGAGAACCTGAGTTTGTTTATCTCAATGTAGAAATAGTGTGAAAGCCTTATTTGTATGGGTCAGAAACAGAACAAGATTGTTTTCTAAATTCAAGGCTATTCTCATCTATGACTGGATTTTAGTAACTGGTGTTCCAGTGCATTAAAGGGAATCCACAGTGCTGCTGATGGGGTCTGTGTGCAATCAGTTCTCCTATTTGGATGTCACAGCACTCTATTTTGCCTTTCCTTAGGCTTGTTAATCTTGTTACTCTGCCGAGTATGCATCAGTGTAACATTTGGACTCTGAAAATGCAAATCCCACGAGTAATTTCACTCAGCTCCACAAAACACATTTGTCTTTGGCAGTCCATGAGTAAGAGCTGTTTTGATGCTATTGGTGTCCGGTGTAGATTTGGCCTTTGCTGTGTCTTAACCCTGAACTGGGGAAACACAAGCAAATAATCCCTGTCTCTGGTGGTCTGTGGGCAGGTCCTGGCCCACAGGATGGAGGGCCAAGACCTTCCAGGGTTATTCTTCTGAGCAACATGCATAGCAAGGGTTGATTGAGACAACACAGGGAAGACTGATCATTTGACCCTAACAGGGAATTAGTTTTGCCCGTCTATTTCTGTCCACAGGAATCCCGGAAAGTGGCTAACCTCAATTTATCCATCATAACTTCATGCAGCAGATTCTGTCAGGGATTTTAAGAACACAGAGCAGAGAAGGCATGCTCGACGCTTACAAAAGGATTGAGATTGAGGTCAGTGGGATTAGGGTGTTCATCCTTGCTGGACACAGTTACAAATCCCAGTTGGCACTGCTTGTCTCCGAGTTCACGCAGAGCAGGAGAGCGATGTCTCAGCGTTAGGATGTGGATTCCCCCACCCAGGAGAGAGTGAGGGCACAAGCAGCACATCTGGAAAGCGGGGGAAGTGTTTGGCAGGTGTTTCCCCTGGGATTAGCACTTGAGCAGAGTGGTGTGTTGAGCCAGAGTAACACATCTCTATTTACTGAGCAGATTTTGCGTGTTCAGTTGTGTGAGCGAGTAAGTACAAGACCGAGAGGAGCTTTTCCAGAATTGGAACAGTTTCTTTGTCAGTGCTACAACTCCTCCATTTAATTCCACAAATCTGCTGTAATCAGAGAGGCTTCACCCATCAGCTCAGCTGAGAGCAAGCACGGGAGGGAGGAAGCATCTCTTGCTTTCCAGCTTTCTGTGTTCTGAGGCATTGCATCAAAGTGGCATGGAGCCTCCTGGGAAAGGGATTTGCTATAACTCATGTCAGTCCCAGCCACATTATGTTTATGGATATGATAGACTGAATACTAAAATTACCATTTGCACAAATGATCACACAATTCCTTCAGGCCTACTGTGTCCCTTTAATAGTCCAATCTTTCAATAATGAAGTGGAGCTCAGTCAGGACTCCCTGAAAATCCCATCTTTTTCTTTCATTTCTTTTTTTTCTTCTCCTTCTCCTTTTTTGGGGGCCTTTTTATTGCACACATTATTTTCATCCTTTCTCTGAGCCAGATCCATTTACCAGGCGGTTTTAAGGGAGATCAAAAATGAGATTCTCAATATTCCGTTAATACCCCAGAAGTAGCAACGTGGCAGACAATTCATTGCTGCTTGGGGCAGTGAGTCATGCAGAATTCAGAAGTTTGGGAACTACACACAGGGAAGAGAGATGCTATTCATGAGACCTCAGAAACAAATATAGTGCAGTCATGATACCTCAGAGATCTGGCTTTCCTTCCTCAATGCTATTTATTGCATGCCCTGCTGCATCTCCCTTCCACAATACTTCCTGAGGTTAATATCCAGGAACAAACAGTTGCCTGATAGTGCTAAACCCAAGAAATTATTAATTGCATGGATCAAATGTAGACCCGGACTAAGGTCTAAGCAAAAAGAAGGAGGGTTTCACCTACTTGATTTTGTCTTTAGACATGGTTCTACTACAGTTTTATTCACCAGTTTCTCAGGAAAATAAAAATTCTCTCGGTGAGAATCAAGGCGACTTTTTGTGAAGGGAGTTTTTTAAAGACAGCCATAGTTCAAGAGTGTAAGGGAGAGTTGTAGGAGTGGGATGTGCAAAGCAGGTTAGAAGACAACTTTGGATTGGTCTGACAAAGAATTTCAGTGGAGATGGACAGACACTGAAGTGCTGGCTGTGGTCCTTGACACAGGTCATGGCCTGGAGAGGTGATGAGAATGAGAAACCTGCTGACAATAACAGGAGTTCCTGCCACTCATGCTTAGCAAATAGTCCAGGGCATTGGGAGCAATAAAGAGACTGTGCCCTAGAAAGGAACGGTGTTGGATATGATGTATCCTTGCTTGGACTGCAGCCCACAGGGCCTGAGCCACAGGCTGAGGTGGTGCCAATCCACAAAGGTCTCTGAAATCCATAAAGCTTCATAAAAGGAGATTTAGGAAAAATATTCGGGAAAAACTAATTGCCTAAAGGGTTGTCAAGCACTGGCACAGGCTGCCCAAGGCAGGGGTGGAGTCAGCGTCCCTGGAGGGTTTTGAAAGTTGTGTAAATGTAACATTTGGGGACATGGCTAAGTGCTGGCCTTGGCAGTGCTGGGAATGGTTGGACTTGATGGTCCCAGAGTCTTTTTCAGCCTGAATGTGTCTATGATTCTAAGTCAAGGCACTGGAGTCTCATTAGGGTTTCACAGAGCTGTGCCAACATATCCAAATGGGAAACCTGGGTCTTGCTTTTTCCCTTTGTATTCAGGCATTTGGTGATTTTTGTATCTCAGCATTTCATTCTGTCCTCCCACTTCACCACTTTTCTCCTTCATTTTCCTTCTGCCGCCTGCAGTGCTTTTCTCTGTCTCTCTTCTCCTAAAATCTTCCTTCCTATTTTATTTGACGTACATTTTTGTTTTATGCCTTTTCTCTTTGCCTCCCTTCACATTAGTGTGCTATTACTGCTTTCAATCAAAACATGGGTATGGTCCTGTTGAGAGAAGATGATGCCCTGGACAAAACCCCACCCAAACTATGGTCAAAGACATGAGATTTCAGGCTGAACACAGCCCCACTAAACCCCTGAGCCGAGAGCACCAAAGTGTTGTGTTCAGGGACAATTTTCTGCCTGGAAATCAGTTTGCTGATTTCTCTGGGAGGGTCTGTGAGGTACAAGAAGCAGCTGCAGAAACTGGAAAGTCAGAATTTCAGCAGTCTCTGGGTGGAAGATTCCACTCCTGACTTGGAAGCCCCCATCTCCCATCTGCCTCTCCAATGGTGGGAAGCTGCTGATGTATTTGTTGTTAATTATTTCCCCTGTTGCATTTGCTCTGTTTTCTTGCTTACGTTAACAGAGCTCATGTTGCTGCCAGGGCTCAGCTATTTGTCATTTCTGCTGTTTGATGGGTTGTGGTAATCTGTGTGCACCCAGCCTGCTGTGCATTGGGATTTACTGATGGAGAGGCTGTTTGCAGTAACAGGATCATGAAAAAAAATCCACCTTGACCCTGGCCAAGCAGCAGAAATCTCAGCGATGGACGGTGGTAGATTCACTCTCCTCCAGAGGATGGGCAGGAAAGAGCCCATAGAGGAAGAGGAAAGTGGGAAGAGGAGGAAGTGCGGAGTTGGGGTGTAGAGGAGCTGCAGTGATTGCAGAAGTGAGAGGGGAGTTTGTGCAGAGGGGCTGAGGCACATCACTTTCTCCTGGGCAGCACCATAAGTGCTGGGAAATTGTACAACAAAACCAAATTAAATCTGAGTGCCTAAAGCAAAGCACTTAAATCCATACTTAATGGCCCAATTCCCAGAAGAGTGCAGTCCATGGACCCAAAAGGCTTGCTCTGACACCGTACTGTGGCCTTGAGTGTATTTCTATGTGTTTTGGGATGAAGAATTTTAGGATGAATTACTGTCATGGTTTAACCACAGCCAGCAAATCAGCCTCACACAGTCACTCACTCACTCTCCCTTGGCAGGATGGGGGAGAGAAATGGAAGGGTAGAAGTAAGGTAACCCGTGGGTTGAGATAAAAACAGCTTAAAAGGTAAAGAAAAAGTCACAAATACAAGCAAAGCAGGGGCAACTTGTGCCACGTTCTCCTGACAGTGCCACTGCCAGGTGTGGTCCTGCACAAGGGCATCCCAAGGGACAGGAGAGGTTCTCTGTGTAACTGAGGCTGTTCTGTGTGACTTGGCAGCACTCGATGCCACCCAAGAACTGCATTTAGGTTTGGAAATCCTTCTGCAGGGTTTCACAGAAGCAGGAGGAACAGGGCTGAGCTGAAAGGGATTAACAGGAGTAATTTCCAGACAGGGATCTTATTCAAAGATATTCCTTGCACGGGTTAGGACACAACACTATGTGGCTTTTAGAGTCTCTAAGGCAAAGACAATTACCAATGACCCCACCCAGGCCAAGGGAACTGCAATGCCTGTTGCCTTTTACTAATGTTTGAATAGCCAAACGTTTTTAAAAACTACTTTCTCCCCATTGTTTGACTGTTATTAACCTGAGCAGTTTGCTGTTGGAAGCTAAAGGTGTTTTTTTACAAGGTTTCACAGGACCAGGTCAATTGCAATGAAATGTTTGATGGAGAACAGTTAAATTGTTTTGACTTCACTTTGGTAATGACAAAATGTTTTATGTTGAGAACAGAAAAACACTTGATTTTCACATTGCAGAAACTGGAAAGTTGTATGGCATGTAATACATTAATGGCATATAATACATTAAGGCATTAATTTTAAATAGCTTGTAATGGCATAGAGTGCCACACATTATGGCATTTTGATGTTTCCATATTATTTTTTCTTTAACACAATTGCTCTTCTGTGGTGAGGTTTGAGAACTTAGGCTGCTGCTTCCAATTCAGAAGAGGAATTTCCTGTAAAAATGGAAGTTTATTAACTACAACTTCAACCCCAGCAACTCATCTTTTCCCTTCTCAAAATACCCACCATCCTTCTTCCCTCTGTATTTAGCACTTCTTCCTCATTCTTCTTTTCTCCTTCCTCATACTCAGTAAAAATCTCTTGTACTTGCAAGGAATAGTGAAGGTGTAGATGTAAACCAGAATGTAGCAGAAAGGGACAAAACAGACTGGGAACAGCACAGTTAGATTTTTTTCCAGTGCAATGAATTTTCATCCCTATAGTCAACACGCAGTATGTCTCTCCCTCCCTGTTCTCCAGTGGGATGTCTCATATTTGCCAACAGAGAGATCAGATGGATCCAGGGAAATCAGAAATGGGGTGAGGAGAAGGGTTGGGAGAGAAACTTCACAGGAGAGCCATTAGACTTGTTAAGGATGTTGAAGATTAAATATAAAGCTGATGAAAATATAGGAAGACTAGGCTAGCCTAGATAAACCTAGAAGTGAAGCAATGTTGGACAGAGACAGGAGGAAAGAAAAAGAGAGAGCGGGACTGGCAGAGGAAGGAATGGTTCTTCACCTCATCCAAGGAACGCTTTTGCAATCATTTGACCTTTTGAATCTTGATAAGCTGTTTCTGGGGACAGCAGAAGCTTTGTTTTAAACAAAACCTTTTCTCTTGATAAAATACAAATTTCACAGGGAATGCATTTTGCAAGGTTGTCTTTTGCAAGTCAAAAGGGGAAAAAAAATCTTAATGCTTCAATCCATCCATTACTTGGGGCTGCTAAATGTCAGTGGAGAGAACACCTGGAAAACTCTGGTTGTGTAGCTAGAAAGGACTGCAACAAACTTGTCCCCCAAATAAGTTGTTTACACTTTGCCTTCCCAAATACATTAGATAGTTGTTTGAGGACAGTGAAATATAAACAAACACATGTAAACACGTGTAAATATATATATATACACACACACTGTGTATATTTATTCAAACTGCAAATTCTGTGTTTGTTGGCTTCCAGTGAATTCATTACTTGCACAGATGCAGCTGGGAGCCCTCTAACGCAGCACAGCCCAGGATATTTCCTCTAGCAGAGCCCACCTTTGCCTGCAACCTGGGAGCTGATCACGTTTTATAAAACTGGTACTACTCATTCCCATTCCATTCCCTGAATCCAGACCTTTCTATGCTGGTGAAAGGGCCAAACACCTTTGCTGGTGTGAAACCCATCCCAAAGACCTTGTGAGCGTCTCCCATCCTTCACTGGCAGCCAGGCAGCCTCGCTTCATTTCCTGCAGAATTTCAGCTGCTCGGGTATTTATCAAGAGCATCTGTTAAACAATCTGGAGGGGAGCAGTGCTGGTGCCATTAGTGCGGGGGTGAGGAGGCAGCTTCTCAGCAGCACAGAGAGCAGAGGAGATGAGGCTGTGCCTGCTGCTTCTGGGGGTGTCGTGACCTTGACTTCTCACTGATGAGCGATGCTGGGAGTCTTGGAGCAGAACTGACGGGGATAATGTTCCTCTGAATGGATGTGTTCTGGTCACCAGGGCTGCAGAGGGATGGAGAGGGTGGATCATTAGAGAGATAGAAACAATTAGAGCCTCAGTGTTGAGTTCTTACAAGGGTACTGGCCATGAGTGCAGCGAAGAAACCACATGCAGGAGTGTTTATCTCCTTTACACTAAATGTCATCTTTCACATGGAGCCTTTTCTGCCCTCACTGACCCACTGATGGTACTTCTGGGCCACAGAGGGTGAGTGATATTGTGCACAAGAAACTGAAAACCATGAAGATGATTAAGTGACATATATGGAATGTAAATCCCTTTGCAAATAGAGCAGCTCAGCTGCACCTATAATGCCCTTGAAATGCCCCTGCTAGGCTCTAACCCTAGTTTGAGGTTTACAGCCACAACCTCTAGGACCTTCCCGAATTTCCAGTAGCTTCCTGCAAAATCAACATCAAAGTTCCAGAGCCTCTCATTTTGTGTTCAGCCTGATGCACTCTGCAAGGTGTTGGGTACAAACCCTCTTTGCCAATCCACCACTACACAAAAACACTTGGCAGAGCAGATCCCTTTCCTTTACCTCAAAAGATCCCTGATGGGATCATTCAGTGCCTATCAATGGCTGCCCAGAGCCCCACAGGAAGTCCAATTTCCTTTCTGAAAAGGAACTGGATTCTAACAACAGCCAAAGTTTTGCCTATGATACTTTTTTTCTTTCCTTTTGATTTCTGCATCTGCACACTTCTAGAGTCCTAATTCATTTCTTTAATGGCCCTTCAGCTGTTATATTTTTGCTTGTCAGGGTGTTTTTTTAATTTCTCCCCCCACACTTATAAATATATAAAACACTTAATGAAGAAATAATGATATTTTTCTCATGTCACTGCCTATTTTTCCTGTCATATTTGATGTGTTTGTAATGTGGGCGGACATATTATTTATGACCAGGGAAATTAAATATTATTTCATTCTTTTTTTCCCTAATGCAATCTGTGTCATCTTCCAGTTCCCAACTTCTTTCCATTAAAGTTATTGTCTTTGCTGTTCCACTCGACCGTTTGCTGTTGGTTTTGTAACAGCGCTGCCAGAAGATGCAGAAAAACATAATGGGGAAAAGAAATGGCATAATTTGCAGGAGATACTTTTCTCATCTCATTTAAATGAAGACAGTTTGTTCCTGGGTGTCAAAAACATCAAGAGCAACAAAAATATGGAAATTGGTAATTTCTTGCACTAGGAATACTTCCAATGCTTTGGAGATTCTGTCTGATTCTAACAGCTACTAAAGATGTGTCCAAACCAAACTTCCAGCATAAAATAACTTAAAACCTCAAATGCTTGAAATCTGAGCCTGAATTTTTAAGTCTTTGGCCTCAACTGCTTCTCTCATCTGCTGCCAGAACGTCCTCAAAACCGGGACAGGAATCACAATCCCTAACATATTCCTTAATCATTTGGGTGAAATAGAGATAAAATGGAGCTGAACAAGGTGATCCTGTGGTGTGTCTGACACAGCCTTTCATGTTTATATCTGCTTGTGTATTTTCCAGTCCTTCCATAACAGACAGCATGGGATGAGAGTGTAGGACAGGACCCTTTGTGTTTCCAGAATCTGCTCCAGACGTAACAGACTCCTGGAAGGCTCTTGGGTGGGATTTTTTGACTCAGGAGAGGTGGGATTAGCCTTCCATCCTGAACTCATCCTGTCTGGTTGGTTTTTTCTTTAACCAGAGAAGACAGATGAGCTCCTCTACAGCTGATTCATCTCTTCCCTCTGCACCAGTCATTTCTTTTATTATGGACGGAATTGCCTTTCACGGGTGATGAGTCCTCCATGGACTCCAGGAAGTCCAGACAACTTCTTGAGTCTTGTCTATCAGCTTTAATTTGTATAGACTAATGGGGGACAGATCCCATCCAGTCTTGCCATCTGTTCTATTCCTATTTTCAGCCACAAGATCTCCAATACCAGTGTCCCGTGGGAAGCAGAGGTGAAGGCCAGCAACCTCGAATCCTGAAGAAATAAAGAGCACCCTGACTCTTCTTACTCTGAATATTCTTTCCCCAAAGCTTATGTCTTTTCACACTTTTTCCCAGTTGCTCCTCATGGTGCCTGTGCATTCTGCCGAGGAATTTTCCTCCTGCTTTCTTTTCAGTGTTATGGCTTTGTTTCACAGTTCCCAGCTCCTTGTATCCAAGTCAAACCTAAAGAGCTTTATATCACCTTTCTTCTCCTTTTCCTTTTTCTTACCCTCCCAAACATCTCAGCAAGGCTGCCTGCTAATCTCTTCTTTTGCAAAGATTAGAAACGTGTCTTTTCTATGACCTTTCTGAACAATCAGGATCTTGGAGTCCCCAAGATGGGTCGCCATTATCTCATCTTTTTGGTTGTTAACAATGATTAAGCAGGACAAAGGATGTACTCAGAGCTCTGGAGTTTCAATCCGTCCTTAGGGAGTACCTGGAAATAAAAGCAAGCAGAGGGGCAAAGCTCCAGCAAAAAGAAAGGTTCGACCTTTAGAAAACATCCTTGGTTGGTGATTTCTCACCTTTTCAAATATACATAAGAAAAATTTGCAAAAATAAGCCTCTAAGTGCAGACACCGCCTCTGGACTAATTCCCCAGAGGGCTGCTCCCACAGCATGTGCCACTGAACCGAGCACTCAGGACTTGGGGAAACGAGGTCACAAACAGAAGGGCCATTTTAAACTGTTATTTTTGCTTATGATCTATCTAACTGTCTGTCCATCCATCTGTGTGCTGCGATCTGTACAAGTTTTTCTCCAGGTTTCGATTACCTCCGAACAGCAGCTCCGAGCGAGGGATGACTGATACTCCCACCACTCCTGATCCATCTCACAGCAGAGCTGGGGCTCTTTAAGGTGCAATTCCTTTACCAACTCCTGTTTCCAGCAGTTTTTCACCTGCTGCTTGCCTTTCCCAGGGATAAAGAACACCTGTTGCCCATGCAGGACCAGGTGAGTGAGCAGCAGGTGAGTTACCAGGAGCAGGGAAGTTTTCTCATCCAGCCCAAGGATTCACAGTGCTGTGGTTTGGTTCTGTGGACTCAAAACTCTTGTAGTGCATGTGCAAGAACCTTGTGTTTCTCACATGTTCCTGTCACCTCACAGAGACCAAACAAACAAAAATTGATTTGAAATCTACTGTTACCCTTCCTTGTCCGCTGATCAGGGTAAGAAACTGAAGTGCAGACACATCTCTGGACAATACCATGGCCAAGGTTGTCTGAAACAGATCAGGTGGCAGAGGGATGTGTAAAAAGTAAGCTGGTTCATATCTACTTGCATTCACACTTCTGTACATAGTGGGATGTCCATGTGGACAGAGAGAGAGGGAGATTTAGATTCACAGAACGCTTTGGTCTGGAAGGGACCTTAACGAGCATTTAATTCCACCCCACACCATGGGCAGGGACACCTTCCACTATCCCAGGTTGCTCCAAGCCCCATCCAACCTGGCCTTGGGCACTTCCAGGGATGGGGCAGCCACAGCTTCTCTGGGCACCCTGTGCCAGGGCCTCACCACCCTCAAAGAGAACAATTCCTTCTGAATATCCACAGCTTCTTTTCTTCTCACACAACTCTTTTTCTTTCTCTTTAGAGCATCTCTGCCAAGTGGCTGCAAGGGAAGCAAAGGCAAGGAGGGGAGTCATTAATAGAAAGTTTAGAAGAGAGGAAAAAAAGATTTTTTAAAATGGGCTAAAATGTGAAGAATGGCCTTTGTGAACAATTCAGTCATTTATCATTATTTCATTGGCATTGTATGAATTATACATTCCAGACTATAATGGAGTAATATCTCATCTCCTTTCCCCCTCAGTGGGCACTGAATGAATGGCCAGGTGAGCTGCACTTGGACCAGCACTTGCTCTGGGAGAGTCACTGTTCACCTCCCACTGCTCTCCTGAATTTCTGTTCAATAAGTGAGTGTTGATCTTTTATTAGTCTTTTCTGGATGTTAAAATTAATGAGTACCTAGAAAATAGCTTTGTCTTTTAAAATGTTTCATTATTTTCTTATTTTTCTTTTCCTATTGAAAAACAGAAGAGGGGAGGGGCAGAGAAGCATGGAAAAAGAAAAGCTGGAGCCAATCAATATGGTTTTGCAATTTATCCAAGAGCTAAAGGATAAGAGTGGACACAGCCTCTGTTACAGTAGCTCAACTGATGGGTGGGACCATGCTAAACTCACATAACTCACCAACATTCCCTGGGGTGTTTTTGTACTTGCATAGTTGCCTGGAAAAATATGGGCTCACAGTCATGACGTAAATGGAATTTGCCCCTCCAAAACGGGTGTTTCACTTCAGAGAGCTCTGACTTTTCCTGTTGTATTCCCAGAAGCAGAAGGGTCAACTCAAATGCACTAAGAGGGTTAATAAAAGTATTCCTGCTGCAAGAGATTGGAGGAGCTGTGAAATCTGGTTTAAGAGGCAGCTAGTGTGATGTTTACTCAGGAGACTATCAGGATCCATCAGAAACTAACAGTAGCCATAAACCTCAATGGATTAACTTCCATTCATTTTGATTTCCAGCTGTATTACACCTTGGCTGTGTCACAGCCAAAATAAGAGGTCCTAAATAGAATAGCAATTATCTCAATATCATTAATTCAGTGGGCACTTTTTTCAATTTTCTCTGTTACATGTTGATTCCCACATCTCTTCAGTGCTCCCAGATTTCTCTCTCTCTTCCACAGCATGGGATTGCCTGCTCCTAGCTGACCTGTTAAGGAGATGGAGCCCTGGAGCCCTCCAGATTTTGGGAACAGAGGTCTCTGATGCAGGGTATGTGAGAAGGAACATCCTGTCTTAAGAAGAAAATTCCACAATGTACCTTTAGTAATTGCTGTAGAATTGTATTTTCCCCTGTGAAATACACTGAGCCTGACTCAGTTATGCCATCCCATCCTCCTTCCTCAATAGAAAAAGGTGGATAGAAGAGGAAAGCAGGGTTAGGAGCCTTAACCCAGCTTTGTGATCCTTGAACCGCAGGGCTTTGAAGAAGCCTGATATCTGCATTTGAGGAGGTCATTCCACTCAACCTTTGTTTCTTAAGTTCATCGCATTTACAGAGAGCTCCAGAACACCTCCACGCCGCTGCTAACAAAAGGCTGGCAGCAACACAGAGATTATTTTGTTTGAAATTGAGGTTTTCCAATAAATACACCTAGACCCTGTCCTTTCAAAAGTCAAAGGGTTAAAACTTTCCATCAAGGCAAGGTATTCCCCAAGCAATCTGCATTGAGGGCTCTCTGAAGAACGAGAACATTGTTGACCCAGACATCACTAACTTCTTTGCTTCTGAAAAGTTCTCGCTGCTGATAAACCTTTGTCCTTTTTCTTTGATTAGCTTTACTCTGGCTGTAAATCCTATTTTGTTTTGTGCTGGGGTCTAGCCAAGGAAGTATTTCTATTAACCTGGAGCAGCTGGAGAGTAGCTGGCTCTCACTGTCAGGGGATTGCAGCCTGAGTATCCTGCAACACTAATGTTTTCACTGTTGAAGCCCCGGTCTAAAAAGAAGGAGATCCATGTTCCCTCTGCGGTTATTTTGCTACCCTGGAAGCTGGCAGAATTGTGTGGGCAGGATGTCATTAGCTTAAAGATGGCAGTCATTAGGATTTCCATCTAAAATCTGCTCCCCTCACAGGCTCCATGTCTGCCGTCTTTGCTGGGAGCTTTAATTTATCCATTCATAGAGTGGGAACATACTCCTGCTACTTTAATTACCCAATTGGCTTTAATTAAAAAACCTGTAACACCTCCTGTCTTGGAGGGCTTTGAGTTTGGTGTCCTAATGCCAGGAGCCCTTGGAAGGGAAGGGGATGGCAGGCAGCTGTGACAGCAGCAATTCCCATGCCAGGAGCTGGGATGGGCTGCACCAGCGTGCAACACACTCATTCACATTCCTGTGGAGCCACCTGTGACTCCCTGGATCTTCCACATCTCTTCAGCCTAGAAGAGGAAAGAGCCTACTTTCACTCCTTGATGCTTTCTGCTCAGTTACAGCACTTATTCTAAGCCTTCCTGCCCCGAGGCTGTGGAGCCTTGCTAAGTTCACTACCCTCATTACCAGAGCATCACAGCAAAAAAAAAAAAAAAAAGAAAAAAGTCTCTCTCTGCCTGTGCCATTTGCCCAGGGTCTGTGACATCCCTCCATATCTCACAGGTGTGAAATGAGCACCAAGTAGGCACAGTAAATGTTAAAACCCCTTGTCCCCAAAGGCAAACTCTGTAGTGACTAATCCCTGGGAGACTCTGGGATTTTAAAATTGGTGTATTTTCTACTTTCTGTTATCTCTACTCCCTCTGAGCCTTTTGCCAGGTATTTACCGTCCCTTTTCCCCTTTCCCTGTGCCATCTCCCCACTCTGCATAGCCAGTGCCCTCAGCCAGCAGCACTTTATCTGTTTCCAATGTAGCGTGTCCTAGAAAGAATTATAGCATTGCCTTTCTCTCGACAGCCAGTCATCTCTCAGTAACATACAATAAGCTGTACTTGGGCCAAAGGAAATGGGTTTAGCCTGGCGGGTAATTAATTTTCTCAGGGTTCAGTTTCCCACACTGAAATTGGTCTCCGTCTGATCAATTAGAAGAACATTTCGCAAACGAAACTGATTATGAATCATGGGTTTCAGTTCAGCTGTGGAAAACCTGATACATGGCTGTTGGAGCAAAAAGGAGAGGGAAGCTTCAGCCCATTTATCCCAGCTGCTGCTCAGGAGTGAAAACAACACACAAACACACACACCACTCGCTCCTTCAAGGAGGAAAAGATGCTTGGACTCCACCAGTTCACAGCACAGTTCTGAAAACGGTCCTCAGATCTCCTGAGAGTTGTCTCCCTGGACTTGGAAGTTCATCCACTGGCTGAACAGTGTCCTGAGACCACCCCTGTAAGAGCCAGCATAGCTTAACTCTGGCACATCCTGTTTCTTTTTGCCTCCAGACATGCAAATAGAAAATGGAAAAGCTCTATGATGAGAAGCATCCCCAAGACGTCTTTAATTCACATGTAATGGTTTTGAACAAGGAAAGGAATGATCTCAGACATCTGAGGTCTCCGTATCACAGTGAGCTTCTCCTTCCCATTTTCTTCTGCTGATAACAGTCACAGAAATGATGGCAGTTGGAATTTAACTTTTAAGAGAGTGACATTTCCATTTCAGCCCCGAGCAAGCCTGCAGGATCCAGCTCACAGTGGGAGCAGTTACCCACTGCCCCACAAGAGTAAGGAGAACATTCTCCACCCCCTCTGCCCCACATGCCCCCCAGCACAGAGCAGAACCAGCAGTTCAGTTGTTCCTGTGTCTTTAAAACACACCCAATGCTTTACTTTAAAGGAAATAAATAACTTCACCTGTTCAAATGAAATTTTGCTGAGAACCCTCTTTTTCTCCTGAAAAAGCCATGACACTAAACTTTACAGTCATCTCAAGCCTCGAATAGTTTTTCATTTGTGTCAGATTAACCAAGTTAAAATTCCCTCTCACGGACTCGGCATTTAGAGGTATTATGCCAGAAGTAGCTTAATAACTTTGATTTCAAAAATACAGAAAAGAAAAAAGAGGAGGAAAAAAAGCATTTCTTGGCACCATGCAGAGTAAACAAAGAAATGCAATTTCACAAAGCAGGACCCACTAAAGGGATGTGCTGCAGCCAGAGACGAGGACCAAGGCTGGACTTTGCAGTGAACAAGGCTGCATATGAAAAATTCATCATTTAAGATCCCAGGCAGCAATCTTGTCTCTTTTTTATACACAAAAGTGGGTCAAGCCCAGATTGTGCCTGGGCAGGGTGCTCTCTAGAAAAACTACATTAATAAAAAGAGGTGCTACAGAAAGCGGTTCTCAGAGGGCAAGTGTGTACACCATTCCCATAGTTATATAAATATATATCTGTAAAGAGTATGTTACTATTTTATATAGCTCCTTTTTCCTCTGTTTCCCTGACATAGACCTTTCACAGATGGAGAGCTGCATTTGCACAAATAATCTTAATTTGTAGTTGAAACATGTAATGTATTTGCTGTCTCACAGACTGACCTTTGCTCATGCTGGAGAAGTGGATTTGGAAGGGAGGAAAGGGAGGCTTGTGATGCTTAAAAGCTTCTGCAGGAGGAAACTCTATACACCTGAGGTCACACCTGAGACAGCTTTGTCACCAGCATGGTTTATTGCTAATGAAGGGAGTCTCATTGTGCCAAGGAAATGGTGGTGCTGATTATGGCTTTTAGTATAAAATATAATATTTCTGCATACCTTCAAACTGTGGATCAAGACCTGGAACATGAAGAAAGACAAACCTGACTATTATCCTGATAGACACAAGTGCAAAGAAAAAAAGGACTGTTGCTCCTGTGGTAACCCCTGCTAAGGAATGTTTAAAGATGGCATTTCTGAACTGAACAATCACAGCCAGAATAGTATCCTAGCTTCAGGCTCTCAGAGATGTTGCTTTTAAGATGCAATGGAAAACTGGTGCCCTGACCTCTTGTGGTCACTAAATACACAGAGCCAGATTTCCCAAGCATATGATTGTTTTCAACAAAGCCTCCTTCCTAAACTTTTATTTGCTTTACTGAATAATGTTATCTCCAGTACTCCCTTCACAATTTCACCAGGGCAGAGACTTACTCAGCGTTCCCAATTCTTTTGTAGAAGGCACAGTGTGACGTAGGTGCAGGCAGCCACCTCTGACCAATTCCAGAACCCACTGCAAGGGGACACAGACAAGGAAATAATATTAGAATGTGATCTGCTGTTCTGCATAGCTGTTTTCCAGCATTCCTTGGAAGGAGTGCTGCCTTTTGGAGCATGTGAAATGATCCTTGAATGTAATTTGACAATCAAAGTTCAGAAGTAACAACAAGATCTTATAGAATGAGTGGATGCAAGCTTACTGTAAGCATTTATTTTTGTCATTGCCTTGAAATGTTTCAGGACGTTTTCAGCAGAGAAACCATTCTTGAAGAGCTGACAAAAGGAGTAGGGTGAAGGATCTTTTGCATGGGTGTTGGCAGTCTGAATTATACGAGATTTGAGTTTCCAATATATCTTATGGTTACTGTCTGTGTCTAGTGAGTTTTGCTGTAAAGAAATGATGGGTTTTGAGCCAACCATCTGGCATGACCACATGGGAAACCAGACTTTGATTCACACCTCTGCAGGCTAGAGTCAGATGCTGAGAACATTGAGGACCTGACTGCAGGGCTTAAAAAACATCATTCTTTTCACTCCATCTTTGCCCAGTGCTGACAGGGACCTACATATACAAATACAGTCCAGTACAATGACCATTAAAATTTAAGAAGTGGCTGAAAGCTTTGACGAGGAATAGCTTATATTGCTAGGGGAGAATTAAAAACAGTCAGAGAGAAAATATAATAAATATAATACCAATTAGTTGTTTATGTGGTCGACCAATTGCCTTTTGGGTTGGTTTCTGGTTCTTTTGTGGGAGAAGTCCCCAGTGTAAGGTGTGGCTTCCTTCATTCCATAAAGCTGTAGGAATAACTTCCTTGTACAAAGACAGGAGCAAAGGGAAGCAGGATGCTACCCAGTGGCAGATTAATTGTTAACGTTTTTTCTTGTAAAACCAAAAGCCTGGTGTTTACTATGACCATGATAAAGTGTAGACACAGCCTGAGCTTCCTTCTTTGTCCTCTGATAAAGCCTCCTCTCTCATGGCCATCACCATAATCTGTGATTCCTGTCTTGTACTCCCCGTGACCTCGGATTCAGAGAGAGGATGGGATAATTCACAAGGTATTTGAGTAAGATGCTTGTCTGGATGAGACCACTGAAGAACTCAGCTAATGCTGCTTGGGTTAAGAGGATGTTGATAACTGAAAATCCAGTCCAGCACTTCATAGGCTTCAAATAGGGTGAGTGTGAGACAGAGTGAGGCTGTCACTCTGGGGCCAGCCATTGAATGCGTTTCCCACTGTGTGCTGAAACCCAAAGGCAGTGGCATTTCCCTTCTGGAAGGCTGGCTCAGGGAGAGAGTGATGGTGCTGGAGCTCCGTGGTCATAAAGGTCCCTGCTGCTGCTGGGAGGTCACTGCAGGATGAGGCACAAACGCTGTAAATGAGGGAAGAAGAGACAATTTCATACCATAATGCTTTATGCACAAACAGTAAACAGATACTTACCCTCTGAATGTTTTTGTCTGAGATGGGGAATAAAGCAAAAATAGTCGGCAAGACAGAAGCAGAAGCCTGTCTCTGCTTTAACAATCTGCACTCAGCCATGTTCAAAACAGCCACTTGGCAACAATTTTCTCCGAGGGAAAGTGGTGTGGAGTGCAGAAAATAAGGGCAGAGCTGTAACAGAGGCAGCAAAGTTGAGCCAGGATGTTGTTTTTGTTCAGTCCTCCTCCTGAAGTCAGTCCAGGCTGGTTTTGCCTCAAGCTGGTCATGCTTTGGGAGCTGCTTTGAGACCCGAATGTTATAAAAATGGCAGTGGCAAGGCTGAGGCTTGGTGGCAACACACAGGGGATGTCAGAGCAGGCCTGTAACCACCATCTCCTTCCCTGCTACAGCCTGGACCTGGGCTGTGGGCTCTGTTCCTAGGGAACTCCTCTCCAGGAGGTGAAGTCTGCTCTGTGGCCTAATGGGTCAGTGAGGAAGATTCCAAATCTTTTTTTATCTTTCTTCAAACAAGAATTGAAAGGAAAACAAAATGTCCACAGGGACAAGGAGTTTTCCTACGAATCCTGTTTCCATGTGATATTTCAAGATATCCCTGGCATATTTGACTGCTAATATCAAAGGAGAATTTCAGTTAGCAGCTGAAACAAGATATATGGACTGTTTGGTATTCTCAAGAAGCAACTGAGGTAGAAACTGCCTCATGGTAGGATTTTATTAACTGCAGATTCAGTGGTGAAGGTGACAGAGAGTAGAGAGAGGAAACATGAAAGAAGCCCTTTTGTTTGCCACAACATTATTTTGATTTGGCATCTCCATCGCCATGTGACATGATGCAGGAATAAACACACTGAGGCTGGGATTACAGTTCATTAATGCCCCTCACATTCCTGGTAAATCCCCACCAGCTCCTATAGTCCCTCACACAGTCGGGAATGACTCCTGACCAGGTCGCTAGGGTGATATTTCAGGCAAGAATAGAATAATTTTGAGAATGGTTTATCTCCTTTCCAGCCTGTGGTCAGATAACATCCCTGTGGCAACCATTTCAGTTGTCTTTGTGGGAAAGTAATGTGCAGAAAGTAATTTAATGTAATGGATTGTTTAGCTTTCTTTTAATTAAATGTAGCAGCTGGAAACAAGGAGAAGACAGCTCTGTATCACCAAGCAGGTCTCTAATTGCAGGCATCCTCCACAGACCCTATTTATTGTGCTGCACTTTCAGTCCAAGTTGAAAACCCAATCCTGTTGCTTGAATACCCCAAAACATTATAATTTTTTCCACCTTTCATGAAATATAGCAATGCATTGTTTGGTTTTCTTTTGCTATTTATGTTCCTCCCCAAAACTCAAACTGATGATGAGAAATATGTGGCAAAGTAGCTCAACCAGCTCCAGAAGTCATCTCTCAGAGGAGTCCAGCAGCCACACAAGGGAGGATAGTGCTGAAGTTCCTTGGGAAACTGTCCTTTTTCAAATGACTGACTGAGGAGCCCCAACTATTTATTGCCACCAAATGATTCTGGCTGTTTGAAGATGACTGAACACACTGATGGGCCTTTCAGCTGAGCTCCTTTCAAGTGAGAACAAAAGGCTGCTTGTAGAGTGTATCAATACAATTGTGACTCACATGGTCATTGCGGGTGTGATGTTGTCAGGCACATTTCTGGGAACAATAGTGACTTCAAAGCAAGACCATTTAAAGGCATCGTTTGCTCCATAATTTTGGGATGGATGGCTTTGGGAAGCACATCAGCTGGAAGAACTGGGGTTTTTTCAGTGTAAAAAGGTCAACATTCCACTGGATTACAAAGGCAGGATAACCAGGGTGTTAAAAGTGTTTCTTTTCCCTGTGGCATTTCCAGGGAGAAGCCCAGAGTGACAGCTCAGATGGCAGATGGCTAAAGGCAGGTGATATAAATCCAGCCCGTTCCTCACCTTACTCATTTCCTTTTCACCATTCACACTCCCTTCCTTCCTCCTCATTTCTGAAGGGTTTTGTGTGTATACAGAGAGGGAATATCTTTCATGAGGTTTCCCTCAAAAAGCTTGGTACAGGGAGATATGTGTCCTCCTGGCTTGTCCCTAACCCTGGGTAATTGCCCAGTGCCCAAGGCCATGGGCAAGAAGCCCAGTGGGTCAGATTAGAGCCTACCTGAGTCTAGGTCATAGTGTCTGTTCCTAGAGAACAGCTTGCACTCCTCTTCCTGCTTGGATCCCCACGAATTTCCTGCTGGCTGTGCACAAGGCTAAAGACAGGTTTGGAAGCCACATCTGTACGTGATGGGAAGCTGGGCCAAGGCACTGAGAGTTTGCCAAACAACCCTTTGTCTGTGGTGTGTAAATCTACACCTCTTGCAAAGGGAGAAGAGCAAGGAGGGAAAGGCAGTGCTGACTTGCAGATTTGCAAGAAAGGCTTTTAAGCTCTCTAGAGGGGTAACTTGTAAGTGCTAAATATACTCCAGGAGAAATACAGCTAGATCATTTCTTTCCTCGGTCTCACTACAACTCTTTACACTTTTCCTCTTGAGAGGGGACAGGAATGCAGCATAGGCAGGGAAAAGGCTGGGAGGAACAGTGGGTTTGGTCTATTTGCTGTTAACTCCACCACGTGCCTCATCAAAGCTTTTTCCAGTTCTCCTGCTTTGATCCATAGGGAAAGAGCATTGAGAGGGAAAAGATGTGGAAAAGGAAAAATGAAAGGTTTCTGTGCGTGCAGAGGAAGATATTTTGACAGAATGGGTGATGGTGACTAAGAAAAGGGGGGAACAGGCAAGTGGTAAATGAGTTTGTGTTCCTGGCTGCTGAGTAGCCCCAGGAGGTTCCCAGCAAGGCTGCCGCTTTTTTATTGGAGTTTTGTGCCGGAGTTATAAACCCTTTAAATGAGCCTAGATCATTAGGGAAGCTTGGCTGATCACTGATGAAAAAATATAACAATTAAAACAAAAGGCTGGAAGAAGGAAGCAGAGGGAGAAGGAGCTGGGGGTGAGCGATTTTAATACTTAATAACAAATACTAATAATGGTGCTGAGTTGGGGACTAATTAAAAGTTTCTAAATAGAGAGAGGAAGAGAGTGGAATTAATCTGGAGTGTTTTGTCTGCCAGTTTCCATGAGTGTTTGAAAAGCCACCCTGGCCAGGAGGACAGGACAGAATGCTGGGAGCCAAGCAAAGCTCTGGAGAGAGATGGATCTGAGCCATGGGGAAGCCCAGCTTCACAGGTCCTGCTCCTCTCCTGAGCTCTGTGTTTTGGGGTCTGCCCCATAGTCCAGGACTTTCAAAGGTCATTCTCCCACATGGAGTGAAGGGACTGGGGAAGAGGAGCAGAGAAGGGAGTTTGAAGGGTGGAGAGAGCAAAATTCTTCAGAGAAAATGGGACTGCTTTGAGGCAAGGTTGGCAGCAGCACAGAACTGAGAGCTGTGCATGCAGGGACACCACAGCCATGGTAGGAGCCAAGGAAACAGGAGCCAGGAAGGACCACAAGTGACAACTCAGGAAGCCACTGCCATGTAGTTTTCCAGGGTTTGGAAGAGCATTTAGAGGA
This sequence comes from Climacteris rufus, assembly GCA_013398175.1. NCBI lineage: Eukaryota > Metazoa > Chordata > Aves > Passeriformes > Climacteridae > Climacteris > Climacteris rufus. Next base: position 716,590 of record VZRZ01007427.1, on the reverse strand, counting down.
AGAATTGCTGTACACTTTCCCTCCTCCCATGCTGCTCTCAGCTAGTGGCTGATGGCAGGACAGGATGGCAGATGAGAAGGGTTTCCTTGGCTGATCTTGTTCCCACCTTCTATCAGTGCTGTGTTCAGTTCAAATGCACCTTTACCACTAGAGAGAAATGTTCCCAAAAGCAACAGTCTCACAGTTCTCACAGCCTCCAGCTGTGCCTCCAGCTGTGTCCCGAGGGCTGGGGGTGGTAAAGGCTGAAATAACCAAAGCAGCAACTATTCCCTTTCCCTCACCAGTTCAGCAGCTGCACGTGGGACTGTTCAGTCTGGAGAAACATCATTTGTGGGTAATTTCAGCTAAAGTGCTGCAGGCACCACTACTGCCATCTCCCATGTTTCATCCTTCAGGATAAAGGACCTGGCTGTGGGTGAATTCCAGCCTCAGACATGATGCTCCTGCCAGCATGAGCTCCTTTTACTTTCTCATCTGTGCAGGTGACTCTAAGTTTTAATTATTATCGTTTTTTGCTGTTCCTTGTCTTAATTAAGTCTGACTTGCTGACTATTTCAAGGGAGATGATGTCTGGGAAATGCCTTCCTACCCTGGGTTTTGAATCATGGATGGAGAGATATGAAGCCCATCACCAGTGGATCTGCCAGGCAGCAGAAAAGCAATGTCATAGGGACTGGAAGTGCAGTGGGACTGGGGACAAGCTCAGTGAAAATGGGACAATCCACCTGGAGCGAGCACAGAGCAAGAAAGCCACAGGGATGTGTGCCTGGCAGGTAGAACTGATTTCCCAGAAAATCCCTCTGTATAATTCTATCTGGGATCTGACTTAGAATCATAGAATCATTAAGGTTAGAAAAGATGTCTAAGATCATTGAGCCCAACTGCTCATATCACCATATCCCAAAGTGACACATCCACACACCTTTTAAACACTTCCAGGGATGGTGATTTCACCACTGCCCCGGGCATCCTGTACCAATGCCTGACCACCCTTCCAGTGAAGAAATTCCTCCTGATGTCCAACCTGAGCCTCCCCTGGCCCAGCCTGAGGCCGTTCCCTCTCCTCCTGTCCCTGTTCCCTGGGAGCAGAGCCCGACTCCCCCTGGCTGCCCCTCCTGGCAGGAGTTGTGCAGAGCCAGCAGGGCCCCCTGAGCCTCCTTTTCTCCAAGCTGAATCCCCCCAGCTCCCTCAGCCCCTCCTGGTGCTCCAGCCCCTTCCCCAGCTCCATTGCCCATCTCTGGATATACCTTTTCCCCCTTTCTTCTGTAAAACAGCAACAGGTAAATTCAGACCCACAATACAAACACCAGCAGCATCTCCTGAGTCCTCAGACACCCAAAGCCCCCAGCAGCCACAGACAGCCTCCCCACAGCTCTGCCAGACATTATTTTATCTCCCCACAAGAAGGGCCGAGGTGCTCACAGGGGGCTGTGTGTGGTTTGGCTTGAGAACTCCATCCTGGCTCCTGACACAGCCCTGGAGCATCCAGCACGAGCTTTGCTATTCTGCACCAGGGCTCTGTCTGTAAACACTTCCATTCCAGCAGCCTCTCTCCAACGTGACAGATTTGCTATGAGGAACCTGGCAGCAAAGGTTTTTCCTCCTCTCTCTCTCTCTCGCCCTGACAAATGTATAAAATGTATTCGCTTTTCATGTTCTAATTTATGGTATAATAAACTCCTCTGTGCCCTGGCCTCGTTCAGGGATTGGAAGTGAAGTGTTCCACTTGCTTGCATTGGTGAAATTCTACCAGACTGTTGTGGGTTGGAGAAGGATGGGGCAAGGGTTGGAATGGGAAGGAGGAAAGGAAAAAGGAGGGGGGGCTGTGAGGCTGCTGGGGCAGAAAGGGGAAAGGGGAGGTAGAGATAATTTCTGTATTTTTTTTCTCATTTCACTGGGCATCATGTGCTTCCCTGTGGGATTTACAAAGCTGTGCTTCTGGTGCTTGAGGAGCTTCTCCAAGTGACAGAGCCATATTCACATTTAGACCTCTGAGTGAAAAATAACATAAATGCAGAAATAAAATGCCATAAGGGAGTCAGTCTGGTCATCCTCACTCAGGATGAAAGGATGGGAATGCAGGAGTTGGATGTGGGAAGCAAGAAGGATTAAGCTGCAGTGAAGGACTGACTTGACAAGACCACTTTGAAAAAGAAAGGAAAAGAGGCCCAGTGTCCACCCAGTATTAGTGGACACACATTTGACAGCATCTTGGATAACTGCAACACAGAAACCAGAGCTCCCAGTCAGACCTGCTCATTCTGTAACCACAAATCTGCTTTTCTTCCCGTTCCGTAACCACAAATCTGCTTTTCTTCCCAAGCTTTTCCTCTCTTTTGCTCACAGCTCAATCTGGAGGGACCTTCTGACAAGGTACCTTTATCCATCAGACTGCCAAGGACTTAAAAACCTCTCATTTGTCCAGTTAATGAAACTGGCACTGCTGGCTCGGTTGTTTTGGTTTTCTTTGCTCTGAATAAATGATTGCCCCATGTGTAATTTTTTTCTCAAGTAAACAGATTTGATTCTGATATTTTACTATTACTACAGGGGAGAGAAGTTGGTATTTTCATAGATGATGGATATACACCCATGATGTGCAGGTAGCTTTACACCACAGAAGGCTGCTGTATGATGGACATCCAGAGAGGATGAGAAATCACATAAAAATGGAGGGAAAAGGAAGTCTTCACAGGAAAAAAAAAGAAACAAAAACAGCAAACCAAAATAGGAGAAAAAAAATGACTGAAGTGGGCAGACAATAAAATGAACAATGATGGTCTACAAGGGCCAGTCCTCATCTTGATCATTTCCAGATCTGTTCAAATCAAGGGATTAGAATTACCCAAATCCCCACATCAGCCATTTTGAGTCTTAAAGCATAGACTCAGACCTTTCTGAGTACTTGAAAGGTTTTATTGATCTTTGCTTGTGTCAGTTCCCCATTTATTGATACCTTGGTGGACTCTCAGCACCGAGCTGCGGGTTCAAAGCTGAGCACATCCTTCCACCTGCTGATTTTCCCATCAAGGTTAAAGCACGGGGTGTCCAAGGCAGTGCCTTGGAATTACAAGAGCAGTTGTGTCAGCCTCTCTATCAGCAATTCTTGAGCTTCTTGAAAACCCAGCTTGTGTTAGGAGCCTGTCCCACACAAAACCCACTCATGTTACTGTGGTGCAGAAACAGTGCAAACTTTAGGACAGCCAGAGCTGCACCCCTCACCTGCAAGGATAACCAGGCAAGGATAATCCCTGCTCATCCTCCTTCCCCAGAGGACACAGTATTTCCTACTGCTGCACAGGAACTTTAAAAATTGCCCTGCCCTGCTCTCCTGCTCTTTTTTTTCTTTTTTTTTTTTCTTTTTTTTTTTTTTTTTTTTTTTTTGTTATACAAACAAAAAGGTGGCTGAGTTATCACCACCAGACCTTCTGCAGGGAGGAGCCCATCCATCAGTCCCCGGGGACAGGTTTGCTGTAGGATTAGCTCAGGTGAAGGACAAACAAAGGTGTCTGTAACAATATGGGATGGATTTGCTGAAGGATTTGCTCAGGCAAGTGATAGAGGTTCAGATGTTTAGGGTCCTATTGATAGATTTGCTGTAGGATCTGCCAGAAAATAAATCTATACCATTTGTCCCAAAGGCCTCAAGTACAACAGTCTTGTTGTAGGTTTTTTTTGGGTGGTACAAAGGTTTAACTCTATATAAACTATATAAAAACTATGTAAAACTACACATAAATACTTGAGAGCAATTAATGCTTCAGGATTATTCCAGAAGAGAAACAGTCTCACAGACCAACCCCTGTAAGTGTGTTATGCATTACCCCAGCACATGTTGTCAAACCAAGATGACTTGTTGCTTATGAAATTTCTTGTGATCATCAAACCAAGCTGAAAGTCTGGCTTGAGTAATTAAAATGCTAATTGGAAATTCACCATTCATCAGAGGAAATAGCAATGAGTTCCTTTCTTTTTTCCTTTTTTTTTTTCCTCCTGCATTTTCTCTCTAGTGGTGGCAGATGTTGGGGTTGTGAATTCATTGTCTGTCAGAGACACAGCAAAATCCTCTTTCCAAACTAGTTTTCTGTATTTTTGTTGATTGTCTGCTTAAATTAACCTTCTCTAATGAGATGAAGATACGCAGGGTATGCCTGTAATTTACGGGCTGTGAAATTAGTGAGTACAGATATAATACATCCTGGTGGGTGACAGGGATGGAGAGCTCTGACAGTGCCCACACAGAGGAGAAGATGGCAATGTATCCTTAGTGTGTGGTTCCCAGTGGTGTGGGGGATTATCCAGTCGGGCTGCTGGCACACCAACACTCAGGACCATTAGGCACAATGGCTGCAGCTTGCCCTCTCCTCTCAGAGGGCATTTACACCAGTAAAAAGTGAGCATAATGTGGATGTGAAGTGCTGCCACATCTCTCAATTTGTATTTAAATTGCAAACTCTTCCCTGTGAGGGTGGGGGGGCCCTGGCACAGGGTGCCCAGAGCAGCTGTGGCTGCCCCATCCCTGGAAGTGCCCAAGGCCAGGCTGGACAGGGCTTGGGGCAACCTGGGACAGTGGAAGAGCTGAAAATCCCCAAGGAAAAGTGGATACCTTCCACTGAAGCGTTTAAGTTGCAGGTGTGAACACATCGTCCTCACTGCCCCCCACGCCCCACACTGCCAAGGCTCCCACCTGGAATATTTGTATCAGACTTCTATTTTCTCACTTGATAAGGAGGTGGTGTTTGAGTTATTTCTCACTCAGGCACAGAGCAGTGTGCAAACAAACAAACAAAGCCTCCTCCTGAGATATCCCACCAAGACATCCACTGGCACAAACAGACACAGGCCAGGGGGGAGCACGGAGTGACCACATCTGTGTTTGGTTTGCAGACTGGGGAAGGGAGATCAGAGAACTGCAGGGCCGCCAGCTTCCAATATTTTAGGGCTAAATTATGGTTATAGATGTTTGAAACACTCTCAGCCCTCAAGACATTAGTACACACCTTGGCTTTCATCAAAAAAAAAAAAAAGAAGAAAATCATTCTTTGTTTTCATGCTGAGCAGATAATCTGGATATTGTCTGACAGATTCAATTTGAAGTCCATAACAGAAAGACAAATAAAAAACCTCCTTCCCTGCTACCCCTGACAATTTTTTTCCCTGTGTTTGGGATATTGTGATAATGGATTTGTGCCTGTAGGACCCACTGGGGGTTGAGAGCCCCTGAGTCTGTGTATATGCCAAACATGTTGCATAGAATGGTGAGAGTCTCAAAGAAAATGAGGAGTGCTGAAGTTCCTTCTAACAATATCCGTTGCTTTAATAGAAGATATTATCACTGTATGTGAATCTTGTTGCATGTTAGGCCTCACGTCAGAAATATTTACAGTCTTGTATTTTAAAAAGGTAGAAGAGCAGCACTATGAATTTGTTTGGGGGTTTATTTGTACTCTTTTAACATAGTTATTACAAGGGAAAAAATCCATTTATTTGGGTGCAAGTTCAGATGGGTTCTGGATCAAAAGGCCACAGTTATATCCTGAAATAGGGGAAGATTCACATCATTCATATCTGTGTCTGTATTTATTAGGTGGAATGAAACAAAACACATAAAAAGGTGAACAAACAAATGCACAAACAGCCTGCTGCTGAATTCGGAATGAGTGCAGATGTAGGCACAAAATTCTAATCCACCCTCTCATTCCCCCTAATTGTCATTTTTGTTGGATGTGTATCTAACATGTGCCAATTATTTGTGTTTTTATAAACACAGTCCTTGCCCAAAGGTAAACAAGAATGAAGAAACACAAGGAGAGGATGGCTCTGCATTACAATTTCTCTGGCAGCAAAGGCAGCTTGAGAGGATCCCGCCCTTCTCCAGACAGTTGTTCCCTTTTTCCATGCTGCTCTTCCTGCAGCTCTGTGCAGGGGCTCAAGAGGACCAGTTTATACAGATTTCTTTGCAGAGTGGTCCAGTGTCAGGCCAGCCCTCAGGACAGTCACCTCCGTGTGCCCGGAGCAGGAAATGGAGCTGCAATGCAGGGAAACACAGCCAGGCTGAGAAACTGTGCTGAAGTGGTTCTGCCCCTGAGAAATGATGTTGTGATGGGGTGGGAGAACATTGTCTAGAAGGAATATGGGTTCACTTCTTTGGGATCACGAATAAAATAAAAAAAATCTACTTTTTTTCAGCTATGATTTAATATTTTTTTTATTTTGTTTTTGTCTTTAACTAATGCAGGAGTTAATGCAGTTGCTTATCTTTTTT